>CM040989.1:23580747-23636821 GCA_022985145.1 Pangasius djambal | reverse complement strand
TATGAGAGAGACAGACAGTTATGAGAGAGACAGACAGACAGTTATGAGAAAGACAGATAGTTATGAGAGAGACAGACAGACAGTTATTAGACAGACAGACAGTTATGAGAGACATACAGACAGACAGACAGTTATGAGAGACAGACAGACAGTTATGAGAGAGACAGACAGACAGTTATGAGAGAGACAGACAGCTATGAGAGATTCAGACAGTTATTAGACAGACAGACAGTTATGAGAGACATACAGACAGACAGACAGTTATGAGAGACAGACAGACAGTTATGAGAGAGACAGACAGTTATGAGAGATAGAAGACAGTTATTAGACAGACAGACAGTTATGAGAGACATACAGACAGACAGACAGTTATGAGAGACAGACAGACAGTTATGAGAGAGACAGACAGTTATGAGAGATAGAAGACAGTTATTAGACAGACAGACAGTTATGAGAGACAGACAGACAGACAGACAGACAGTTTTGAGAGAGTGATTGAGAGAGTGCAGAGTTTATTGTCCTGAGCGCAGTGGGCAGGCAGTTACACTGTACAGTGAAATTCTTCCTCTGCATTCCTTCCAGTAAACATCAATACTGCACACAGTGTGTTACACACCGGCTGGGAATGGCACCGGAATGCGGAGCGTGATATATATTATGATTATGAGTATGATATGATATATACGACAAGTACTAGTGTGAGGTAAGTAGGCTGTAGTGCAATAATAAAGACGGTCTCGGAGAACATGTCCAGTAAAAGAGCCGCTGGGAATCAGACTGTATAAACGTATGTATTTCATTTATCGTGCTCGTGATATCGAAACTTTCAGCTCTGATGCAACTGAAAACTGGAATCTAATTAGTTTCTCCGTGGAGAGGACAAGATAATCACGGACTGGAACTTGAGCTGCAGTTGAAGGACGCCTGCCTATTTCCACATCACTGTATACCACACGCTCCGGCAGTCACGCGACGCTCCCAATTAGCATAATGACACAAATCCCAAGCGGAATTCTTATAAACAAAACCAAACCCAAGCAACAACTGCACGGATGAAGAGCAGATGCATCACGCATCTTCAAAAGCTCCTGCAGCGTTGTCTGATCCACAAGCATTTCCTGTTGCACACCGTGACGCGGCCGCGCAGACGTCAGCTCCATCGCAGCGCCACCACTCGACTCTCGGCTCTCGGCTCTGGTGAGTTCCACAGCGGTGTAACGATAAACCATTCGGTTAACGAAGAACATCTGGAAGAGATGACTTAGGACTTAAGAATGTTAATCATTATTAAATTGCCTAATATTTCCGTGCGGCTCTTGTAGCGTAATAAACAGAGTTCCCTCAGGACTGATGTGCAGTAAATATCACAACTCCTTAACCAAGTGATTTGCAACGCTCACTCCGAATCCGACGTTCCGAGTGTGTCTTGAGGAAAATAAACACTTCGCTGGTCATAGCAAGAATTATTTTCGCAAATTAAGAGATTGCATTGTGTTGCGTTTTTTTCTATCATGCTATTACAAATTGGACTTTATTCCACCGCTTCCTCTGAGATACAGTATACCTCACGTGACACGCGGTTCGTCGAGGGTCACTCGTTCTCGATACATCCTTATTTAAATGCGCGTCATCACACCAAATCAATGAAATCAGGAATATAACCGTAGCGTGACCCGTAATTTCCTTCAGTAAAAAAAAAACAGAGAAAAAAAGAGGTGATATGTACCTTTATGATCTGTGTATGTTGTGTTCACAGATTTTTCATTTCAAAATAAAAAAATATGCAAATAACAAAATAATACAAAATAAAACAATATTTTTAATAGCTTTAAAATAATAAATATTACAAAAAGCTCTTAATTTTGTTACAAAGTTAGCTAGTTAGCAAAAAGACAGTAGGACACTCGTACTTACGCCTCGCTTACGTTATAGCAGCTATAAGCCGCCTCTCTTTTTTCTCTCTCTTGAACTTAAAAAGACAAAAAAAAAAAAAAAACACGCACACGCAAAATGAGAAACCACAAAGTGTTAACTCCTCTGTCATGAAGATGTTACTGTTTCACCTCTGAGACTGGAGACTCCTTCCATAAAAGTTATATAACATCTCACAGGATCAGTGATTACACACCTTTGTAATCCGTTTATGTCCCTGTGAAGGAGCTGTTGCTATAGAAACGATAACATATTAGAACGAGCGCACTGATATAAACCACGAAAGGAATTCAAAGACCATCCGACTGCAACCGCGTGTAAGAGCATCGGTGCATGACTAGGCTGAGGAATGATGAAGCTTCGAGAAATGTGATCTACGGGACAGAGGAGAAGATAAAAGTAAGCACCAGGCTGCTGTTTGTTTAAAGTCTCAGCGGAAAACCAAACCTCTTCTCTGGGAGATAAATACGCGGTCAGATGAAGTGCACATGCAGGTTCTTCTCTCCCCGGGGAGGTTCCAGGGCAGAAATGCGGAAGATCCATGAAGCTGCTGCTGATGCTGTTCCTCTGGGCGTTCTTGTCTTTCTGGTATCATTCTTCAGCTCTAAGACAGCTCAATGTGCATGGGGGCAAAACACACTGCGAGAGGCCTCCAGAAATATTTGGAAACACAACAAAGCAACAACTGCACACGCCACATATCAATTACGATGGATTGTTCCAGAACACTGCAGACGGTCTGCTCCTACAAGGTTTCGACGAGCGACTGAGAATGTGATCGCGTCATGCTTTTTTATAATGTACACAATGTTCCACTCAACCCAAATGTAGTCAGTCAGCAAGGCTAATATTAGCTTCTAGCTGTCAGACTAGCATTGTGCAAACCGCACGTCTAAATCATCACACCCTCACCTCGCCTCTCAAGTGCGTGCTCCGATGCCATAAAACAACCGCTTTTAATTCCCTAAAGAACTTCAAAATGGATAGTTCCTCAACCAATTTCACTGGAAGCCATGACAAACTAAAACCTATCTTCCATATAATCTAAACTTTTATGGTAGAAATGATTCTTCAGTTGCTTTTGGCACCAACAACAATGTTGGTGTCGTGCAGTTATAGGAAAACAATCAACCTATGGGTAAGTAACTCTGCTTCATCACACCACCCCATTGGTGATTATTTTCCTGTAACAGCATGTGTTTTATTCCTCTTATACCACAGCGATAAACTCCTCCGTCCCGAAGACGTCTGAAAACTTAAAGTTCCAGCTTTACCTCTGACTTTTACCAAGCGCTGACACTGGAGACTCCTTCCATAAATGTTAAATACGTTTTTTACAATCTGTTTGTGCCATCTAGTCCCTGTGAATGAGCTGTTACTATAGAAACCATAACCTATTAGAACATAAACCGTATAACGGCAACGTAAGACAAAAGCTAGACGAAATGCGTTGTGCAAGACGTGACTTAAGCTGCGTTCACGCCATGTCGTACTTACCGTAATTACTAGATGACAACCTGGACGTTCTACTCGGAGCTGTTCACGTCCTCGGACTTCACGTCTTTCTATACGCCAAAGTGAATCCGTGTGAGACGATGTTGTTACGTGACGGTGTGTGCTAGCTACATTAAACCGTATTGTATGTCTTGCATTTATTTTCAGATTAATCTTGCATTATTACGACATAATATATAATAAAAGTCAGTTATATGAATTATTACGCAGAAATATTACGAGATAACTACTTAACTACATTTTACTGCTGAAGCCGCCGCCATTTTGAGTGTTTCCGCATGACGCTGCAGGTGGCACAAGTCAGAGCTCTCAGAAAATTCCTAGTTTACAAGTTGCAATTACGAGTTCTACGAGGACATGAACGCTTTTTACAAGTCGGGATCTCGTAATTACGGTAATTATGGTAATTACGACATGGCATGAGCGCAGCTTTAAAAACAAATGCTCTTTAAACCAAAGTGTGAATCAGGTGCGAACAGTCGTGTGATGTGATCTGGTGAGGTGCAGTGGCTGATGGGAATCGTAGTCATGTGCATGTAGTAATGTTTGAAAATGTAAAGCAGAAAGCAGAGATTTGCCTTTTAAAATGTACAAAGTAAAAGTCGAAAGTATTAAATAAAAGCAAAACTCAAGCGAAGTACATATACTTAAAAAAAAAAAACAGATGTAAATACAGTAATAAGGTTATTGTTCTTTTCTCACCTCTGCTTTTCGGTCATGTTTATCTTTTAGAGAGCAGGACGCAACTCGAATCACGTCGCCAGCACGCATCAGACGTTTTGCATCGCGGTCACTCTGTGAGGACGTCGGTATGCCGTCAGGATCGGACCGGTCTCGGATACTGACTGATACTCAGAGCTCCAAACGGTTTCTTTAATGTTGCTTTCACACATGCAGTGTTTAATCTCTTTGTAACGAACAACCGCACTTTTTTCTCGCACTTTTGAGTGAGGTGTTCTCCGTATCGTTCCAGTCAAACTCTAACGAGATTCGTTTGCAGTGAGAGAGCGATTCAGATCTGAATCCAGACTTAAACGTAAGCATTTTTTCTAAAACTGAGCCAAAGCACAGAGCCGTAGCTCTGCCGTGAGTTCAAACAAAAAGTAAATAAACACTGGATGCGACAACATTTTGAACTAGCCACGTACTATATATATTTATCAATCATTTATTTATTCTCTGTGCTCCGGTGATTTTTATGATTTCGACACACACTTGGCTTAAAGCTTCATTACCTTTTCTTCCATCACCGTGTTTCTGATCAATGAATAAAAGAGTTTGAAGAGGTTTCAGGCTTTTTTTTATTTTATTTTTTTTGGCTCAAATTTAAAAAAGACAAACCAGATTCGGACTCAACAAACCGGATTACCAGGTGTGAAAGTGTCCTAAGAGAATAAATAAAACTCCTTCCTGCATCACTATAACCGAGGCTCAGTGTTCATTCAGAAACACAGATTTCCTCAGCGAAACTTCGTCCTCCAATAAAAAAGCTCCACGGCACATGGTAATCTTTAGGTCTTACTACACTACGCTAAACGTAAATGCAGAAGAAGCCAAAATAGAGCCTCATAAATAACACACTTCAAGGAGGAAAGCCGGGGAAGTGTTTCTGCGCTCACACACACACATGCCTGAGGCTCTTCTGAGGCAGACAGTCAGGGTCAGAGTCAGGCCGCTTTCCACGGCTTTGCTACGGCTATTAGCGAGAGTTAGAACTGCACATCCCAGAAATCCGGCTGTTCAAAAACTACAACAGGACGGAGTCCATCTGAAGACGATATTACTTTAGAATTCAGTGCAGCTCATCCTGTAGTATCTGCTGATTTGGGTCTCTGCCGTCCGGGTCTCGTCCAAGGAATGACGCGGTATGAGTGTGTGATAACATCGAGAGTCCTGTTGCTTAACTTTCCTGTAGTGTTCACCACTTAGCAATGTAGCAGATCGCCTCTCTTCACATTTATACACTCCAAACACACTCCAGGGACAAAAGAGGGCCAAGCAGAAAAAATTAACCAACAAGTAAAGACTGAAGCAACAAGGCAACATAAGTGAAGTACTAACTTGTTTCACGAACGCTCCACAATATTAAACGTAACTACAAATGGATAAGAAGTATGATGTATCGTTCTTTAATTAATAATTAAAATTCCCATGCAATCATGGGAATTAACCTCTCTGTGTTAAGCTGTTACATGACAATAACCAGTGCAGGTGTTTTATTCCTCTCATACCACAGCAATTTCCCAACGATTACAATTTTTTTTTTATCAAATAAGGAAGTATGTCATACTTTTTATCCATGTAATGCTGTAGAACATCCACGAAACAAGTTTGTTCCTGTTTTCGCTTACATTATAGCAGCTCTAAACAGTCACTCCCTCACCCACCTCTTTCTTTTTTCTCTTTCCTAAAGTTAACGAGACAAAAAAATGCAGCTTGTGTTTTTTTTTTTTTTTTTAAATCAATAACTAAGTTGTTAGTTCTATTGTTAATCAACTAAGCGTAAACTCCTCTGTCCTGAAGGACAGCTTTATCTTCTTACCCTGGAGAAAACTTCACCATATCGACGATTACACATTTTTTAAAAAATCTGTTTAAGATGTTTTTTTAGTCCTCTGTGAATGAGCTGTTACTATGGAAACGATAACATATTAGAACGAGCGCATTGACATAAACCTGTGACGTGCAGCTGCGCTACCGTCAGAGCTGCTGTTCTAGAAAACCAATCAACACGTTCCGACCAATCAGAATTGAGAATTCAGCAGCGCTGTGATGCAAATATCTGATCCATTCGTGGTTTTTTTTACAGTCCAGAAGGTAAACAGTATGTGTTCAGTGATAATAAATGACGGCAAAGGATAATTACACAGAAGGACAATAAAAATGTTAAACTGTGACAGGACAGTTTAACAGCTCTAAGCTTAACCTTGGTCATGTTTAATAAAGTTGTGTGAATTGTTATGAATTTCAAAGCATCACAGTCTGTTGTTTGGTGAATAAAATCTTTTTTTCGGTCCTGAAAAGTGAGCGTGCAGGTTATCAGAGCAGGGATCTGTAATGATGGAGAGATATTAAAGAGCACACGGCGACGACAGCTTCACCACCGGAGAGAGATCTTATAAACAAGCGTGTGTGTGTGTGTGTGTGTGTGTGTGCATGCAGGACAGCGTTCAGCCCACACACTTGACCCGGGTTTATGATTGCACGCTTTGTTGAGATTATCTTAACTTCCTCATCGTCACTTGGCATCCCAGAGACTCCACTGCTATAATCAGAGCAATCCTGCCACTACTGCTACTACAGTACATGCAAAAAAATGTCAAAATTAACCTATTTTTATAACATTTTAATTTTAATAAATAACATTTTACTAAAGACTCAGTGGATACTGAAAGGACTGAAGATGCAACCCTTAGTCTTGCTACAAATTACACCTGGAAATGATGACAAAACATGACAACTACACCACACCAGGAAATATTTCATAGTCGCAATCTTTCAAACGTTTGCCAGAAGGAAGCTTTCCAGAAACGGAAATGCGTCCAGGATAGGAACTGTGTTTACGTCTGGAGTTTTACTTCTGAGGAACACTGCTGAAAGAAATCAAATCCAAACAGACGCTAAATCTTCAGAAAACACGCTAAATCTTCAAGTCAAAACCTTCTGTAGAATCAGCGATCGAGAAATTAAGGTAAAGCTGATAAAAGTGTTGTGTTCATTGTTATAAAACCCACAAACATACAGAAAAAAAAAAACAGAATTCTATGGAAGTACGAAACGTATCATTTATTATTCGAATCTTTTATTTAACTCATTATCTTGCAATTATGATGTATTTCTCTCGGGGTTTTTTTTGGTCCCTAAGATAAAAAAAGCTATTTTAGTGAGATAACAAAATGAATTAGGGTTGTAGGTGTAAGGTGGTTAAAAGTGGACATCTACAGACTTTGAAAAAAAACAACAACAATAGCTGTAACAAACACTAAGAAGAGTCTGGGCTACGACATAACACCGAAAAAAAAAGGAAAGAAAAAAGAAAATGCAACAAAAAGGAGACAATTTTCTTTTTTTTTTCTCAATTTTAAATAACTGCCCAAATAAGTAAGATGTTAAAGGTTCCTTGTTTTGCTCAAAGACCGATTATTTGTCAGACAATCCAGAAACTATGCTAGCTAATTAACGCTAGCTAGATATCGCTAAATAAGATTAAGAGACAGAAAAAAAAAACATCTGTCTGGATTTCCGCAGAATTCCGACTTCACTCTCTTTTAAAAATCCAGTTATGTTGCACAGAACTACAGACCGGCGCTAATCATTGAACCGAGTGTGTAACAATACGTCCAGCTGTCAGAGGCGGCTTAACTTCCTGCGGCGTCTGGACCTGCTTTGTCCTCTAGATTACACTTCCAGGCCGTTAATCCTTCACCTTCAACAAGTCACATTTCTCCATCAATTTGTGGGGTTTAGTCACTTTTACAGCCACAGGTGGGGTAAAAAACCCGCTGACTGACACTCGGTCATCAGTAACGTCTCGCTGACAGTCGTTTTTAACCACAGTTCATATCTCTATGGCAGATTATTTAGCAGGTTGTTCGATGCCTCAAATGCTTAGTATAGTAAATCATTTTTCTTCACACTTGCGTTTTTCCCAGACTCTGGGCCGTCTGCCCTGAGAGTTTGTTAAAGAATGAAAGCTATTTTAAAGCCCCGAAGCAATTCTGAGAACTGATCCCCGGTCCTTTTGAAACCGGGAACATGGTGGTCTGGGGCTCGCTTCCACCGAACCCTGGTGCGGTCCGCATCGTGTGTGGAAGCGAAACAATCTTCCAAGTAACGTGATTGATTCGTCTTGTCAGGTTGCTTCCTGTTTCAAGTTTGGCGATGGCGTGGAGATGGCTGTTACGGTCAGCAGAGGAGACAGAACGCCATACTGAAATATAAAGCCAGACTTTCACAGACTCTAGAGCGAAAAACGCATGTCTCGTTCCGGCCTGCACGGATAAAAAATCTTCTTACACGAGAGCGGCTCTGTGTTTGCACGAGGAGATGCCGTGCATCCAAAAAGCGCTGTTCTGTTCTTCACTGCTTCGGTGTTGACAGCAAATTAATTAACAACAAAATGATGAATATAGTGCCTACGATTTTGCAAATCTGCACGCACTAAAGTGACGGATGGAATTATGCGTGTGATTTGAGCCCCGCCCACAAACGAGCCCAGAATCAGTCCTCAGTGTGGACTCAGGTAATCAGGGCGAGTGTGAACAGCCCTGAGTTTCGCTCGAACATTCACCGAGACAGAAGCCCAACATCATTCACACAGAAATTAACTAACGTCTGACGTTTGACTGTAACGCTACCTCACAGCGTTAGCTAGCTAGCTAAGTTAGAGCTGATATTTAAGTGAGTAAAGGATCCAGAATAGTAAGAGATTTTATGGCACTTCTTTTTGGATTTTTCGCAGCATAAATATAATCTACATCAACAACTTTATACAACTGGCTAATGATGCAAATTCCACAATGAGGACAAAACACATGACTGTCATTCACTCACTTCTCACCAGATTAGAGAACAAATAAACACCGTATCCATTCAGCAAGAAAAATCTCAAACTTCATCACACCTGAATCTAATTTTATTCATTAGCCTGACTCTCTCTCTCTCTCTCTCTCTCTCTCTCTCCTGATTGGCTGTCAGTCACCGTGTAGCCACACCTCTTTCATGCCTGAAGTTGGAGAACGATGACGTTTAATGAATGTCCGAGCCGCCGTATGATGAAGCTGTACAAATTTCCACCATTTCCAAGCGATAAAGAATCACATTTTGTTTAGCTAGTTATATGTTTAAAACAATGAGAAAATATATCTATTAATTATTACATTAGTAATAATGTAACCCAGTATTACTACTGAAAATTAAGGAATTTTTTTTTTAAAAGAAGAAAAACTTTTTTTTCGTGAATCACACATATTTATACAGTTAAGATGTTTTTATTATACTAATATTAATCATAATAATTGTAATAATATCGTACTTTTACATCATTCCATATACCCAGACTTATAAACATATACCTTTGTACAGAATGTGAATTACGTAATGCTGTTATAAACATAGCTAATATAGCTAATATAGCTAATATAGCTAATATATCTAATATATAATGTATCTGATGAATAAATACCCATACCTAGGAAATTATGCTAATAATTGTTTGTTGAGTCCAGCGGGAGTCACGGTGCATTCCCCGTGGGTTTTGATGGATGTCGTGTTGATGCAGGCTGCCATGCTCCGCTAGCGACCGGTTAATCATTTGATCCCCTATGTGTCTCAACACATTACAGCTTTTCAGCACAGAAACCACAAAAACCTTCTTTAAACCCACACACACACACACACACACACGCTGTTCAGTCAGGCAGGAGCTGCGTTTCAGCTAAAGGCTAATCGTGAATTAATTCTACTGCATTTTGTTTGCAAGAACAAATGAGTGAGATCAACTTAACCTGGTTTTAGACTGTGGGATTTCAGCAGTCTCGTTAGCATCATTACTCATCACACGATCAGAATAATATCTCAGCCTAATAAAATCTCTTTATCACTGTGTGATAAAGTGTCTTCTTCTGGTCAGATTATACGGTGAAGATCCTCTAACGATAGACCTGTGACTAAAGTAAATTACTACGTACAATCTGGAAATCTGATCATGTAGCTTGTGCATAAAAGCAAACATGCTTCGGAGTGAGGTTGCAGTAATAAGGGGAGTTTTTTTGTCCATTAGCATGTTTTGTTTATATTTCAGCTGTCTCGTAATTTTTCCGTGATCCTATTGGTGGATTTTAGATGAGCGTTGTAGCACATATACAACTCTGAGATTTTAATCAGGAATTTCTCACACTGACAGAACGTTGTCGTCAGCCGTCTTTGGTCGCAGTGGCACTAAAAGGGCACTAAGGCCTCCGATCTCAACTCACAGCCAGAGAGCAAAACTGGGACCGAAACCGTCCAGCGTAAAGCCGGCTTTACTTCTGTGCTGTAAGCGTTCCTGCTTTAAGGAAGTTTGTACAAAATAACATCTAAATAATCATCTAAAATGCATAAAATACATGTATACAAATTATACAACCTTGTACCCCGAATTAAAAAAAGAAAAAAGTTTTCGGTGACTTTCATTATGTGTTAGCTACATCTGAAACTCAGACAGCACAAACCCAGGCTTAGAGACTGGGATGGATTTTGTTTTGAATTAATGTTCGAACAAGTATCTCCACAATGTCAGAAAAAACGCTACATATTTGTTTCCTTAATGTATAGACAGTGGCTATGTGCCAGCAAAGTGGCCCCTAAGGTCCAATTAGACACTTACATGAGGTTTAAAGGCACCTCCTGTAGATCCTCTATATCCATCTGAGTGTAATGCATTAATGAACAGAGAAACACCTACATGATTTTAAAAAGGCGACTGCAGGAGATTGTGAAGTTCATTAAAATCACGTGGGAATGACGGGCTGAGACAGAAGTGCTGCGCGTTTGTGCGCAACCGGACGTGAAGACGCGCTTTTGCGCGCGCGGTGTGTGCTTCCTCACCTGTAGCATGTGGTCACCTCTCCTGTGGACTTCACACACGGGTACTTAGTGGTGGCGATGTTGTTCTCTGAACACACCTCTCTGCCATGAATAAGTAGTAAAACAGGCTTGAGAAAACGCAGTGCACTGTGGTTTTGCGCAATTTTCCAAAAAAAAAAAAAAAAAAAAAGCTCAAGGTTACTTTACCTGCTTGCATCTTCTTGCTCTTGGCGAAAAGTCCACTGAGATCCGTGTGAGAAGAATGCAAACACCAGCAGGAGTGTGACAGCACCGAATCTGCTCGGGGGCATCATTTCTCTGAGCGCTGATACCGCGTTAATTTGCGGTAATAACGGGAGAAGTTCCGCTCGCGACCTCCCGCAAAGCGCCTCTGCTGATGCGCGACTCGTCTCGCGAGTGACTCTTTTTAAACGACTCCTCTGTGTGAGCCGAACAGAAGAATCGATTCGCGAGCAGCGGATCTGAACAATAAATAAATAAATACACAAAATGCTCAATAAACACGTTACTGTTAAAAACCTAAACGACAACCTGCGATGATTTCCATCTTGTCTGACCCGTAAGAGCTTAAAGACAAATCAAAACGAAGCATTTCTTTAAAAAAATCTTCTTTATTCATATTTCCTGCTCATATTGCTCAAACTGATTCATTAGCATCAATCACTAATACAGAAATATTTTTTAATCTTATATTAAAATGTTATGACTTTTGGTCGCCTCTAAATGTCACCATGCAAAGAAATAATATTAAACACTAATAAAACATTGTTCGTGACAGAAATCCTTCGCTTTAGGAGAGGGTTTTGTGCATTTTAGCTCGCTGCTATGTGTGTTATTCCTCTGAGGTAATTTTTCTTAGCTCTGTGAAAGAGTTTCAGGAATTCAAATTCAAATTCAAGTCAAATTTCTGCATAAATTAAATGTGTGAATACAAATAAATCTACAAAATCAGATTCTTGCTAAACTATTTATTTCAATATTACGTCATCTGGAGTAGCGTAGCACAGGCGACTTTAGCCGTTAACTAACGGATTTTCTTTCGTTTTCTGAGATGTTTTAGTCTCTGGAAAGATCAATAAAATCTTTCTTTAGCTACAATAATGTGGGCTATAGGCTAATTCACACATACAGCACTCAGGATGCTAACCATGCTAATCTCTCTCTCTCTCTCTGGGTGAACAGAGGAACCAAACTCATGCTAATCTGCTAAAACAGGCACTGTGAAACAGGTGTGAAGGCTAACACTGACACCATAGTTTAAAAAAAAAACAAAACATGGAGGATAAGTAGCTTAAAATAACATTACTTCAAATGATGAACACTTTTGA
This sequence comes from Pangasius djambal, assembly GCA_022985145.1. Taxonomy (NCBI): domain Eukaryota; kingdom Metazoa; phylum Chordata; class Actinopteri; order Siluriformes; family Pangasiidae; genus Pangasius; species Pangasius djambal. Next base: position 23,624,459 of record CM040989.1, on the reverse strand, counting down.
AACATTAAGTCTGCTTTTTTTTTTGCTAATGACACTCTTGTAACGTAGAGTTTCGAAACAAACACAGGGTTTAGTTCTCAGTGGTTTAATGACTTTCTCTGGGAATGAAAATTCTGGCCAGGTTTACGTTCTTACGCTTTTTAAATTGTCATGGTTGTGTCATACTTAATGCTCAGAACGGTCCGAAACACACTTAGCAATGGTTTACAAATAATCTACCTTTGCCCTGAAACAAAGCAGAAGCACCTACAACTCATTTAAACACCGAGACCAATCGATTATATGAGCGAAAATCAGCTGTTTCTGCATTTTTTGGGGTGAAAACCTGTAGAATATGAGATTAGACCCCTGTATTAATGAGTCAGCAGAATCTAAACTGGGATTTGATTCACTTAAAGCTGATTTTTTTTTTTTTTAAAGAACCAAGTCAGTGAGGTGAGTCAGCTCAGACTGAGAGGAATTTGTTTGAGAATTTGAGGATTGTTTGCTTGGTGACCTTAGGGATTCTTCAAGAGCTTTATTTTTCTAAAAGTAGAATACGATTTTGAGACTTTATACAGGTCTATAGTTCTCTTTAAAGAAAGTAAATGGGTGAGTACATGTAGACATTTCGTTCTTCTTCATCATCATCATCATCTTCTTCTTCTTCTTCTTCTTTATGAAAACAGATCCAAATGGCTCATAGTCCTCTACTGGCGGATTCTTTGTTTTTTTTATTACATTATTAAAATCCTATAGTTCATGTATTTACTATATATGAGTCTTATATATATATATATATATATATATATATATATATATATATATATATATATATATATATATATATAATTATGTAACTATTATATAACTCTGATTTTGTAAGTAACTTTTAAATGAGCAGTACATCGAGTTCCATTTCTTTTTCAGCTCACTCTTTCCTTTCTCTAATAATAAAAGCAATAAACCACCAGGATAACGTTCCCTAAGGACACTTGTCCCTGGCCTCAGACCTTGACCTCTGGCTGTCATTTAAGTAGTTAAGCTTGTCCATTTGACCTCTGACCTTAAAGGACAGAGGTGTAATCAAACTGACAGGTTTACTTAGCGTCCAACCTGTTTACCTCTGATTTATTTTCTCCTCACATATTTCTGGGAGCACATGACATTCCGCTTTGGCTTGATGGAGATCCCAGAGCCGTTTACAATCCCATCGTCTCCGTTTTAATGCCATCAGGTGGCCAGAAATGAAATGGCAGCCTTTATTTTAACTGATTTTTGAAGACATGTGTACTAACATGTATTACGACATTAATAACAGACTGATTACAAAAAAAGAGGAGTAGCTCTGACCTGTCTAATTTGCATCCGTCTTTTGACATCACCAAAGTTTCTGCCAAAACCTCCGAGTCTAATCCTGCGTCTAATCCCGTCCTTGGTCTCCTTTTGTATTCGTGGTAACCTTCTTTGGAACAGGAGAGTCCTGTTGCATTTGGAAAAACAGCCAAGGCTATCATCTAGCTTTTTATGTGGTACAGATGTAGAATAAATTCTGCTCAGTCTGTTTCCTAGCGCTTTAATTATTTATTTATTTTGGCAAAGCTCTAGAAATGAGAATTAGTCTGAATATCTCTCTCTATCTCTGTTCAAACTGTACAATATCAAAGCTTACATTTCAGACGAATGATTTCCTCATGTCTTTATACATGCAGCATAGTCAGTTTGAGAAAGACTTCTGGAATCCATCAATATTATTTTTTTGCAGAAAATGTCAAGTAGTCGAGTAGAAGGTGTTTCTTTTTTCCAGGCGGAAAATGCATGATTAAAGGAAAAGTTGATCTAAAAGTCAAATTGACACCACGTCCAATTTATCTTAAATGTAGTCAATTAGCCAAGATGTGTTTGATGTTAGTTTTTTAAGCTAAAGCTTAAATCTTAATATAGCTAACACGTAATGGAAGTCAATCTCATCCAAAGTCTTCCTGAGTACATCACACCATCCAATTTTTCTTCTACTTGCTTTAAATCACATTCCATGTTAATTGATTTTAAATAAATGATTTTGTAAAACAGCAGGAATATTACATTTAGAGTGAAACCATCATTCTACTTTCCTCAGGTGCGCTAACTAATAGCTCCGCCCTCAACTATACAGATATTTTTGAAAAAAAAATATTTTTCTCCTGCGTTTTGGGCTTCTGTCCACACGAAAACAGCATTTTGGGTCACTGAAAATGAAGCTTTTCAACAATCGGAGACTCCAGTTTCACTGTTTTCGTGTGGACGCTGATGTTTTTGAAAATGCTAACGTAACCGCGTGAACATGAGCATACCAATCGCGTGTGTTTTGCGTGTGTTGTAAATGTGCTAATGTGCTGTTTATCACGGCTGCTGACCAGGTTGTTATTTGTGCATTTGTAATTTCTTACAAATTTCCTGCAAATTTGTTTGCAATTTAATTTTGCTTTATTTTATTATAACGGAACATGACAGAATATGATCGGCGTTGTCCTGCTCCTGAATCCACCGCTGCAGTGCTACGAACCGCACTGCGAACTGAGATTTTGGTTCCATCTGGAACAATTTCTCTCTCTCTACCGTTTAATGCGCATTGCGTCATTTTTGAGGGTTTTGATGTTTAATAGTTTATGACGTGCTCTTTCCATCTGCTGGGCTGGCGTGCTCATGCGAGCGTTTTCGAATTGTTTTTGCATTTTTGTGTTTCTTAAAAGAGAACAGGGTTTTCAAAAATATCTGTATACACACGGACAGGGATAGATAGACATGCGTTAACTGCATAAATTCAATTAAATCTTATTTTTTATATCATTTTTAATGCCACCTTGTCACAAAGCAGCCCCACAGAAAGCTCACTGAGACTTCACGAGGAAGAAACCTTGAAGAAACCTTTAGCATGGAAAAAGGATGTGTGCGTTTGTTTAGATGTAAATGTGTGACCATTTCAGCCAGGGCAAACATTTACTCCTGACTCAAATGGACCACAAGGCCGCGGTTTCATTACTAGAACTCATCATTAACGTGTTGAGCTTATATACAACACGCTGTTGACCCGAGGTTGACCTCAGAGAGACTCGTGATCAGTCGCGTGTATCAGCCTCGTGGTGTTCCTTTAGCTCGCTACATACCGGGACTGAAGCTTCATGTAAAACGAATAATTATTCTCTGTGCATATCATTGATAATCTCCGTCTCTAAGCACTGAGGTCACATGAATGTATCTAACTTTCACATTAAAATAACTTTTCTGCACCTGCAGTTATAGAGACCTAACATTAGGACCTAAATAATTTTTTTATTTAATGAATTATAACTTGACTTTTTTAAATAGCTAATTAATATTCTCAATATTCTCGCAATGCTTTGTGCCAAAATAACTTTTTTAACTTCAAAGGAAATGTAAGAGCTTGTCTCAAATGCTAGATATACGAAACAGGACAAGTGTTGTTAAAGGAAAATAATCCTGGAGTAATAAAAGTCATTGATTATTTTCCAATAACAGCATGTCCTGAAGTGTTTCTTCCAACACTACAAATGGCTATTTATTAAAGAACAATAACTTTTATCCGTTTATAGTTACATTTAACATTGCAGAACATCCACGAAACGAGTTAGCGCCGGTTCTCACTGACGTTATAGCAGCTGTAAACTTTCATTTCCTCACCAGTTAAAAAGAAAAAAAAATGTTACAGAGAAACCGCAAAGCGTAAACTCCTCTGTCCCGAAGATGTCGGAAAACTTAAAGTTACAGCTTTACCTCTGACTGTTACAAAGCGCTGACACTGGAGACTCCTTCCATACATGTTAAATAAACATCTCCTTACAGAAAACTATATATATATATATATATATATATATATATATATATATATATATATATATATATATATATATATATATATAAAAGCACTGAGGCTATAGCTTCTCGTTTTATTGGCTTGTTTTTAGAAATTAATGCTTCAAATAAGCAAAAATTATAAACAAAATGGAAAGCTTAAAATGACAAAATGTCTAAAAATAGGCTCAATCATCTTAAATTTGGTTTATGGAAATCTTATAATGAGAAATTAGAGACACATTTGACTATATTCAAGACGTTTAACTCCTTTCTGTATTATATATCTGTATTTATTGTGAATGGAACGCAATGGAAACTTTTCTATGTGGCTCAAATGCAAACTGTTTACAGTAAATATATTATTAATGATGAACAATTCAGCAGCAACTCTGACAGTGACATGTGTGTGTGTGTGTGTGTGTGTGTGTGTGTGTGTGTGTGTGTGTGTGTGTGTGTGTGTGTGGTGTTTGTACGAGTGGATCAGCTCCAACACCTCCTCTATAAATACGCTCTACATTTTCTACATTCGAAATGTTTTTCTCTAAAACTCGTTTACTAAACGGCTCTTGAGCCTGTGGACAAAAGAAAAAGACAGATATGATTAATTGGCTCCATAGAAATCCCTGCGAGTTGGAATATAAACCATTCCGTAGACTTGGCTGAGGAAATCCAAACTGCTGTACTGGAAATGCAACGTGATCCGGTTTGGAACGCTTCACGCTGCTTAATTAACGTTTTTGTTTTTTTTTTGTGAGAAACGTGTATTCACACAGGGACAGCTGGCAGGAACACACACAGAAGAGCGAGCTGAAGATCTGACCTCTCCTGAACGAGAACTGCACAGTTCCCGAATGAGTTCCTGTTCTGTGTTTCCATCCCACTGCAGGAACCGGGAGCATTCCTCCTTCAGGGGTCAATACCACAATCAAACAATCAGTCCACAGAAAATCAGTCACTCAGGGAAATGAACCAAAAACGTTCTTACGTACAGGAACTCAACTGGCCCCAGTTCCTCCAGTTACATTCCTCTGTCTGTCTGTATTTATTACAGTATATATCTGTGTGTCTCTATCTGTCTACCAGTCTATCTATCATCTGTTCTTATTTATGTCTATCTGTCTGTCTGTCTATCTGTCTGTCTGTCTATCTGTCTGTCTGTCTATCTGTTTGTTTGTTATCTGTCTGTACATCTATCTGTCTATCTATGTCTCTGTCTGCCTAGTCATCTGTTTATCTGTCTGTGACTATATGCCTATCTATCTATCTATCTATCTATCTATCTATCTATCTATCTATCTATCTATCTATCTATCTATCTTTGTAGGCATATGTTTGTTATCTGTCTGTACATCTATCTATCTGTCCATGTCTGTCTGCCTATCTGTTTATCTGTCTGTCTATCTATCTATCTATCTCTCTATCTGACTGTCTATCTATCTATCTATCTATCTATCTATCTATCTATCTATCTATCTATCTATCTATGTCTCTATCTATATCTCTGTCTGCCTAGTCATCTTTTTATCTGTCTGTGACTATATGCCTATTTATCTATCTATCTATCTATCTATCTATCTATCTATCTATCTATCTATCTTTGTAGGCATCTGTTTGTTATCTGTCTGTACATCTATCTCTCTATCTATGTCTCTGTCTGCCTAGTCATCTGTTTATCTGTCTGTGACTATATGCCTATCTATCTATCTATCTATCTATCTATCTATCTATCTATCTATCTATCTGTCTGTCTGTCTGTCTGTCTGTAAGCAGCTGCAACTCCAAATGTAGCAAATAAAAAATGAATTAATGATTTAACTCTCGCTCCCTCTTGCTCTCTCTCTCTCTCTCTCTCTCTCTCTCTGTCTCTCGGTGTGTGTGTGTGTGTGTGTGTGTGTGTGTGTGTGTGTGTGTGTGTGTGTGTGTGTGTGTGTGTGTGTGTGCGTGTGCATAAAAAGTTCATCAGTCCAAATTAAAATGTCAGTCTCAGAGGTTGTTTGGTGATGATGGATTCCCAGCAATGACCAAGAGAAAAGGCTGAGGTAAAATTGTAATTAATTTTTATTGCATTAAGAAATGAAAAGTTAAAAATTATGTCTGCTTGGAGAATTAATTCATATTCACACCATTTTGTTGTGTAAGCTACATGAAAGTAGCAGACTTTAATGGTCCATGTCTGGCAATGCCCCTAAACCCTCAGTGCACTTCAGCCCCCTCTACTGGTGCTTATACATAAGAGAAACGTGTAAATATATGCTTATAAATTACATAAATTCATGAGCGTAACTAGCTTTGAGTACACAAAGTTCTGGATCTCTGTAGTCTCAGGAGGTCTGAGATGGTTTGGCTTTCGTGCGTGTGTATATACGGGGTTTTATGTGAACTGCCAGGCACTTGGAGGGGAAAAACTTGTTTGTTTTTAGTGAAAATGTGGACACTAGAAAAGTTTCCATTTGCAGGCTTTATTATTCTTTACTGTACGTAACATCTGTCCCAGAATAGGATGTTCATTTCAACAAGAACAGTCCTTTTTTTTTTTTTTTTTTTACATAAATAAGCTATAATGTACAAAATAATGAACACAATCTCGACCAAACAGATGATTTATTAAAGGTAAGATCTCTACTCTGTTGTTCTTTAAAATGAGCTGCAAGAAAAAAGGTTGAATAAGTAAACAAAATAAATGGTTTGTTCCATGAAATGGACTGAAATATACTATATGTACTTTAATATTTTGTCAGATTCACTGTCATTTCTAAGAAATATGAACACATACATTTCAGAAAAAGCTCTAAGATATTGTGAACGAGATTGCTAGAAAAAAAAAAAAAACTTCTGCAATGTTCCTCCTGTCCACCAGAGGGCTCCCTCAGCCAAACTCTAGCTGATTTTCTCACTAAACACACACACACACACACACACACACACACACACACACACCTGCAGCTCATCTTACCTGCTCTATTTAACAACACAATGAATCATCAGCAGCACAATAATATTAAATGGCATTTGAGAAAACAAATTTTGCTGGGTTTACATTTATTTAAATAAATTTTATAACTATCATAATGTGCAAAGTGCAGTGTTGTGATAATCAGAGCGCAGAGGAAGATTTTACTATAGAACTTTTGGGAATCTTCAGGTCTTATTGCTGAGCTGAAAAGAGCCGGACGTCCCATCACTAATGATCCAATCGAGCAAAACGAATCAGTTGTTCAGAACTGAACCAAAACTCTCAGTTCAGATGTAATAGTTTATATCGGACATTTCTGTTATTTTATTTCTTTTATAACTTTAGTTGTTTGATTATTTAGAAAGGCATTACATAAGTGGTAGTAAGTGTTATTTGCTTATACCACAAAAGTATAGAAAATGGCTATTAATCCCCTCAAACTCTAATATTAATCCCCTCAAAAGACATCGGGATTTCGATTTTGAACTATTCTCTTTGAGAAAACGGGTGAATTTACATCTTTTCTTTCACACAATGTCAGAAAAACACCACGTACATTTCAGAATATGATGTTTGTTTCTGACCTGAAAAGAGGATGACATCAGCTACAAGACATTGCTGGATGCCATGAAATATGAGGAGGACGGCTGGGAGGTCATCTGAAACTTCAGCATGGTGGCATTCCTCATGGGTCGCCAAGGAGATTTTACCAAGTTTCCCTGCTATCTTTGTCTTTGGGACACCTGAGACCTTCCTGATGTTCCGCGAGGAGGAATTTCCAACTTATTTCTGTTTTTTTTTCTAGTCGGAGGTCAGAAACTCGGAGCTTTAGCCGAATGCGGTGTTCTCACTGCGTGCTGCCACGATGGAAAGCGTGATGTCATTTTTCATCATCTCTTGACTTTTTTTTTTTTTTGCAAAAGTTGCACTTTTTCTAGTTTGTAGCTGGATACTCGGATTTGCCGAGCTGTCAGGAATGCAGCGTAAGTTTTCGCGCCCCTTTCCGTCAGTCCGGTTATTGCGGCGGGATTAAAAGTCATTAAGAGACAGACTTTTTTTTAAGTGCATGAGAAATGAGAGTGATTTCCTGCCACTCTTCAGTTGAGCGGTTTGACACATCACTGACCCGTAAAAAAAAACTCCACAACACCCACACTTCTGAATTATTAACCACACCATGAGAGCTGAACATGCCTTATTGATCCAGGACTGGTTTACAGTGTTATTAATGAATAATTCAGGTCATGCAGCATCTACGTCTGATCGATTATCTGTACCGTAAAAAACCTCCAGAACACACATGAACATCCCAGCATGATATAATCCAAACATAGTGCACCATCCATCATTATAACCTTTACCACACACACACACACACACACACATATGGAGAACAGCCATATTCATGCTCTGAGCATTGGACACACTGAACACTTTCTCCATATTAACCATATAACATGGCTGCAAGTGTTTATTCTCGCTTCATTGTCGGCATGAAATACTAAGTAATTACACACTATTTTAATTACACAACATTCGCTAAGTTAGGCAGCTACACACACGCAGCATTGTGCGAACATTAGCCGGCTAACTATTTAGCTTCACTAGCATTAATATTATCTCTCCAGCAGTTAAGGTGCTAGTTATGGTTACCAAATGGACTCCTTCAGGAATCTGACGGAAACCAATCAAGATTTTCCTGTCAGATTGTCTTTTTTTTTTTTTTAGGAGGCTTGATAAACTCCAGATGTTCAAAACTCCTTCATCTAATCATCTGTGATTAAATAAAAACAGCCAAAAACGGACTGGATTTAATGTTGGCTTTACTGCGTCTGTGCCGAACAGAAATAAATAAAAAAGTATCTCTTTTAAACTAATGATACTGAAATCCGGATTTATTTTTGTATTCTTAGCAATAATGAACATCTGGTCACTTCCAGCTGCCCTCCGGTGTGTGTTTGACCCGCGGATTATACATTTCATCCAGATTATACGTCATATTAAAAGTATAATATTAAAGGTAGCGGCTTGTAGTGTCATTTAAGGAGGGACGATCATAGATACCTGACCTCACACCCAGGTTTGTTTTAAGGTCCTCATGAGGACCTCCCATTGCCCCAATTATTAATGCAGCTAATTAATGCTACGCTACGCCTAAGTCTGAACCAAACCTTAATCAAAGTAACCAAAGGAAATTTGGTTAAATTAAATTAAAACATACTTGTTGTAGTGTTCCTCCTAGACTACTAATTAGTCGTATCAACCTTTACTCAATTTTAATGACTGACAGGTGTGTAGGTGTTTTGAATTCTCTGATATAAATGGACACCCTTGAAGCCCCGCCCCCTTTCCTCCATCTTACATTAGTAATATCTCATTGGATGCTGCGATCTCAATTCTTGTCACGTTAAATGGAAAAATAAATGTGAAATAAATTCTATTAAGGTAGGTTTGACTTAGCTAACATTAGATGAGTACATAGCTAACGTCAGTTAAATATATTTAATAGTGATGCAATCAAAAAATTTCCTGTGGCAGCTTCTTCAAGATGCAGGAAAAAGTTACCAGCTAGTTTCCTTATAAAACTGTACATGTGCCAAAACTTTTGCAACAGTTTGTCCACTTGTTCCTCAGAGAAGCTCTGCCGGTTGGACATCTCTCTCTCTCTCTCTCTCTCTCTCTCTCTCCTTTCACCCTGGTCAGCTGATTAAAAGATGTAAATTTTTACTTCGCACTCAATGCATGGAAAGAGCACGATGATTGGGAAAGAATTACGAGAAGAAGTAAAGAATGAAAACAAGTCAAACAAGTCAACAAATCAAACAATAAAACAGCAGCGTGAAAAGCACACGTCCAAAGACAGAAATGATGAAACTCAATGTATGCATTTGGAAAGCAGTGACATAATCACAGACTTTTTTTCAGCTTTAGTGCATTCATTTAATTTAGTTTATTGGAGGCATTGTATAGATATTACTGTTTATCTTTTTTATTTTGCTTTATCAGCTTTTCTAAAGCTGCAATACATACCTTTCTGGCTGTTTTGTTGCTTTTGATGATGTATTTCTTCAGAGGAGTTCTCCAAATTCATAAAGGTTACATACTGCAGCTTTAATTCTGTGTTTTGCATTCATAGGAAAAGTTTGTCTTGTTCCTGTTTGTTTGGGGTTTAGTTTAGTCTGATTTTCATTGTGTGCTGTCAGATTTGTGTAGTCTGTGCCCCGTGTGTCTCTGTGATCATTCAAAGAGAGAGCAATGGAGAGAACTTTTTTTTAATGTTTTTATTTTTTACGCACCTGAATATGGTCGTACGGTACATAAAGAAGTCAATATAATAAAGCTCCGCCCCTCACTCTCACTACGAGTCACCACAGTGCAACCTTTTCAGTGTCACAGTGTCACTTGCCCCGCCCACTTCACACTGTCAACATTCGCTTCCTGGGAATCTGGGAGAGAGAGAGAGAGAGAGAGAGAGAGAGAGAGAGATGGAGAGGCAAAATCTGTAATTAAAGCAAGAACAAAAATCTCTCTGTCTGTCTCTCTGTGCTGCTGATTTTCTGCTTAATGCGCACGTTTACTGTAATTTATTCTCACAGGACGAACTCATTCTTCTCTTCTCCTTCTGTCTGTGTCTCTCTGTCTCTCTATCTCTCTCTTTCTGTCTCTGCTGTCTCTCTGCACTTCTGCTCCACTTTACTCGGCGAGAGACAGAGAGAGAGAGAGAGAGAGAGAGAAAGGGAGGAGGAACAAAACAGACAGAGAGAGAGAGAGACGTATAGACAGAGATGAACAATGAAGATAGAGAGAGAGTGGAAAACAATGAAAAGAGAGATGCAGAAAGAGAGAGACAGAGTGTGAGAGAGAGAGAGAGAGAGAGAGAGGAAGAATGAAGACAGAAAGTCAGAGAAAGAGAGACAGAGTGAGAGACAGTGAGAGGCAGAGAGAAAGATAGAAAGACATAGGTAGATAGAGGAAAAGAATAAAGCAAGAGACAGAAAGGAAGACAGAGAAGGAAAGAGAGAAAGAGAGAGCGAGAGAGAGACACCACGTGTGCACAGAATTAAGGTAGCGCACTAGCAGAAACACCTTTGACTGAAGAATCTATTAGTGTTCAATAATTTTTTTAAATTAAACAATTATTCAACGATTGACCTTAAATTACATGTTTGATTTGTGAATCACATTTCAGTGTAAAGTGGGTGGGGCTTATTTTGCTCATCGAGGTTTTATCAGCAACGACGTGTCCTTGATTTAGTGTCGTCTTCCAGAAATTCTCAGATGGTTCTGATCAGCGAGTTCTGCTGGGGTTCGAGCAGAAAATATTTCTAGCTAGCAAATATTTTACGGCGTAATTCCTGGGATGAAACCGAAACCTGAACACTTGTTGTGTTGTCCTCCATCGCTGTGCTGCCACGATGAGTTATGGAGCTTCCGATTCGCGTTAGCAAGTTTCCATCCAAAGTGTCCATCCAAAAGAAGATGAGGTGAACACAAGAACAAGAACATTCAAGAGGACATGGTGAGAAACACACAGAAATCTCATCCACACCACAGACGTCGTAGTTCCACAAGTTTCTCGCACATTTTTCGTATCATTTGTATCTGACAACCTATATATTTTTTTCCATTTCATTAATAATATATCTCCGCTCCGGGGACCACACTGCAGTGATGGATCTGCCGCCGCTTCGCTAACAGCATCATTAATCAGGTGATGTCATTGTCTCGCATGTGCGTAATCGCTAAATCTGCACACTCAACAAAACAAACTTAGCCAGACACACACAATGTCCTAATTCCATTCACAGAGTCTTTCCTGGCAACACATTCACTCTCTCTCACACACGCACACACACACACACACACACACATGCACACGCACACACGCACACACTTACCGTCTCTGTCCCCTCCTTCATCAGACTCTAAGGATTTCATCCCTGTCTCCATGGTAACAGCATGTGTCATGATAATGATGGTAGATGATTTGTTTGATTTAGATGTGTGTGTGGTTGTTAATTGGTGAGATGGTCTCGTGTAATCAAACCTTATTACTGGTCATTGAGTGTCACACACACACACACACACACACACACACACAGGGAGAGATTTATCCTCTTTGATTGCTGTGTGTGTCATTTAGCAAAATTTGTATTAGGACTTCAAATTCGAGAATGGCGTCGGTTAAAGAAGCAAATTCCCGTGTGTGAAAATATGCAGGTGAGCTGTGTGATTTATACTCTGGACATTCATGCAGAAAATATATTTAAATATATGAATATATATTTCAAATATGGCACTCCAGAGCTATACATCATATTGTTTGTAATATGTAATTGTTTGTAATATATGTGTGTGTAAATATATGAATCGATCAACCAATGGCCAAAAGTCTTGATTTTCCTAAAGCCTAAAGCTGACAATAAATAAATAAATCTTTAAAGAAAACATAAATTAATAAACTGGTAAATAAATACAAATTTCACATCATATAATGCAAATAGGAAAATATAGTATCTAGTATATATTAAATATTAAAATATATACAAAAAAATGGCCATAGTATAAGCCTGATTTTTAAACTGTTTATTAAAAATATTCTGATTTTTTAAAAAATAATTTACACAGAAGATTATTTGGAAAAGAATTTCTTAAATGATTTGAAAGTTCTATCTGAGTTGCTGCAACTCAAGTGTGGCAAGTGGGTGTGTGTGTGTGTGTGTGTGTGTGTGTGTGTGTGTGTGTGTGTGTGTGTGCTGTACTGTACAGTATGAATCCAGTGTGTTTCTGAGAGATGTGCTGGTGGTGTGTGTTGTATTTCAGTGAAGTGTCAGATGTTAAGTCGAGTGTAACCCGACCAGCACGAACACACACACACTCACACACACACACACATACACACGGGTATTATTAAAAACATGTTTATTTATAGTTCAAAAAGGAATGATTGTAAATAAATCAACAGGGATTGACTGTACAGTTATAACATATTTATTATTTTAATTCGGTCCTCATTTGTAAGCCAACATACACGTATGTGTTGAACTTTACCCACAGAACACACACCTGGCTCGAGCTACACAGTAACTGGGTGTTTATTTCACCTCCTTTTCTATATGTCCGTGGTGTCGAGTTGAATCAGCACTGAGACATGAAATTCAATGTGTAATCAATGTCTTAAACACACACAAAGGAACTAATTATCGCTGAAAATGCCAGACATCTCGCTACAGCTTCCCAGGCCTGATTCTGTTAAAGCCATGGAGATTTGTCTCTGTGTGTGTGTGTGTGTGTGTGTGTGTGTGTGTGTGTGTGTTTGACGTCTCTGCTCATTAGATTATTCAGGAAAACATGTAGGGAAGCTGTATCTTTTGAGCTGTATAACACAGAGGGGCATAATAGAGATGTAATTACACACAGATACTGTAATCAGGGGTAAATCCCTCACTATAGTTCAAACACACAAGCTGGGGTCAAAATCCGTAAACATAAAAACCGGCAACGAGGAAACCTTCACTAGGTTAAGGATATGAGGTTCTTGAAGATCGGAGACAAATCTGACAGATGATCATTTCTGTGAGGTGATCTGAAAAGACGTCACGTGATGGTTATCGCTTACATTCGGACTTTCCACAACATAAAACATAACTATAAATGGATAAAAAGCGTTGTTTAATGAATTAAAAATTTGGTAGCTTTGGTAAATTGTTGTGGTGTATATCACACACGTTTATTACGTCAGTCTTCTGCTGCTTTTATTTTCAGGCAGAAATATCCGACCAGTTATACTTCATGCACCTTCGAAGACCGTATCAAATGTTTTAATCGCGTGGTCTGCTAACGAACCTTATAAATGAGCGAGAGATGAGATGACGAATGAAGCTATGATGTACGTCTCTGCTGTTACAGTGTCATCTTTATCCATTAGCCTAGCGGCACAATCGACCGTTCGGTGCAATAGTCTTTAAAAAAAGTGAAAACAGTCTCGCAATGATTACGGATTCTCCAGCTAGGGCAATGACGCATTCAATTAGTCAGCTTTTCGTAGCTGTCCGAGACGCATCAAATGGAATGTGGCCATAATGATCCCAGACCACCTCCGAATGTGGTTTGAGTGATCAGATTCTGCGAAGCACATTGGACCCTGTTCACACCTGTACTTAGCGCTGACCACTTACGATCCGATCCCCCAGGATGCGTGTTAATGCCAGGTGTGAACAGGGCCTAAGTAGTGAACAGAAGCCGAAGAAGAGGTTATTTGAGGTCAGCTCTCAATTTTCGAACACTGCAGGAGACCAACATCCTGCGACAAGGATACGGAGGTGAATGTCATCCATCCGTCCATCCATCCACCCATTTATCCATCCATCCTCCTTTCCAGCCTCTGTTCCGCACTGCGGATAGAGCAGGAGAGAGTCTCTTGTATCTGTCAGACCTCCCAGAGAGAGAGACGTGGCGAGAGGGGACAGACGATAAGGAGCTTGTCAGAGTTATATAATGAGAAAGATGTCAGGTCTACATTTCCCTCGGGAAAGAAGAAACTCCAGATACCAGGTAAGAAAGAGAAGAAGTTAGAAGAGGGTGGAAAAGGCCAAGAAGGTACACCAAGAACCTCACATGTTTTGTTTGGGTGGGAACTAATAGAGGAAGTGCAACCTGGGCTTTGATTGGTGGATATTCTGGCTGTTTCTCAACACCAAAACTTGCATACCTTGGAAGAACATTGTCTTCTAAAAACAAACCCATGAGCAGAGGTTTAGCTGTAGCATTTGCAATGTTTTTTACTCCTTGCTACAGCAATATGGAAGACACCTGAACAAAAACTATGCTTTTCCGTTTTTTCCTGGTAAAGCAGACCAAATGTGAATAAAATTCACTTAGTGGAAAAGCCATTGTATGATGAAGATCCTCTAACAACGATCTCCTTACAGTCAGATGCAGAAAACGGGTTTGCATAACCACACACTTTCATGAAAGCGAGCTTGAGATAATAAGGATATTTTATCTGCCCATTAGCGTGTTTGGTTTTCGCCACTATTGTATTTGTAGCCGTTCTGTGTTTTGCTATGTCATCCTCCTATCGGTGGCTTTTAGATGAGTATTGTAGCAGTACTTACTTATACTTTTGGGATTTTTCTCACACATACAAAACCTTGTTGTCATCTGTCTTTGGTGCGTTGTAAAGCCACTGATTTCAACTCGCCACCAAAGAAAAATGTAAACTGTACAGTGTAAAACCAGCTTTAGAGAAAGTCACTTAGATTCAGCACTTGGTTATCTTCCTTGACTACTTCCTCCAATTTTGTATGTCAGGAATAAACATGTGACAGTGGAAGAGGTGACTTTATCTTGAAAAGATGGCAGAAACAGTGGAGGGTCACCAATGTACATTGTGTTCTGGGAAGTTTGTCTCTGTGAAGTGGCAAAGGGACTTTGTGCCGATATAGGCAACCGTAGACAAACTCTACTAGCCTCCCTTCAAAGCTTTCTGCTTTTCTAATGAAAGCAATGCTCCAAAAGACCTCAGGATATGTGCAGCAGCCATCTTGCATGCATGTACACGTAGTTAGAAGCGAGGATTATCAAGACCTTCATTGTCAAGTCCAAGACCAGGACTAGCCGTGATTGAGTCCAGCATGGGTCTTAAAGGGATCAGTGACAAAGTTAAGGTGGAGTCCAAATGAAAACAAGCCCAAGACAGAGTTAAGATCATGACTGAAAACCATCAATGAGTTGGCTTCATTTGTGCAATGCGCCAGTGATTAGTCCAATGCCCAAGAGCAAGTTTAGTCCAAGTACAAAAGTCAATATGGAATCCAAGAACGGACTACATCCCTACCTTAGCCCTTACGTTCCCAGGGAATGTAACTACAGCCAAGAGATATACACACTTCCTGCTGGAACAAAATGAAGCAAGCCCAAAGGTATGTTTGAAGTGTTCAGAGTCACCAGTGTGAAGGTGAATCCCAGAGAGGAGATGTCATCCATTTCCCCCAAACAATTACCGATAGATAATTACAGACAATTACAGTCATGTATGATAAATACAGTGAGGCTCGCTACACTCCAGGGCCTCCGTCACACCATCAAACCCTGCCTACGCAGGAAGAAATGGGCTTCCGACTATAATTGCACTGCGCTAATGAATTAAATGCTGATGAGCTCCCATTATTTAAAGTGCTATCAGTGTGTGTGTGTGTGTGTGTGTGAGTGAGTGAGTGTGAGACAGAACAGACAGGGACTGCCATTTCCCCCCTCTCTGAGTTTGTCCTTTAGCATCAGCACATTACCATGTGAGAATTAGCATTACCTGTGAGGTGGGATTCTCTGGAGTCAGCCGTGATAGTTGCATTGACAGAGATTCATGTGTATCATTACTGTTTTACAGTTTACAATCCCCAATATCACTGAGGACGGCGGGAAAAGCGCCTGCAGGAGAGCCGAATTAAGAAAAATGCCCTGCATTACATTTTTTTCCCATGGAGATAACTACAGATCCATCTCTCATGCTGGGCTTGTGGCTGGCGTTCATCAAAATATCGCAGTTTATGTAGCACATTAGCAAAGGCTTAGAGTCGATGTGGAAGTAGAAAAAGGACTAAACTACTCCATGTTTAAACAAAACACTCAGATTCAATAAATACTATTTGGAAACCATTGAGCCTCATTAATCGCTCAGGACACGTACAAATTGATTCGTAAATCGTTTACAGGACAACAT
Organism: Pangasius djambal; assembly: GCA_022985145.1. Lineage (NCBI taxonomy): Eukaryota > Metazoa > Chordata > Actinopteri > Siluriformes > Pangasiidae > Pangasius > Pangasius djambal. Next base: position 23,607,951 of record CM040989.1, on the reverse strand, counting down.
AAACAAGAAGTGTGTGGCTCATGAAATTCCAGTTCGTACGGAAAAACGTTTAAATCCTACATTTCGCTCCTGAGTGTGTGTCAGTTTGTGAATGATCGGCTTCAAGTCATATCATTGGTGATATGAGTTACTGCGATTTTTAAAAAAAAAATACGGATTGTGCTGTCAAGTTGTTTCAATGAGAATTTCACGTTTCATAACAATGACCTGAAAGAAAGCAATCCAAAACAAATCTATAATTTCAGACAAATAAGACTAGACGTTCAGATAGGGGAAAAAAGTAATGGCACCCTATAAAAGAAGCTATTGTGCGTATATATAAATTTCCAACAGTCGCACTGAAACGGGTACTACAGTAGAGTTAGCGACATCATCAGCAGACATACGATACATTTATTATGAATATAACAAATAATGATATTGATGATATTGCTTAAATACAGAAATAAAGGAATCCTGTGAAGAATCATGGAACCAGAGCAAATTGAAGAACTTGGTAAAACAGATTCTAAAACCTAATTACAATCAAAATTATAATATTAACAATAATAAACTTGGAATATTCATGAACAAATAACTAGCGAATACCAGAATTTTGATGTTTGGTGAATAAAGAAAATTTTAGAAATCTAGTGAATGATGATGATGATGATGATGATGGTGGTGGTAATAAATCTACAATTTATTGAACAATGATAACAGTTACAGTAATTCAGTATATTACACAAGTATTATTGGCTGCCATTGAGCCTGCGTAGAACAGGAATAGCTGATAGCAATGTGTAGCGGATTAAAGCTTTATCCTGGTCAGGGTTGAGTTTGATCCCGGGAACGCTCGGGGTAAGGCAGGAAAACACCTGTGATGCGACGCTAGTCTATTTCATCACGCTTATTTATAGCTAGTGGCAATTTAGAGTTCACCCGAGCTCTTCTGAGTGAACCTCGTCACGACGTAGGCGTAGCTCCACTGACAGGTGAGTGTGTAATCGTGTGCCAGAGTTTCTCCCCACTTCAGTTTACGAGGACATGACCAAGACACCTCTGTCCGTCTCACTGCACTTAAACCGGAGATAAGCAGCGTTGCGTTACACACACTATGAATGAGTAATAGGGTTGAGATTTCACCGCTTCGACTTCACGTTACGCTTACGCATTCGATTCTGACACACTGGGTGCTTTGTGTAAAAAAATAAATAAATAAATTTTAAGATGAAAAATAATAATAAATACCAGAATATGTCGATATCAGGTGTAAGAATTGACTGTAGATACGAACACACTTCCTGGTGTGTCTTTGGCGTGTCTGCGTCTCAGACGTTTTTGGATGGAATCATTAAAGCAAGCAAAGCAGAATCATCACAAGTCATGACACAAGCCTGACCAAATGATCACCAGCAAACATTCCAGTAGTGTAAAGATCTACTAGCGTTTTACTCGAGCGCTTCTCCGTGCTTTACGCAGTGCCAGGTGAAGCCAGACAGCCACTGATCTAACTTCAGTACTTTGTGTTTCACTGCTCACCCATTTCAGTACGCCAGCTCTTTGGCATCTCTCATCCGAAATCTCTAATCTGTAACCTGTAATTTCAAATTACGTCTGTGTTTAAAGGCAAATGTTAGCACTAGCATGTTCAAAACAAAGAAAAACAGCTGAAAAAAGTGGTGGAAATTTATTAAATACACCACAAATGTATGCGTGACATGTTTATAATTCAAACATACAAAAATTTCATACCTATACAAAATGTCAGCTTCCAAGCTGACCACGGAGGCAAGCAGCATTACTTAAGACTTGCAGCTGAACTAGTCACCAAGCCAAATGCAATATTTATCAGGTGTCAGTGCAGAGAGAGAGAAAAGATTAGAATCTCCAGGTCAGTTACTAAATATTTCAGCGGCTTGTTGGAGTCCTGTTTTTGGACTGAAACGTATCTCAGAAGATGATCTCAGTGATGGGTGACAGTTTGCCTGGAGCCTCGCGTCACATCGCTGCTACTGATTTGATCAGACATCAAATAAAACACCAGCTTTAGAGAAGAAGCAGGAAATAGCAGAAAATAAAAAAAATGTAATTGAAGTTCCACGAATAAATAAAATGTACTATTATTATTATTTATTTATTCATTTGTAGTATTTCAATCCAAAAATGCTAATAAAGGAATAGGAATAATGAGTTACAAGGAATTGTACCCGAGAAGAACAAAAATGAAAAATGAACAAAATTAGTTAATTATCATTTTATACAAAATTAAATAAAATGAAGAAAATAAAGAATTGTTCATAAATGTTTACAACAAACAAAAAGCGAAACGCTAAAGTAAAACGAAAGGCGAATATCGTTTTTAAATGCGCTCCTTTCAAAACATTAGCGAGATCAAATAAGTTGCGATTCTCCTTTCCTTCGTAAGTATAAATGTGAATTAAACTTAGACTGATCCTGAGTCACGTTAACTGGAACGTAATTAGACTCAAATTAAATAAATAAATAAATAAATACGTAAATAAATAAATACGTAAATAAACGCTCTGTGTGGAGCTGTTATAGGAAAAGAGGCAATGAAGCGGAGTTGCTGTTATCATCCTGAAGTGTTTTATTCCTCTTATATCACAGCAGTTAGACAAAGATTACATTTTGTAAACATACTTTTTTTTTTATCCATTTATAGTTACAATTAATGTTGTTCTCATATTGTTCTTATTGTGCAGCTTGTCACGTTAAGCGTAAACTCTTCTCATAGCTTTACGTCTGACTGGTACAAAAAGCTGACACTGGAGACTCCTTCCATAACTAAGGAAATTATTTAAACGTGCCCTTACAGGAAACTTCACCATATCAATGATTACATGTTTTTTTTTTTTGGTTTTTTTTTTTTAAATGTTTGGCAGTACAAGTCCCTGTGAAAGAGCTGTTACCATGGAAACGATAATGTATCGATACAGAACGAGCACATCGTGATTTGCAGCTGCACCAATCAGAATTATATGATTGAAAAATATGATTATTTGTACCGTGATAAACGAACGTGCGAATTCAATCGGAGTTCAGCTGATTCCTGTGTCCTACAGACTAAAAACAAGCGTACAGTTAGATGAATAATTCCTCAGCAATTAAAAGTAATGACGGATATCGTCTTACGGAGGTCAGGAGGCAGAGCTGAAAAATTTAGCACGTTTGAGGGCTGAGTTTAGAAGGTGAGCGTCCAAGTCAGTCACAGATCGGATCGGATTTAAATAACAAGCAGGGGGAAAAAAATCCGATGCATGAAATGATCTTTATTAATAATAAGTAAACAGCTAAAAACTGGTTCCTTTGTTACTGGTAATTGATAAGTAGTCATTTTTAATCATTTAACTTGCGCTCCAAGAGCTTTTCCTAGTTCTCCTACCTAGTTCTGGTTCTAAGTTTCTTTGTTCAGTAGATCAGACACGCTCTCGGAAAAAGAAAGCTATAATCTAGAGCCCTAAAGAATTATTAGGTGTGTTCTTCTGGAAAAGATTCTTCGTAGAACTTAGAGAACAGACAGGAAAGTGTTTTCTTGAGCTTTTCTGTCCTGTTCTCCCTGTGCATATGTATTATTCTGAACTGTATTTACTCAGCCATCATTTAAATACTTCATACAGAAGAACATCGAGCATGGCGAAATCAAAATCTGAGAAATATACCGAATATTCCGATAGATTTTGATTGTAGGTTTTAACTTCAGACCAGAATTTCTTTCACTGTGTCTCAGTTTTGAGTGACAATTCTTCACGTGATCTCTATTTTGAGATTTGATTTGTGGAGACTTCAGTTATTTGGTATTTTAGCATCTTTGATGATTTGTTCTGATAGGAAACCAGTCTGTTCTGGGTTCTGGGAAGGATCTTTACAAGTTCTCCAGAGGAATACAGCAGATAATTCTTTAGGGGTCTAGATTTAACCTGTTTTTTTGGGTTTTTTTTTTTTTGAGAATGTATGATCAGATGAACAAGGAAACTTAAAACATGGAACAAGGAAATAAGGCAGTATAGGAGAACTAGGAAAAGGATTCGGAACCATTTTATAAAAGGGAAATCCCCTACTGTGGGGTTCTACGGAGAACCTTTAAGGGTTCCCCCTGAGGGACGAACCAAGAAAGACAAACCAAAGGACTCTTTGCATTAGCTTAATTATAATATGACTATTTATCAAATACCAGTAATAAACTAATAAAGTAGTTTTTAGTAATTTACTTATTAATAAACTGAATTTAACACATCTGATTCTGTAACTGAGCATTTTATTTTATTTTATTTTATTTTATTTTATTTTATTAAGTGACTGTGTACAGCTGCTATTACACTTCAGAAGAAAATATAGTAACTGTGCCATGCTGCCTGAGACACGTAATCAACCTCTCAGCAGTCTGTCTGAACTCTGTGTGAAACTTATGATCAAGTGTAATGTGTGTGTGTGTGTGTGTGTGTGTGTGTGTGTGTGTGTGTGTGTGTGTGTGTGTGTGTGTGTGTGTGTGTAAGTAAAAGGGCAACTTGTGTGATAGCGAGCGCTACAGCGGCAAGTGTCCTGATTTATTCTCATATTCAACCTTTCAGCTGTGCTGAGGCAGCACTCCATCGCCCCAGGAGGGAGAGAGAGAGAGAGAGAGAGGTAGGGGGAGAGAGATGGAAGGAGAGAGAGACGGAGAGAAACTGAGACAGAGACAGAGAGAGAGGGAGAGTGCGGTAGAGACAGAGAGAAACAGAGAGAGATGGAAGGAGAGAGCGACAGAGAGAAACTGAGACAGAGACAGAGAGAGAGGGAGAGTGCGGTAGAGACAGAGAGAAACAGAGAGAGATGGAAGGAGAGAGCGACGGAGAGAAACTGAGACAGAGACAGAGAGAGAGGGAGAGTGCGGTAGAGACAGAGAGAAACAGAGAGAGATGGAAGGAGAGAGCGACAGAGAGAAACTGAGACAGAGACAGAGAGAGAGGGAGAGTGCGGTAGAGACAGAGAGAAACAGAGAGAGATGGAAGGAGAGAGAGACAGAGATACAGAATGAGGGAGAGAGACAGAAAGAGAGATGGAGAGAGAGAGATAAACAGAGGGAGAGATATGGAAGGAGAGAGACAGAGAGAAAGTGAAAGAGAGAGAGAGAGAGTGAGAGAGAGAGAGAGAGGAAGGCAAAAATAGAAAGGAAAATAAATAGAAGGTAAAAGTGGGAGAGAGAGAGAAGAAGGCATGACATGATTTTATAATTTAATAAGACCACATTATGGTCTGTAGTGAACTGTTTCAAATCACACACACACACACACACACACACACGCACACACACACACACACACACACACACACACACACACACACACACACACACACACATACCTCCATCTTTTACTTGCAAGCCTGAATTTTTTATTGTCTAGAAATGATTTTCCATGTGCCCTTGTGAGCGGAAAAATACTTCAGATCAACATCTGGCTGGATTTCAGTTTCAGATCTGCGTACTCAGCACCAGAGGTAACAGCTGGCAGAATGAGGATGACACCATGCAACAGCTGTACTATAATACAACTCTGATTGGTCAGAAGGTGTTGATTCATTTTCTATCTCAGCAGCTCTGACAGTAGCTCCGGCTGCGAGGCAAATCACAGCTGTAAATGGATAAAAGGTATATTTAAAAAAACGTTAAGAATCTATTGCTGACAAATTGCTGTGGAAGAAGAGGAATAAAACACTTCTGCTCGTGCAGTTACGGACAAATAATCACCTTCAGACGGGGTAATAACAGTCCCTCTGCTTCATCACACAATCCCATCGTTGATTACTTTCCTAAGACAGCACGACACGCAGTGTTTTATTTCCTACTTAGCGCACGTTAACGGTCTGTGAGAGAACAGGATGTGGTGTCGAGTCTCGTTTGGGGAAAGAGAGCGTAAAAATGTTTCGTTAGGCTTTACATCTGCGGCCATCCCTGAAGAACGTCCTCCCTCTCTCTCTCTCTTTATCTCTCCCTCTCTCTCTTTGCCTCAGTCTCTTTCTGCATGTCTGTGTTTCTATAGTTGACTTATTGCTCAGAGGGGAACGTCTGGCACTCTGTGGTTTAAAGCAACACAGCAATAAAAATAAATTGCTCTGTAGTCCACGGTGCAGTTGCAGAAGATCCATAAAATCTTTTTTTTTAATCTAAAAAATATATTTATGGACTTTTTTAATTTAACTGCTGCGTGGCTGCTGGATAGAGGCATACAGAGGCTAACATCTGTATCTGTATCTGTATTCAGATTAAACCTGAAGTAGGTGTGGCCTAATCTGGACATGGGTTATTTATATCCTGAAAAACCCCAGATGTAGAAACATCAGCAGTGTCAGCATGGTGTGTGCTCTGACAGTTCCTCCACCTCAGCTACATCACCCCACTTCATAACTGATCCCAACCAGAGATGGGAGTGTTTTTTTTAAAATCCAGCTCACACAGTTTTTTTGTTTTTTTTTCTGTAGCTCTCCATGATATTTTCTAATGAACTTATTTCCCAAAATCAACTAGTATCAGGTAGCAGCCTGATTTACACCACCGTGACCCTGACCAGGCAAGTACTAAGGATGAATGAATGAATGAATGAATGAATGCTGTAAATCACAGCGTTCACGCAGCACCACACATGAATGCTAATGTTTTCGTTAATGTTAATGAGCGTGGTCTTTGTTTGTCTGGCGAGCTTCATATCTGACCGCTCGCTCACGCACACGAAAGTAAAAACCTCCTGCTCATGCCCACCCCACAGAGTCATCACGTGTGCTTCTTATGGCCCTCTTCTGACCACGCCTCACAGACGGACATGTTTACTGCTGCGTCTTCACGGCTGAGTGCTCTTCTTCCTCGAGACGTCAAAAACGTCCCACAAATCACAAAACGTTCAAAATGGCTCAATTTCTATAGATATCCTATCTTTTTCTTTTTTAATGGAAGAAGTGTGTGTTTGTCATTCACATCACAAGCCCCGGGAGTTCAGGATAGAAAAAAAACGTCTTTGTTATCTGTCTGAGAGCTGAGCTTTATCTTTTATTGATTTTTTTCCCCAAATTATGTGATTCATTCTTTCTCTCTGTGTTTCCATCTCTGTCTCTATGTCTGTCTCTCTCTCTCTCTCTCTCTGTCTTTCCCTGTGTCTCTCTTTGCATCTCTGTCTGTCATCGTCACTGTCTCTCTCTGTTTTTCTTTCTGTCTCGCTCTCTCTCTCTCTCTGTCTTTCCCTGTGTCTCTCTCTTTGCATCTCTGTCTGTCATCGTCACTGTCTCTCTCTGTTTTTCTTTCTGTCTCTCTCTCTCACTCTCTCTTTTCCTCTGTGTGTCTCTGTCTGTTTTTCTCAGTGAAAATATTAAATCTAAAAAAGAAATAATCGTACGAAAAAACAAACAATAAAGTACCCTTTAAATAAATATGTATTTAAGATTAAACAGGATGAATCAGGGTATTGTGGCTCAGAAAAAAAAAACTTAAAATGGAATAAAAATAAAATAAAATGCTTAATGCAAATTACACACTAAATACATAAATGCACATAAAATGCAATTAAAATGCGATGAATTGTCCTGATGCATTAGCATTTATTGTGACAATTACCAGTGATGGTTTCATGACATCTTGTCGTGTTAATGATGCAGGATTTGAGTAAAATGTAAATAATGTACATGTTACTTTTATTATTTTGCACTGGGTTATGTTTCTGGAACGGTTTTATCTGCCTGTGTGTGTGTGCACTTGTACATTAATTTTTGATAAATGAATCAGAAGTTGATTGATATGTTGAGTGACTTTGCAGAAAGACGATGCTTTTATTCCGCACTGATTCTATTTGTGGCTTAACAGTGGAACATACAGCCATGCGATATTTCATACCGAGCTGAAGAGTTCGGCGAAAGAGGAGCTTCTCCACCGCAACGTGATCTTTTCTCTCGGGCTCGCCTGAGCGTCACAAAGAAACAAAGGATTTCACAGCAGATGGAGTGCTGAAGCACATCAGCATACCGTTGGGTTTCTTATGATTTTTGATGAAAAGAATTAAAAATGTGCCGCGGTTTAACATTTTAACAAACGAAAAATGGAACCGAGAAGTGTTAGAAATGAAATGGGGGCGTGTCCTGTAGCAAACAAACAATGTTTGTTCACGAAATAAGACGATTGGAACGACTAAAACATGGTCCTGTGCTTTATTAGAGAATTTATTCTGGTTTATTGTAGTCGTATAACACAATGATGCTATATCTATACCTGTTTAGTGCTTCAACTATCCATATCTGTATCCGGATTCAGAATTGAAGTGGGCGTGGCCTAAACAGGAAGTTGTTGTCCTGCCTCTATGTTCCTTGGAAACACTGGATCGCATATAATTCACGTGTTTATTTGATGCACCATGTTGAAATGCACCTCCACCTCCATGTCTCGAGGTCTTCCTCTGAATGAAAAACTTTATTTAAAAAAAAAAAAAAAAAAAGGCTAACTGAATTCAGGGATCTTTGAGAAGTAAATAAAATTAAAAATAAGGAGATGATATGGAGAATATTTTCCCCTGTTGATTGTGTGAGAGAGATATCGATGAAAAATAGTCATTTTATTCGTTAATTAATTAATTATTTTTTTAATAAATAATATCCATGCTTTGGTTCTTCACACCACAAGGAGGAAGAAAAAAAAAATAAAACGCATCGCAGGTTCTTCAAGGACACACACAGTGAACCTGGACTAAAGTCGCCCACGTCGTGCTGAGGTCATGTCCTTGGTCTTTCTGTTCAGCTCACACGTGACGCGAGGGTGAAAATAATATAAAAAAAAAGAGTCATGTATCCTCGGCTTATGACTTTGTGTCCAATGTTCTCTCTGCTGAAACCGAAGTTACACAACTGGGGAACAGTTGGCAGACGGACTAATCCCTCCCAAAATAAAAACAGAAATAAAAGGACATCTGCTTCATTTATGATAACACGGCTTATATAATACCTGAGAGATCTGCCTTATCGGCTCTAATGCCATGGCCTGGGTGTTGTGAGTGATCCGGGGAGAAATCTGGTCATGTCTGTGGTCAGAGTGTGTGATGTTCAAAAGTCGTTTTCATTTTTCATTTCGTCAAAATCTCATCTTTAGCATTTGTGATGTTTAGAATAATGTACGTTACATACCGGTCACTAACACCACACCAGGCTTCTTTAACGAACATATCATAACTGCTGTTGTTGACTCTTGGGGGCGTGGCCTAACCTTTTATTTCTGGCTTTGAAGCAAAATCATAGTACTTGATTTGTTCTCTGTCGTTTGTTCTGTTACCATCCCGAAGCGGATTATTTTCCCATAACAGCACGTATCTCTACATATCTCTACATGTTTTATTCCTATTATACCACAGCAACCTGAAAAAGATTACAATCTTTTATTTATATAAAGAACACCATATCACATTTTATCCCGTTACATTTGGTTCCTGTTCTCACTTACGTTATAGCAGCTATAACCAGTCGTTCCCTCACCAGCCTCTCTTCTTTCTCTCGCTTGTCATGTTACAGAGAAACCGCAAAGAAGCGTAAACTCCTCTGTCCTGAAGATGTCGGGAAACTTAAAGCTACAGCTCTGACTGTTACAAAGCGCTGACACTGGAGACTCCTTCCATAAATGTTAAATAAGCATCTCCTTACAGAAAATCTATAGGTCCCTGTGAATGAGCTGTTACTATGGCAACGAGAACATATTAGAGCTAACGTGTTAATGTAAACCTGTGATTTGCAGCTGGAACTACTTTCAGAGCTGCCGACCAATCGGATTACAGAATTCAACAGCACGGTGGTATAAACATGGTATAAAAATTACCTTGATGCTTATTTTGTTCCAATCTTGTTCAATATCTCCACTAGAATGTCAGGAGAATAGTCGCTCCTGCAGGAAGTAAACAAACTTCCTGCAGTTTGTTGCTTGATGATGTAAATTCCAACCGAAATCCTCACTCTGAGTTCCGTTTAGCTGCGGGTCCGACTTCAAAAACGCTGCTGCTTGCTTACAAAGCACTAAACTACTTCGGAGATAAAGACATTTCCGACACACCGGATGTTTTAACAGGCTCACTGGACCTCTAAGATCAATGCAGCGAGAGTTAGAACAAAATATGTCCAGAATTAAAACCAAATATAACGACAGAGCATTTAGATATTATGCTACGCACAGCTAGAACCATCTCTCAGATTCACAGTAGAAGATACAGATACCTCAGATACAATCTCAGAAAATGTTCTTCAGTTTTCTCTCTGTGAGATGAAATAAGAAAAAAAAACAACAACAACAACTAGCAGTGTGTGCGGTACGAATGAAAAGCTAGCAGTGTGTCTCAGATTAAGTGAAGTGATTAAAAATACTCCAAAGTGAAAATGTTCATTGTGCCCTCGTTGCTGCTAACACTGGCTAGCTAGTTTAATGGTTCTGTATTCATTAGCATCTGCGCCAGGCAAACGAATCAGTCGAACTAGCTCACCAGCCAAGTGTAAAACATCTAACTGGCTATTTACTGCTCACATTAATTCAGAATGTACTGTTAATAGACGGTTCGGATTCGCTGTCATTCCCGTACCTAAACAAAATGGCGACTAAACAAAATGGCGACTAATCATTATGATGGCAAAAAAAAACAAAAAGAACAAACATTTTTTTCTACTATCAACCCCATAAACTATATATAAAGTACATATTTTAAACTTATGCCTTTATAAACTAATATAAAAAACAGGTGTGTGCTGCAAAATCTCTACTTCTACGCTGGATTTCTTGTTAGTATGACGATAAACATCGCTGGAAAATGGAGAGAAATTGCGTAAAGACGTTTAGTTTTTTTAGGCGCTAACAATAAAACCTGACACGCAACTTCTCACAGGAATGATGAAAATGCAGCAGCGACCAATGAATTAGCACCAAAAAAATACTCTGCAATGCCGAAAATCACATGACAAACATTCCGGTATGCTGCTGTTCTTTCGGCTGCTCCTGTTAGGGGTCGGCACAGACGATCACCTTCCATCATCTGCATGTTGAGTGGCCACAGGTTTTACGCCGGATGCCCTTCCTGACGACACCCGCCCCATTTATCCGGGCTTGGGACCGGCACTGAGAGCGCACTAACCTGTGCACCGCATGGGGCTCAAACACTCCATCCTGAGACCAAGAGACCCTGAGCTAGCTAGGTACCATGACGAACATTTCAGTATAAGCATGTTTAATGTTTCAGTGTGGAGAGCTCCTTTAACACTGTTGTTCTATTTCAATACACTCACTTTATGTTCAGATGTGTCTCTTTACTGGTTGTCAGAAATGAGACAAATAAATGGGATGCGGCCCAAAAAAAAAAAAAAAGTGAAAGTGTGTAGTTAATTCAGGTGCCGCTGAATTGCCTCCATTTCTGATTTCACAAAAGCTGAATTTAGATTAACAAAACAGGGTGAAGATTGTGATGAGCTGAGGACATTCAGGGATCACGCACACACACACACACACACACACACACACAGAGGTTTGGATGTTGGGAGCAGGTGGACTGGTGTGGATTTCATCAGTAGGTAATCTGCGCCACTGCTTCTCCTCTTTGCCCACCGTTGGCACACCGCTGCCCGTCCTGCTCATACGCCATGTGACTTCGCTAATCGGTTCTCCTGAAAAACAAGAGCCGGTCCAGCTGCTTCACACGAGCCGTCATATCAGCCATCTTCTATTCAGTCAAGTAGGAAATAGGTTTATGGCAAATATGGAAATTCATAAAGTCTCTCCAATCAGTTTTGGTGTAACTATGCATGTACATTTGAATAAAGAAACTGTAAAATGTTATCGTGATGATTTTAAGTGTGTAGGGAATAAAACACTCGGTGTTGTGCTATTATAGGAAAAGAATCAACACTAATAGACACCAGTCTCTCTTTTTGTCCTTAAGAAACACAGCATGTCATGTTACCGAGTGTAAAAGCGTAAACTCCTCTGTCCTGAAGATGTCAGAAAACGTAAAGTTACAGCTTTACCTCTGACTGCTACAAAGCGCTGACACTGGAGACTCCTTCCATAAATGTTACATAAACATCTCCTTACAGAAAATTTCACCCTATTAAGAAAAGCGGTTTATCAGTAACATGACAAGCTGTGTTTTTTTTTTTCTCTTTGAGGCTGGTGAGGGAACGTTGCTATAACGTAAGAGAGAACAGGAACTAACTTGTTTCATGAACAAGTAGTGACTGTAACTATAAATGGATAAAAGTATCTTCTCATAAAGGTTCTTTCATAAATAAAAAAACATTGTTAGCAAATTGCTGTTGATTGCTACCAAAAATTATTGAAAAATTGGAGTGGTATAAGAGGAATAAAACACTTGGGGATGTCCTGTCATAGGAAAATAATCAACTTCGGGATGGTAACAGTAACTTCGCTTCATCACACCATCCTGTTATTGATTATTTTCCTTTAACAGCATGACATGGAGTGTTTTATTCCTTACCTACAGCATATATATATATGGTTTAAGAAGGTGCGATATGAGCTCACATTCCAGAAAATACATTATTTAGCCCACAGGTTATGCAACTACATTAAACTGCTGACTCAGAGCGATTTTGAGCCATTAAAGCAGATTCAGTATTATAGTTCACAATATAAATGCAGCACCTAATTGCTCAGATGGATTTTCTTTTCTTCCAGTAATTATGAAGAGGGTTTAATGCTGATTATCAGATCATTAACAGAGCTATAATAATTATAACTTTTCCAAAAGACAAATAGATCTATGCATTACTTACTGAACTTATAATGGGATGAGATATCACACATCTCCCCATTATCCCTGAGCCTTGCTAGATGATGTTGTGAGAGGAGGAAAGATACTTTAGAAAAATCACAGAAAGAGAAAAGAGGCCAAAAAAAAGATGTTCAGCTCATTTGAATAAAAAGCTGAAATGAAGGTTGAGAAAGAAGCAAATTCAACACATTTGACTTAAAAATGCAGCCTTTTCCCCGCTGCTCTTCACAGAAGACAGAGTCTCTTAAAGCAGTGGATCTCAAAGTTTTTGTAGCCAGGGACTCCTTTAACTGTAAAATAAATTCTACGGACTCCTACAGTATGGATTTATTTCATGAACATCATTCGAATTTTTCGGATCCGTAAAGATTTAAACCGGTAGAACACATTAGGTCTGAGTCGACTTTGGTGCTTGGACCCCTAAATCCAATAACTGTGACCATGTGGGTTGGGATTCCAACACTGTGACAAAATCATACCTCATTCTGAGAACCACTATCTTAAAGTATAGACTCATGGCAAGAGCTAGTTTGCAGAGAAGTCCATACTCAAAACTGATAACACAGACACGAGCTGGAAAACTGGACAACAGTAGACAAGAAATTATGCTCAGAAGTACGTGACATGATTGGCAAGACTTCACAAAAGAGGAATGGAAACAACAGGGCACAAATAACCAAACAAACACAGAACAGACGCACACATTAGAGAAACAAACCGATGACAAGACAGGGGTGGAGACTGGACTGGAAACAAAACAAAGGCACGTGATCGTAATGTAAACAAAACGCATGGAGAAAAAAGAACAAAAGCAAGCAGTGCTCTCACCCTGTCACTCAAAAACAAATGAACAAACAAACAACCAAAACCTTAAAACAACAGAAAAATAATGTAATAATGATTTGAGAACGAGCCAATGGCTTGCCAATGACACCACTGACATTCTGGAACGTGATTGGATTCTGATTTAACACATGTTGTGCTGAACAGATGTAGATTTGTCTTTATTTTAAAACACAACATGACAGCAAATGCTAAAAAAAAAAATGTCGTTCATTGAACCTGTCAGATCTGAAAGTGTAGGTGGAGACAGGAATGGAGAAATTAGGAATCATCATTAAATTAATCCTAAATTAAGACTCTGAGGATAATAAGAATTATTTTAGAGCAAACTTGTAAATATAATTAATTTAAAATAAAGTGCAGCGATTGTGAAATTCCTGGTAGCAGGAAGTGTCACAGCTCCAGGGTCCCAGGTTTGATCCCGAGCTCTGGTTACTGTCCTTCACACGTTCTCCTGAAGTCTGTGTTGGTTTATTCCGGGTTCTCCGGTTTCCTCCCAACAACCTGCTAACTGGATTGATGAAGGTAACTTGCCACTAGGTGTGAATGTGCCTGCATGGTGCCCTGCGATGTTATTCCCGCCTCACACCCAGCGTTCCCGGGATTTGACTGCGGATCCACCACGACCTTGATCAGGATAAAGTGCTTACTGAATGTGAGCGAGTGAGAAAGAATTTCATTCTGTTAGAAAATATTACTGTTGGTGTTTTTTTTTTTTTTTTAATGATTGGCTCTGTGTTCATCTTAAATAAAAAAAACTTCAAGGCATTATGTAAAACGGTACCTGAATATCTGGCCGTGTCCATCACCAGCTTACCAGGAACAGCTTCTGGATCTGCACCGTGGGGCTTTTCAGAACACGGCAGCTTTACAGAATTTACAGAAAACAATGGCAATGAAAAACTCACCTAGTCACTGGGATTGGGATTGGGATTGGGAATCCGGTGTGGGATTATAAATCACAACAGATGTAGAAGGTTAAAGACAAACAGTATTGACTGTGTTGAAAGGATGTTCATCAGAACCTGGGATGAGCAACAAGACCGTCTTTAAGATTACAGCAGTAGGTACAAATGTGCAGAAACCCAGGTGACACGCAAGACTGAGATTTGGGAATAAACTGTTTTTTTTTGGGAAGTGCAGATGTTTGAGTGTCCCATCACAGCAGGAGAACATGAGATAGAAGAGCAGAAAGACTTCCTGCTCCTGAACAGACCGTGAATTAAAACAGTATCATCTGCAAATAGTGATGAAGAAGAAAGTGTTTCTGAAATAAAGCTCTGATTGCAATCATGCATGATGTTAATTTGCAGCCTTTTGATCTGAAATCTAATAACTATATGCAGTAAACGTATGCGTTATTAAGTAGATCACTTTCCAGAACACGAAGAACCCGATGTGTGAGCTGGAGATTATTATCTCTCCCTAATCCGATTACACTGCCACTAATTCACTTCAGTCGTCAATACACCTGCTGATACGACGAACATGATGAATCACTGTACATCAAGTGCATCAGCATTTCTATCAAACGAACAATTAATTAATAAATAAAACACAATTGCAAAAAATTCTAATTATACACACGCTGAATAAACTGGTTGGAAATGAAATAAATACAGGCACAGACGTAAATAAATCAAATAACAAACAAACAAACAAACAAAGACATGCATAAATACATTGTTTATTTTTCTTTAATTATGTATATTGGCTCATTTTTGTTTTGAATTTATTCATTTATTAATTCTTTTATTATAAAATTTATTGTAACATACATACTGTATATGTCACATTTCCATTCATTTCAATTTCCATAATAAATTAAAAATAAACAGTTTATTTATTTTATTTACTAACATTCTTGCTCACTTTAGTTTTGAATGTGTTCATTTATTTATTTACTCCTTGAGAGACTAGAGAATGTTGGGGTTAAGGGGACGGCCCTGTCCTGGCTCAGGTCTTATTTGACTGATCGTTATCAGTATGTAGATGTAAATGGTGACTTCTCTACGTAAACGAAGTTTGGTGTCCCGCAAGGCTCTGTTTTAGGCCCACTGCTCTTTTCTTTATATATGCTACCTCTGGGTAAAATTATACATAAACATGGTATTAGCTTCCACTGTTACGCTGATGACACACAGTCGTATGTTTCAGCAAAGCCAGATGACAGAAAGCAGCTTAATAAAGCTGAGGAATGTGTAAAGGACATTAGAAACTGGATGCTTCTTAACTTCCATTTACTTAATCCTGACGAGACAGAAGCACTTGTACTAGGACCACATGCAGTTAGAAGTAAGCTTTCTGATTACACAGTAACTCTGGATGGCCTTTCTGTTTCATCATCTGCAGCAGTAAAAGAGCTTGGTGTGATTATCGACTCCAGTCTTTCATTTGAAGCTCATGTAGATAATATCACTAGGATTGCTTTCTTTCATCTCAGAAATATTGCTAATATAAGAAATATATTGTCACTACACGATGCAGAAAAATTAGTTCATGCTTTTGTTACCTCTAGGTTGGATTATTGTAATGCCTTACTGTCTGGATGCTCCAGTAGGAGCATAAACAAGCTCCAGTTAGTCCAGAATGCAGCAGTGAGAATCCTTACTAGAACCAGAACATATGACCACATCACCCCTGTCTTATCCACACTGCATCGGCTCCCAATCAAATTTCGTTTTGATTATAAAATACTAATATTGACCTATAAAGCACTAAATGGTCTCGCGCCACAGTACCTGAGCGAACTTTTGGTCTTTTATGATCCGCCACGCCTACTTAGATCAAAAGGTGCAGGCTATTTGTTGGTACCTCGAATAGTGAAGGCTGCAGCAGGGGGTAGAGCTTTCTCTTACAAAGCCCCACAGTTATGGAACAGACTTCCACTTAGTGTTCGGGCCGCATGGTTAGGGTTTTATGACCCAGGACGCCCTCATGTCTGTGTTAGCTTCTGGCTCTCCCTTTTAGTTATGCTGTCACAGCTAGTCCTGCTTGCACTCTGCACGCAAAGTACATTGTCCTTAACAAAAGCTTACCTAACAATCTCTCTCTCTCTCTCTCTCTCTCTCTCGAGCTACACATGCTACTCCTGAGATATCAGTGATCCTGTCCCCTTCTGCTCTCCAGACCTGCCTGATCCATCCAGACGCCCTACTTCTGGTTGGAGATCGCTCGGTGCTGCGAGATCGCTCGATTGATTATTTATTGAGTCTCGGAAGGACGTTATGTGTGAGTATTTGTTTATTTTTTAATTATTATTTTTGTGCTGTTTGATTTGTATTAATTATTTGTCGTTGCAGGTGAATTGAAATAATGACGTGATTTCCGTTAGAGGGCGCCACACAGAGAGAGAGAGAGAGAGACAGAGAGAGACAGAGAGAGAGAAAGAGATCCTCTGCCCGGTTTCAGCAGCAGCGCGGTGTGTCAGTGCGCGTGCTGCCCGATCGGCAAAAGGAGCCGCGCGAGCTGAAGCACATCAAATGAGCCGAGAGGGAGCTTCCGGCGGGGCTCCTTTCCGCGCGCGCTCCTCCTCTCCGTGATTACAGAAAACAAATTAACAAACTAATCAGCACACACCCGGTTCAAGACGTCATGGAGGACAAGACGAGCTCGAGGGACGAGAGAGCGGACGCGGGGAATTCGGTGCAGAGGCGAGACTCGGCGAAGAAAAGCGGTGGAGGTGGAGGTGGTGGTGGTGGAGGAGGAGGAGGAGGAGGAGGTGGTGGTGGTGGTGCGAGTCCCAGCGCGTCCAAAGAGCTCGGTAACTCGGTGAGCGCGAGCGCGAGCGCGAGGACGGACCGGGACCGGGAGGAGGCTGCGGTGGGGCTGTGCGACGAGACCGAGAGCCGACAGCAGCAGTACGGCTTCATGCAGCGGCAGATCGGCGCGATGCTGCAGCCCGGAGTGAACAAGTTCTCGCTGCGCATGTTCGGCAGCCAGAAAGCCGTGGAGAAAGAGCAGGAGCGCGTGCAGACCGCCGGGTACTGGATCATCCACCCGTACAGCGACTTCAGGTGAGAGAAAGGTGGAGGTGGGAGGTGCTTCCACGCTCACCAAAGTCACCTTTGCGTTATTGCTTTCATGTAGGCACGTGCACATATACATACACGTACACATACACGGATACATACATGCTGTGTGTCGTTGCCAACACACACACACACACACACACACGCATGCACACGATCGTAAACACTCACGCGCACGCACGCACGCACGCAAGCGCGCGCGCAAACCCTCCTCTATGCGCATCATCCATGCAGTGCGCACTGGGTTCAGACTCAGCGATGCCCTTGCCTTGAAGGTGAAGTCAGCGCGCGCGCACGCGCGACCGTGAGCAGGTGAACCCGTGCATGCTTTGCTTTTTATTATTTTATTGCCATTTTTATTTCATATTTTATTTTATTTTTTTTTTTTTTGGGACAAAGCGCGAGCTCAGCTCATCTCAGCCTGCAGTGAGCCCAAACCAAACCAAACGGAGAGAGGGAGGGAAACGTGATGAAACACTTACACCACCACACCGGAGGAAAGAGCTCGCGAGCACTCAGCCGTGCAGCAAAAAGCGTGTGTTATGCACCCCCCCCTCCCTCCCCGTCCCAACCTCCTCCCCCTTCCTCCGTGTGACACTAACACATGCAGTGATGAATGAACACCTACAGTACTGAATAAACACCTACAGTGCACAGAGTTACAGGTACAGAGTGTTAAGTGATTATAGCTCACCTGAACACAGCACTGTGTGTATTAAAGGTGTACTTCAGCCTGTTTGCATTCCCTCTACACCAGATGTAAATAAGGTGTGACGTCTTAAGCGTCTGCTTCTTTAGCCTAGATTTTCAGTGGAGCCGGTAGGCTGATGTAGCTAACACGTCAGCTAACGTTTGTTTTTTTGGTTGCGCTATGAGGCTGTGAAATTTCCACAAACACACACAGAGTAACCTTACGTTCACACTAGCAAGCGACGACGTGACAGGCGACCATTTTCTACCACGTTCAAGCGACAGAGATTTTCTCAATTCTATGCACGTCAAATACGACGCAGTACAGAAGCTACAAATCCAAACGATTGTCTCAGACGATTCCTCGGGCCGATCCTTTCGCACGTGTGGTCCGACGTTTCTTCACTTCCCCACTCACAACTTTAGTTCCTACCTGAAGTAACTCTTTTTGTGCGTTTTTTTTTTGTGTGTTTACTGTTTGATGCACAAAATGGAAGAAAAACGTATAACATTAAAGTGGTTTCCTCTTATCCTGTCGTTATATAAAATGTGTACAGAGATGTTACGAAGAAAAATGAAGCTTGGAAGGAAGTAGCAGAGACTGTTGGAGCCTTTAGTGAGTGTATATAGCTAGTTCAATTTTGCTAATACTTTGCTAATCTAATCTGAGAACGATGCTAGTCTGCGTTCTAGCATGTAACGTAAGTAAACAGCTAGTTTTAAGCATTGTTTAATTTGTGTTTCACTAGTTAGCTTTAAAAGCTGTATACAGCTACTACTGTTTCTCATCAGAGCTTTAAAAAACTAGATCACAAGCGACACATGATCTGCTAGCGTGAACATAAGTGAAGCTAGAGGCTAAAGATGCTAACAAATAATGGGTGAGCTACAAGGCTAATTCTGTTAGCATGTAATAGACATCTGTGTCACTGAGAATCTTTTCATGTTAGCCGCTGCTAACATGTTGGTGTTGTCAAAGGAAAACATTTTGTGAGAGAAATATTGTTATGATATTGTTGCTAAGCAACAGATGTCAATGTCAGAGGCTCAGGGGCAACACTAATGTTTGGGGTAACAGGGAAATTGTGTACTTTTCATTTTTTGCTCAAACTACCCCTTTAATTTAACACTGTAAGTGTTAATTCTGGAAGTGAGCCGAGGGTAACACTGTGACCTGAAACATGCTAGTTAACGTCGACGCAGTCCATTGTTCTGAGCCTCAAGTAGTTAATGCTAATCCCGTTAAGACAGGTGATTTGTGTGTGTGTGTGTGTGTGTGTGTGTGTGTGTGTGTGTGTGTGTGTGCGTGTTGGCGGAGGTTGGAATTCCACGTAGCTCTATGTCTCCTACTTTGACACGTTATTGTAAAGAACGCAGCCTTCACATTTAAAGCAATGTACAATCAACACTAATGCCCACTGTGTTGAATTAACACCTGCAGTGTTTAGCTCTTACAGTGTTCAGTTAAAGGTGAGATGTGACGTTTTTTTTATTACTCTTAAGGAAAGATTGGATTTTGCGTTTCAAAACAACTTCAGTATTTGAATTATTAGTATTTGATACTTAACACCTCAAGGCAGGATTAACACCAAGAGTGCCAAGTGTACACTTATTGCGTATAGTGTTGAGGTAACATAGTGTTAAATTGCTAACAGGGTTGGGTTACAGTAGTGAATTAACACCTAGCGTATTACAATAATATTTCTGATAATGCTACAGAAATGAAGTGTTAATTCTTATTACACTGCCCATATGGTATTAAATGAACACCCATAGTATTACATTAACACTACAGTGTTAAGTTAACACCTGCAGTCCAACATTTAATTTATCTGTTGAATTAATGTTTGTGATGTTGAACTAACACCCACAAAATTAAAAGTGTTACAGTGCAGAATTAACACTTTGGCGTTGAATTCGTACTTATTATTTATTCAGTGCTGAATTAAAGCTCAGTGATTAAGTGTTAAGTGCATAATAAATAAAAAATAAGCATGTACATGTACAACTATTAGCTTAGTGTTGAGTTAGAACATACAGCATTAAATAAACCTCCCCAGTGTTTATTTAGTGTTTATGTGTTCAGTGTTGAATCAGTGCTAATGTGTGAACTAACACACACACGGTTGAAAATGTTACAGTGCAGAATTAACACTTTAGTGTTGAGAAATGCACTGTAAGCCGTTTAACTGTTGCCTTGCCGTCTTGAAAATACTGAAGCTTGTAGTGTTTTGAATTAATACCGAGTGTTAACACTTAAATGCATTAAATCAGCTCTTAGTGTTCAATCTTAACAGAATTAACATTTCAGTGTTGAATAAAGTCAACACCCGCAGTGTTAAATTAATGCTTGCGGTTTTAAATAATGCCCCCACCCCGATGTTGACCGTTTCAAAGTGCAGAATTAACACTTTAGCATTGAATTAATACTTAAGAGTTAATCAGTGTTTACAGTGTTGAATTAAGAGTGCATAATTAACACTTTAGTGTTAAATTAACTATTACATTATTGGTTTAACTGCTACAGTATTGAATTAACTCTTAGTTTTAACTCTCCTCAATGCAGAATTAACGCTTCCGTGTTTAATTAACATTATTGTGAGTTAGCACATACGGTATTAAATTAACTCCCCTAGTGTTTATTTAACTGTAAGTGTTACATTAACACTAATTAATGTTAACTAACCATGGCAAGGTTTAAAGCTTTACAGTGAAGAATGAACACTTTTGTGTTTAATTCATTTTTAAGGTTTAAAGTCTCAGGTTACTGACCTCAGTGTTGAATTATTGCCAACAGTATTGAAGCTCAGTGTTAATTTACCACCGTGGTGTTAACTTCACTCCTACAGTGTTAGTACAGACAGTGTTAGCAAACACAGTGTTTGTGAATACTGAAGGTGTTGGTTTAACCGCTGCTGTGTTGAACTGTGTGTTTTGTATGTTAGCACACACAGTACTGACTTGACACCTACGGTGTTGAATTATTGCTCCCAATGCTAAATTAACACCCACAGTGTTAAATTCATACTTGCAGTCTTAAATTACTACACCCCCCCCCTCCACCCTGCCCTGTGTTTATTTAACCATTAGTGTTGAATTAATGCTTGTAATATTGAACTACAGTTGAAAGTTTAACAGTGCAGAATTAACACTTTAGTGTTGAATTCGTTTAAACTCTAGTTTTAATAACCTCAGTCTTGAAACAATGTCTGCAGTATTAAAGCTCAGTGCAGAATTACCGCCTTGGTGTTAATTTACTTTCTACAGTGTCAGTACACTAGCATTGAATTAACACATCCAGTGTTTGTGAATATTGAAGGTGTTGATTTAACTGCCAAGGTATTTAATAAACTCTTGGGTCCCACACAGTGTTAAATGAATGCTTGCAGTCTTAAATGAACAAACCCCTCGTTAGTGGGGTGACGTTAGTGATGAATTAATATTTGCAATATGGAACTAACACACGAGTTTAAAGGTATTGAGTGTAGAATCAGTGTTCACTGTGTTGAACTAAAGCTCAGTGTTGAAGTGCTGTGTCGAATTAACACTTCAGTGTTGAATCAGCATTTACTTTTTGGAATTAAAGCTCAGTGTTGAAGTGTTAGCATTAATGGTGTAGAATTAACACTTCAGCGTTGGATCAGTGTTTGCTCTTTTGAATCAAAGCCCACTGCTGATCTGTAGAATTAACACTTCAGCGTTGAATCAGTGTTTGATGAAGGGTTATCAGCGCATTTTTAACACCTCGGTGTTGAATTGACTCGGAAAAACGGCCGCTTTCTGCTCAACACCGCAGCGCATTAACGCATGGTGACGAAATTAGTGTGTTTAATGTATTACAGTGTGTCCTTCCTCTATCAGTTTCTCCCTGCAGTGTTTGTTTTCTTCAGGATGGGCGTGGTCATGAGCTGACGAGTTAAATCGGGTGTTTATACGTAGAACAGTGTAAATGTTACAATGTACAGTGATCACGCAAAATCCTCCAATGCATTTCGGCGTTAGATTTTGCGTAATGGCATAAACTGTATCGAGTGGTAGCTGTAGCATCGCTCACTTTGCTCGCATATGTGTGTGTGTGTGTGTGTGTGTGTGTGTGTGTGTGTGTGCGTACGGCAGCCTATACAGTGTCAAGCCCTCTGAGACAAGGTGAGCTCGGATTAGTGATATAACCTGAGACAGCATGAGCTTAACGCCGATGCTAACGCCATGATGTAACACAACCTTCCTATGATACACATATCACAATCCTGCTTAGTGATGCTTTGTTTGTGTGTCAGCTTGTTATTTATGCCTTATGGACACAGAGATAATAACTTAGTTTTTAATGGTAGTCGTGCAGCATCAGTTACGATAGTTTGCACATGTGTTTGTGTTTTTATAAGAAGAGTGCTACTCCAGAAATTACGGTAGTTCGTACATGTCTCCAGTAGTTGCGGTGGTTTCCACATTTGTTGATATTTTAATGTTAGGTGTGCCGTACAGCCATTACGGTACAACTGCACAAAAGCCTTTAAATTTAGAATAATGGGAAGTTTTTCCCGTCCTTCTGAATTCTCGCATGTGACGTGAATATTTAGTGATAAATTATTTAGTATTTTGTATTGTACACTTTTTACCCTGTCTTAAATAAACAACCTAGACATGTTATTCTCTTTATATGTAACAGAATATCGCTGTGTCGTTGTGTGTTTATTTAAAGCGCCGCAGGTTTCGTCGTGTGCTTTAATAAATGAGGCGAGGGTTTGTAATACCTTTACATCGTTCCTTCTCAGGTGACTCTGTTCCACTCGTGCTTTCAACACACGATTTTATCACACCTACAAATGAGCTTAACAACAAAAGAGAGACGGAGATGCAGCGAGGGAGCTAACGACGCTGTCATCACCAGCGCTGACAGCCAACACGCCGCTATCACGATGCTATTCTACACCGCTGCTGTACTCTGCAGGGCTCATAGTGCAGACGAACTTTATTAGCATGACCTTATCGTTACGTAATGATGCCAAGCCATTCATAATGCCTGGGGTGGAGGGGGGGCAAATACTTTGTGCAGAGCAACAGATGGCCTACAAAATGATCTGTATGGTTGGTGGACCTCAGGGCCGGGTGATGCGATGATATAACGGGTATCATAAGTATTTTATACCACTAATCAACCCCATTATAAGCATTTATTAGTGTTTCTGTGGCAAATGCTCTACTCCATAAGTTACAGTCACTACTGCAGAGGCTCACCTACCGTAAAAACACTAATAAACAGGCAAACTACTGTCATTTCAGGAGTAACATGCCTAACATAAAAACAGGAACAAATGTGCAAAATAGTGTAGCTGCTAGAGTGGCATGCCTACGTTATAAACACAAAAAATAAGAAAACTACCATAAGTTATGTAGTAGCACGTCTAATATACATCTAATATACTAGCATGAAAGTGTGCCTAGCACAAAAACAGTTAGAAATGGACAAGTGTTACGACGGTAAGGAGTTTGTCTACAGCCATCTGTAAAAACTTTTTTATGGTAGACAGGATAACTCATCAGTTTCGGTAGTTTGCGAATTTGTTAATGTTTTATGCTAGGTGCGCTACTTCAGAAATTACGGTAGTTTGTCTATTTCTTATGAGAGGCGTGTTATTCCAGCCGTTACGGTAGTTTGCACATTTGTTCAAGGTTTATATTAGGTGTTTTACTTCAGAAATTACGGTAGTTTGCCTATTTCTTAGTGTTCTTTTGAGAGGCGTGTTATTCCAGCAGTTACGGTAGTTTGCACATTTGTTAATGTTTCGTGTTAGGTGTGTTATTACAGACACTACGGTAGTTTGTTAATGTTTTTACTGTAGGTGTGCTACCTCAGCATTTGTGATAGTTAGCACATTTGTTAGCACATTTTGAGCATTTTTACAGTAGGCATGCTACTGCAGTAGTTATGGAAGTTTGTGTATTTGTTAACGCTCTTATGTTAGGTGTGTTACTTCAGAAATTGCAGTTGTTTGTCTGTATTTTAGTTTTTTATGGTAGGTGTGCTGCCGCAGCATTTGTCGTAGTTTGGCTTTATTTTGAAATTGTGGTAGTTTGCGTATTTAATAGTTTGATGGTAGGTGCGTTACTCCAGCAGTGATGGTAGTTAGCACACTCGATACCGTCTTTATGTTAGGGGTGCTATTCCAAAAACTATGGCAGGTTGCCTGTGTTTTTAACGGTCGACTGGATACTCCAGCATTTATGGTAGTTTGTGCGTTTGTTGTTTTTATGTTCGATTTGCTCTTCAAGAAATTGCCTATTTATAGTCGTACTGTACGTTATATCGGTGGCCAAATGCGGCCCGTGAACAGACGTTAATTGGCCCGCGGCTTGTCTTTCAGAATGTATGATCGACGGCCCTCCAGCCAACACGCTGCAATTTTTTCTTTCACCTGATGGTGGCAGCAGACTGTATTGACACCGTTAGCTAAAATGCCAGAGCCTTTTTATCTCTGACCACATCTGCAGATTAATTTATTAATTTAACTGAATGATATTTAGCCATGGCTACAGACAAAAAGGGCAAAGTTTCCAGTAAGATGGAAGGATTTCAAAAGAGCCGGAAACAAGAACACGTTTCCATCGTGAGATATTATGAAACAAATCATGGGCGATGCAGAACATATTCTGAGGACGAGAGGGCAGAGAACCTGAAGCTCTTGGAAGCTACGGTGGTGGTACCTCACACACGAAAGGACTCTGGTCTGAAACTGGGCCAAAAACCTCTCCAGTTTCAGGTTTTAAAGCGTGCATAAACACAAGCTCAGCATTATTTTTATCAAGCTTTATGTTCTTTGGAAAGCAATTCCAGAAGGCTTTCCATCAAACGGTGATATTTATATGCCTTGTATGCCAGCCAAAACACCATAAAGTTCTTCTGCTAACAATAGTTTCAGGTTTTTATGGCGTGTTGTTGCTCTCCAGTGGATCAGTACTGCTGCATCGGCAGCCTTTAACTCCAGCGTACCTCCGTCACTGGTGTTTGTGTTGTGCTGTTATAGGAAAATAATCAACGACAGGGTGATGGGATGAAGCGGAGTTACTGTTACTACCATGAAGCTGATTATTTTTCTGTATCAGCACGCCCTGAAGTGTTTTATTCCTCTTATAGCACAGCAATTTCTAGACAATTACAATTAGTTATTTATTTGTTATTTACTATTTATCCATTTACGGTTACTTTTTAATGATGTGGAATGTTTTAATATCCAGGCGATAAGTTCCTGTTCCCACATACATTATACGCAGCTGTAAACAGGCTTTCCCTCAGCTTTTCTTTTCTGTCTCTTGAAGTTAATGAGACAAAAAAAAAAAAGCTAAAACGCAGCTTGTCATATTACCGAGAAACCGCAGAGCGTAAAAACTCCTCTGTCCTGAAGATGTCGGAAAACTTAAAGTTTTCAAGCGCTGACACTGGAGACTCCTTCCATAAATGTTAAATAAACATCTCCTTTCAGAAAACTTATCAATAATAAACCATATCAGTGATCACACACGGTTTTTACTCTGTTACTATGGAAACGATAGCGTATTAGAACGAGCGCTTTAATACAAACCTGTGATTTGCAGCTGCACTACTGTCAGAGCTGCTGTTCTAGAGAATTAATCAACCCTTTCGTCTGACCGGACGTTGTTTATCACTGACCGGGCCACGTGAATAGAAGACAGAAAAAGCAGCTAGTGAAGGAGGACTAATGACAACACCGAGCACGTGTCTTTTGTGTGAGGGTTTGAAGCACCGACGGAAACGTGATATCCCACGATCCCACTTAATGCGCAGGTGATTTAAAGATTAATGAATGGTTCGTAAAATTCATTATTCATCGCCTGCAGAAAATCAGCCGGTTTGAAATTCTGTCATATTTCGGTCTCCGGCGTGACGCGGTTCAGCCGTCGCTTTTCCTCGGGTAAAACGCAGGCTGCAATTTATAATGCAGAGAAGGAGAAGCTGATACTGAGGAATTCTGACATGCCATTATTTAACGGCGTAGATTCCTCTGCGTTTGAGGGTGACTTTACCCTTTTCAGGAGTAGCTAGTGTTGTGTTTCTGTCCTTTACAGGCGATACTCTGTGATTATATTCCCATCCAGATGGAGGGAAATGGCGATGATGGTGTTTTGCCCGTTTGTTCCACCTGTGAGAAAAATTCCAGTCCAAAACGCCCTCCATTAGTTGAGATATATTTAGAGGCTAACGTAGCTCACACGTAGGCAACGCTAATAGCTAATGATGATTTAGCATGACTAAATCATCACAAACTTGCCCCAAAGGACATCAGTAACACCATCGCAAAATTATTATGTATTAAAATAAAATTAAATATACTCACTTCTTCAAATGTTAGGCCACGCCTCCTACCAGCATCTCATGCTTTATTTATCTTTCTGTTTGTCCAAATTGTAGTAGTAACCAAAATATATACCTATAAGCTTTATACTTGTGACATTTGTTTTTGATTTGCGTGTTACGTCCTTCGTTTTCAGACTGGATTAGCAAAGCGAGCTAACCGCACTAGCTACGTACACTCACCACAGGCAGCAACGATCTCTGCTCCTTCCCTCCACCGTTTATTTTTCTTCGTAATGTCTCCAGACACATTCAGTGACAGGTCGTATATTACAGGATAGGATGGAAGGACGGTTATGAGATTTTACTTGTTAGCTACATTAGCATCGTAGCTCGTTGAAGCCCGCCGAACATCTCGGCTGTGTTTGGGGTGAAATTTGGGGATTTTTGTGTATAAAGTTGTATATCATGTTGTATTCGCATTTGGCACAATTCTTATGAAACGTCTAAGGTTTTATAAATAAAGAGATATATGAATTATAAATGCGGTGTGTGATGGAAACTT
>CM040989.1:23570747-23575747 GCA_022985145.1 Pangasius djambal | reverse complement strand
TGTGTGTGTGTGTGTGTGTGTGTGTGTGAACCGAATCTCTGACCAGCTGCTATTTTCATCCCCCCTGCAGGTTCTACTGGGACTTGATCATGCTCATCATGATGATGGGGAACCTAATCATCATTCCTGTAGGAATAACGTTCTTTTCCGAGCAGACCACGACCACCTGGCTGGTGTTCAACGTGGCCTCAGACACCATCTTCCTGGTGGACCTTTTCATGAACTTCCGCACGGGAATCGTCAACGAGGAGAGCTCGGAGATCATCCTGGACCCCAAGGTGATTAAGATGAACTACCTGAAGAGCTGGTTCGTGGTGGATTTTCTCTCCTCCATTCCCGTGGATTATATCTTTCTGATCGTGGAGAAGGGCTTCGACTCGGAGGTGTACAAGACGGCGCGGGCGCTGCGCATCGTCCGCTTCACCAAGATCCTCAGCCTGCTGCGTTTGCTCCGCCTCTCACGCCTCATCCGATACATCCACCAATGGGAGGAGGTAAGACACATTGCCATGTGTATCCGTCCAATCAGAGCTCTTTATTCGAAAAAAAAAATTAGCATACACCAGAAATCGACTTTCTTTTTTTTCAGTTGCTGAGAAGAATTTACATGGTTTTAAATGAAATGTCCAAATTGAAGCTTTTGCCTCACATTAGGCTAATTTCAGGCTAATTTCTTGGTTTATTTTTGATTTCTACAAAGCAAAGATTACGTAAACTTTATGCACAATAATATGCACACATACCTCACATATAGGTAACACTAGCGAAGTAAATTTCCAACATTCTCTAGTTGTCTGTTGGGTTAATTTGGCTAGTCAGCATGTTTGGATTAGACATTTGCCATTTTAGAAAGTTTTTTGAAGATGTTCAAGTCCAAGAATAACTTTTTAGAAGGAAATCTGCACATAACTAGCGTTCAGTTAATGTTAGCTTACTAGCGAAGTACAATACAATACAGCTCCAATACAGTTGACTTGTCTTTTGGTGTACTTGACTAGTCAGCATTTTGGATTGGCCATCCTTTGATTTTTTACAAAAAGACTAGTAAGTATTTAGTGTTCAGCTAACAGTGGATTGTTGGCTAGCAAAATTTTCAATACCAAGAAAACAATTTTGGCCAATGATTAACTTTTTAGAATAAAACATCCACATAACTAATGCATAGCTAGGGTTAGTTTAATATTAATAACTTAATTAACAAATTAACAACTTGGTTGGACTGGCCATCATGTGACTTTTTTAAAAAAAATTTTGCAAAAAGACTTGCTAATATTTAGTGTTTAGCTAACAGTAGATTGTTGGCTAGCAAGTTTTTCTTAGCCTATTAGCCAAATACATTTCCAGTAGTCGAGTTGTATGCATGCTAGTCAGCTAGTCAGCATGTAGTTGTATATTAATTTACCTTGGCTAGTTAAATAATCAACTTGGAGATGATTACTCTTATTTCGTACTTATGTAACCATTTTCAAGTTAATTTAATGATTAAGCTTGTGATTTTGTGGATTATTTGTTGCAGTCCTCTCTTTGGATCATTCCTTTCAGGATAGACTGCAAATTTGTCCAAACCCCAGACGTTGCGTAGACGCCTGCGTCCGTATAAGGGATTAGCAGGAGAAAAGAAATCCTTCAGAGAAACGGCAGTGAGATTAAAAAGAACTACAAGCACAGAGAGATTAATATTCTGAATGTAACACGAGCGTGTCGGTGCAAAACTCAAACTCACCCACATTCACCTCGTCTCAGAAGGTGAGCGATGAGGACGGAGAGGAAAAGCTTCACGCTCGAACATGCGGCTGATTAAATGCTGTTCACACACACACCAGGCTGCATGCGGTGTGAATAAGAGCTTATGGGTGTGTGTCCAAAAAACTCAGTTCACTTCACTACTTTACTGAGGTTTTTTTTTTTTTTTTGAGTGCAATCTCTATGTAGTTATTATAAGATTTTTTTTTTTTTACTCTGAACTCTCAAGGAGTGCCAGAAAATAGGATCAAGAAATCATTCAAACAATTACTAAAAAAAAAAAAAAAAAAATTTGTTTGAAAAAGAAAGTATAAATCAATTCACAAGCAAATCAGTGAAAAAGCAATTAATGACCTAAATCTTAAATTAATTTAATAATCATTGAATTCACTCACACATTATTATTTTTTAAACATTACAAATTTCTATTTTCTTTTCTATTCCTCAGTTCACTTCTTGCTTTGCTTTGTATTTTTCTCATTTCTTTTCTTACTACTTTTCGATTTAAGAAGGGACAGTAAAATGTAAATGGAAAAAAGGAAAGTTAAAAAAATAAAAGAAATCGTCTGTGGATTAATAATTCATTTAATTTATTTAATTTTATTTAATTATTTTTTAAATTAAACGATTGCCAATTCCACACATTTATTTTCTGAACTCATTTGCGATTTTTGTCTAGAGATATGTATACATATAAATATGTTTTCTTTTTAATAACCACTCCTTTTTTTTTTTTTTTTTTTTTTTTTTTTTTTTTTTTTTTTTTTTTTTTTTTTTTTTTTTTTTTTTTTTTTTTTTTTTTTTTTTTTTTTTTTTTTTTTTAAAAACTAATTACCTTCTCAGTGTGTAGCCTAAAACTGGCCCATGGTTTCTGTCCTGATCAGCTTTGATTTGGCCTTAAAATAAACATCTCTCTTTTTTTTTTTTGCTCCGCATTTAGTTTGATGTCTTGTGCGCTGATTAAAATTATATAATGCCCCAAAATTCAAGCACTAGAGTCCTCTTTAAATGTCTTACGTCTTCTTCTGATTGGCTGCTAGCAGCTTCATATCTCTTAACAGAAACTGTTGGATCGTAAACACAGCAAAACGGCCGGAGACAGAAGTGTGTGTGAAGTGGCTTAGTGTCTCTGAAGTAGGTTTGGCCTCCAGCCTCTGATCGTTCAGGTTGTGTTTCTTTGGCAGCGTCCCAAACAGAGGCCGTTGGAGTCAGCACTTTGTGACTGGCCCTAATTGAAACAAGGATACATTTGTCTCTCTCTCTGTCTCTCTCTCTCTCTCTCTCTCTCTCTCTCTGGGTGACTAATGCAAACAAATGGTGAACGGCCAGGGCTAATCCGGGTCAGAGCACCAATTTAAAGACGGACTGGAGGGTGTGTCACAGGAGTGACGCAGCATCGTCACCTGAATCTACACTCTGTATGCTCTATTGTTATGACTATGTAATAGCCTCATCTACAAATATCACAGTTTCACACTATTATAGTCCGTATTATTCGACCGTTTCAAAACTCACACGGCAGCCGCGAAGGTGAAACGAAAACTTTATTACGAAATGGCTTTTCGTGAACTTTTATATACGATCAAATCCTTCATTTCTATTTCTTAGAAAGGTATTTTTTGAGTACGACTTTGCCATGAAATCTTTTACTGACTCCGACTGTCAGTATTTATCACGTTGTTTTCGGCGTCGCTTAGCCGAGAAGCAGAACGTTGTTTGATTGAGTTGTGCTCGACCGTGCCGGGTTCTTCTGTGTGATATGTTCTTTGACAGCCGCTGTGTTTGATAAAGTTAGGAACAGCAGTAACGGATTCAAAGCGTCTCAGCGATCTCAGTCCCGTCCCTGCGCCGAGAAACGGAGGTTGCTGCAGCTTGTGATTGTCAAACACAGAAGGGATGAAAACCACCAGAGTAAAGATGTTGATCGGATAAAAAATAGATTACACACATTAAACAGCCGTCTGACAATACTCCGTGACTAACCATGAACCGTAACACCGTAACAACCCTAGTTTTTAAATCTAATTAGCGTCTTTATTCACCTGATCAGGTAAATATCCGGTAAACTGGCTTTTCCACACACATGAACGCAGGAGAGCCCTGTTTTCTGGACTGTAAGAAGCATTTATCCCCAATACCTGCGTTAGCAAATATTAGCATTTTTGTTTCTGAATAATTCTAATGTATTAAATTGTTAGCGCTTTTTCACCAGGTTTGCTACTCAAGTAAGGTAAAGATGGATACACTACCACTAGAAAACATTAGAGACGCTCTATAGATCTATTCATCTCTATTTCTGAATTTTCCCATGATTCATTCCATACTTAGCATCGTTTACATCCATCATCCATCTTGGAAAATAACATGATGGAAAATCAGAGGTGGATGCGTATCAATTTATTCTTAAAGTCGCAGTGAACGTCTAGTTGTTTCCAAACCCTCGGAGCTAAACGTCTGGGTAAATGACGTGACGCTATGACGCCTCAGCATTCCGTACACCTCAGCATTCCTTGGACTTCGGTATTCTGTACATTGCATATCTCTGTGCAGTTAGGACAACATGAAGTGAAATTATGTTTTAATATTTATTCAATAATAATAATAATAATAACAGTACAATTTTTTTCATTCATGTTTTCAAATAAATACATTCTATTTAACATATTTTGTACACTTCAGTATTCCATACACTTCATTATTCCATATGGTGTGTGTCTCTGTGCAATTGGGACAGCGTTAAGGAAAATATAATTTTAATATTTCTTGGATATCACAATTAATAATACTATATTTTTTAAAATGGTTACATAAAACCTTTCTATTTAATAGAGTGCGATATTCCAAACACTTCAGTATCCCGAACACTTCAGTGTCCCGAACACTTCAGTATCCCGAACACTTCAGTCTTCCGAACACTTCAGTATCCTGAACACTTCAGTCTTCCGAACACTTCAGTATCCTGAACACTTCAGTATCCCGAACACTTCAGTCTTCCGAACACTTCAGTATCCCGAACACTTCAGTCTTCCGAACACTTCAGTCTTCCGAACACTCCAGTATCCCGAACACTCCAGTATCCCGAACACTTCAGTGTCCCGAACACTCCAGTGTCCCGAACACTCCAGTATCCCGAACACTCCAGTATCCCGAACACTTCAGTCTTCCGAACACTTCAGTATCCCGAACACTTCAGTGTCCCGAACACTCCAGTGTCCCGAACACTCCAGTATCCCGAACACTCCAGTATCCCGAACACT
>CM040989.1:23550747-23565747 GCA_022985145.1 Pangasius djambal | reverse complement strand
GCGCATCACTCAGGACCTCGGGCAACATCCAGCTAGCCCGAGGTCCCTGACGTCACAGCAATACAGCGGCACGCACACACACACACACACACACACACACACACACACACACACACACACACACACTGTCAACAGTAAAGAGATTTCCCTTTGCATTATTTTCTACTTTTTAAACTTTGGTTTTACTGGTTTTATGTAGCTTTTCTGTTGTGAAGAAGTTTTTTTTAAAGCTTTGTAAGTTTAGATTTCGAACATAATTCTGTAATTTCAGTTTTACTAGCACATTAAAAACATTCTGACAGATACCTTTTATGAGCAAAGATGACCAAACCGTCTGTCTTATACGTTGTTTCTCATCGCTAATCACACAGAAAGAATTCATGTAGATCTTCTTAATACACACTGTACGTACGGACGTCCGTGTTATTCCGGACCGAAGCGCTGGAGAGCTTTTAGATCGGAATTGGGGGGAAAAATCGACTTGGGACTTTCCGAGTTTCAAGTTCAGTGGATTGAAGAAGAACTCCAGATCACACATTGAGCGTGAATGCAGTAGCATCACCTGAGTGCGTTACCTGTACTCAATAAAACCTGCTTCACTCTCTACACTTTTCATTTCTAAACTTTACAAGCAACTAAAGCTCTTACGGAAGTGAAGCTAATTGAAATGGCACTAAAATTAGCCGAATATGTAAATAAGTAAAGCCCCCTTTCAGCAATCACGGAGTAATGTGAGTGAAACGTCCTGCTGCGAGCTGCGAGCGTTCTCATTAATATGCAAATAGAAATATAAGAAGAGGAAAGTTTGAATGTGGGCTTTGATAGAAGGAGTTTAAAACCTGATTAGCCATGATCAGTTTATAGCAATAAAAGTGCACCGTTTATGTCAAATCCCCACATTTATTATCTTTAGCTCGCTCTGAATGATATTCCGGAAAATAACGATGAGCTACAGACGTCCTTCTCAGGAAAATAAGGGACTTTTATTCCCTGTTGTTCCTCAGAGTGTCACAAGGAAGTATAAGTAATAATATAATCATCGAAATAGGACTTTTTTTCAGGGGAAAAAGTAATGTTTCTGGATTATTAGAGAAACCAAGCAAAAAAAACAAACGATTTTTAGTTTTGTTGTACGTTTTAAAATGAGATATTTTGAGCCCAAAAGACAGAATGCGATGAGAGGAAAGCAGAAAGAGAGACAGCGTGACATTTAGCTGTAATGGAGAAAGAGAAAAAGGAGAAAAGAGACAAAAAAAATCAATAAAAAATAAGTAAAAAAAAATTTTGAAAATTTTTCTTTTTGCTTTTTCGACTCCTGTTCAGAAAGATGACGTCATTAACCGAAAGTATTTCACTGAATACTTACACGAGCACTTTATTTTCATTTTATTTTTTATTTTTTTAACTTGACATTTTTTTAAGTGTAAAATCTAAAGATAAAGTAACTTGTCGTGTTGTCATGGGAAAACAATCAACGACAGGATGGTGTGATGAAGCGGAGTTACTGCTGCCACCTCAGCATCGATTATTTTCCTTTAACAGCACGTCTCCTAGTGTTTTATTTCCATTATACCACAGCAATTGACCAACAACTACAAGTTTTTTTTTATTTGTAAAAGTAAAGCATATGCTTTTTATCCATTTATAGTTATGCTTAACGTTGTGGAACGTCCACGAAACAACTGAGCTCCTGTTCTCACTTACGTTACAGCAGCTATAAACTGTTGCGTTTGCGCAAAGCGATAGCGTTAAATAAATGTTATGAATCTCCTCACAGAAAACAAGAATGAGCCGTTACTATGGAAACGATAATGTATTAGAACGAGTGCCCATTCGACAGCACTGAAAATAATGTTATTGTTATTATTATTATTATTATTATTAATCTTTTTTATACAAACTCTACAACGTAACTGACATTCTCCAATACTGTGCTCTCCATTTTTTAATATCTATTATATATTTTCTGTCCGTTTTTCTCATGTGGTAAAATGTTCGTTACAGCAGGCGAATAGATTTATCACTTTCGTGTATTAAATGCCTGAACATCACCGCAACTGTAACAGAAATATGACTTTAACTTTGAGGAAATAATGAAAATGGGTTGTTCTGAGCTAGAAGGGGTTAATGCAGGTACTGAACGAGGGAAATCGTGACTCGCGAAATGGAGAAAAAGAAAAAAGGAAGAAGGAAGGGATTCGTGACAGATCCAGCAGCATTTCCATTTTTATTTTATTTCTCTGCTCCTCATCCAAGCCTCTGAATCCTGTGGCTGCACTCGCTCTGTCACATTTGGACTGAAATGATATTTGTGTGTGTGTGTGTGTGTGTGTGTGTGTGTGTGTGTGTGTGTGTGTGTGTGTGTGTGTGTGTGTGGCTCAGCAGGACACGGTGTCATCGTCACTGCCAGGGATTTACACGCGTCCACCTGCTGCTGAGGCACGTGACTGACAGCTCCAGCTCCAGCTCCCCTGGCCACGCCCCCTGGCGCTGAGTCATGTTGCCCCGGCGACGGCCGCAGAGTTTCCATCGTGCCGGTGCGTCAGCCATTTCAGGGCCGCCTCGTTTGCATTCGGGCTAACAGCAGGGGAAGTGGGGAAATTTTCATAATCACATTTTCGCTCTGCACCTGGCTTATACTAATCACGGCGTGGGATTAATGCTGCGTTTTTGTTTTTTTTTTTAAAACATCGCTCATTCAAGCAGGTGCACTTTCAGTTTAGATTTTAATCAGACAGTGAATTCCCTGAATTCAGTTCTATATATTATATATTATCTATATGATAAGTTCAGTATTTTAGGAGATTTTGAAGATTAAAACTCAGCACAGTATGTTTTTGAAACACCTAGAGATTTATAGAGATATAGTGAGAGGGAGAGAGAGAGAGAGAGAGAGAGAGAGAGGAATAATGGAAAGAGTGAAAGAAACAGAGAGAGGCAGACAGCGACAGTCAGAGAGAGAGAGAGAGAGCACGAGAGAACAACGCAAATACAGAGAAAGACAGGAAGTAAGAAAGAGGATGGGATAGAGGGAGGAATAAAGTGGAAGACGGGAGAAAGAATGAGAGACAGAGAGAGATAGGACGAGAGGGCTAAGATGGATAAGAACATGAAAAGACTGAGGGGGAAAGGGAGAGAGAGAAAGAGGGAGAGACACACACACAGAGAGAGAGAGAGAGAGATGGAAAGACTGTAAGAGAGATCAAGAGAGAAATGGAGGATGGATGAGAGAGTGAGAAAGGCAGAGAGGAAGAGAGGAAGGATGGACCGTAAGAGAAAGACCAAGAGAGAAAGAGAGGATGGTAAGAGATGGATACAGTAAGAGAAGGAAGCACAGAGAAGAAGGGAGAAAGACAGAGAGAGAGTGGATAAGAGGGAAAGAGAAAGTGACAGACAGAAAGAAAGACAGATAGAGAAAAAGAGGGAAAGAGGTAATGTTATGGTGGATGAGAGAGATTGAGAAAGGAAGAGAGGGAAGGACAGAGAGGAAGAAGGAAGTGCAGAGACATAGGGAGAGAGAGAGAGAGAGAGAGAGAGAGAGAGAGGAGGGAGAGAGAGAGAGGAGAAATGGGCGATGTCACCCGGGACCCAGGATTGCTGATATGCAAATTTGCTGTGAAAGCGGCTAACCTGATTGGCTGAGGGATTGTTGCTGTTCCACAGACGGCTGCTCAGAGAAACCTCTTGAGCCGAAGAAGATCCTCTCTCAGGGCTGTGTGTGTGTGTGTGTGTGTGTGTGTGTGTGTGTCCCGGATCGACCCTAATGCTCGCCTCACGCGGAATGTGTGCTAAGTGAGCGTGTGTATCTGTTCCTCTGCAGCAGGAAGTAGGCATTAGTGACCTGAAAGAAGCCAAATGGCATTTTATCCGATCGATATCAAAACTGTTAGCTTCGAGC
This sequence comes from Pangasius djambal, assembly GCA_022985145.1. NCBI lineage: Eukaryota > Metazoa > Chordata > Actinopteri > Siluriformes > Pangasiidae > Pangasius > Pangasius djambal. The sequence goes on along the minus strand of CM040989.1, from coordinate 23,561,849 downwards.
TGATTTTATGGAATATATACTTTTGGATTATTTATTAAATAGAGTCTGTCTGCAAAAATATGTCGTTAAGTCCAAATAATGGAAACCCAGGTGTCATCGCAGCCATATATGGAAATGAGAGCGGCCTTTGAACGCACTTAAAGTCATGAAAGCATTGTTGCTAGGCAACCGGGAAACATGGACGCCAATCGTAAACTAGCTAACTCCGATCTGAGTTAGCTCGCTAGGTTAAAGCCGTTACGACTCATATTAGTATACAAAGACAGTGAAATTGTTGGGAATGAAAACATTTCCCTCGGATGTGTTCATCAATTATTAAGACATCTTTGTTAAAAAAAAAAAAAAAAAAAATTTTTACAAATAAATCAGAATTGAAGTTTTACTAACATTATTGCGCTCTGACTAATATAAAGAACCTCTCTGGTACGACTCCCATCTTCATGTCTGTGTGAAGCCTTATGAGTGTGTTATGACCTCGTTCCTGCGCAGTCATCAGAGAGCGTATGTGTTAGCACGCCTGAAGAACTTTTTCTCCATGTTTCTAACCTTCATTAGATCTCACTCGTGGCTCACTTTGTCCGGGCATGCTAATGCAATTTCCCTTCACTTCCTCTCAATTAGACATCCATCGTCCCACAAGCAATCTGTGTGTGTGTGTGTGTGTGTGTGTGTGTGTGTGTATGCCGGCCACGATGGGATCAACAGGAACGCTCGGTTCTTCAGGCGGGCGCCCTGTGAGCACACGCCATGGGGAGCAGAGGATGCTGGGAGTCGATGATGTCACTAAAAAGTGAATTTTCTAAAATCTGTGGTGCTGTTATACAGTAACGGGTTCGTGATGAGGGAAAGCGTGCAGCCGAAAGACTTTGGTTGTTTGTTGGCTATTAAATATGACATTTAAAAAAAAAAAAGATAGAGCGATTAGTTTTTGTCCCATTAGTGTTACTGTACTTCAGCACTGTATTGATTTCTCGTGGTAAGAATACTCTGTTGAAGACTGCGATGAGAATTTTCGCCATCGTTTTCTTGTCGTTTTTTGCATGTTGTGATGGCTGCTGATGGTTATTTTGTTAGCTAGGCATTAGCTAACTGCAATAGCACACACTTGGGCTAATTGACAAATTGCTAGCACACACGCGGGAGCTAATCTGTGTTGTTGTATGGATGCAAAAATCTGGTCACCCTTTCGTATTGCAAAAGAAGAGGGTTGAGTTTCACTGCAGTAGTTCGGTTTGCTTGCTCTCTAGCTTCACCTCTCCGTGTCGTGCTGTTATAGGAAAATAATCAACGATGGGGTGGTGTGATGAAGCGGAGTCACTGTTACCACCGCAAAGTTGATTATTTTACTATAACAGCACATTCCAAAGCGTATTATTCCTTTTGTGCCACAGCGATTTGCCAATGATTGCAATAGTTTATTTATGAAAGAATGATACATCATACAAGCTTTTTTTTATCCATTTATTGTTACATTCAGTGTTGTGGAACATCTTTGAAACGAGTTAGTTCTTGTTCTCACTTACGTTATAGCAGCTATAAACAGTCTTGCCCTCGCCTGCCTCTCTTTAGTCTCTCTCTTAACGTTAATAAGACACATAAAAGCTCTTTTTTTAATCATCTCTTGGAACCGATGCAGTATTCTGTCATCTCTGTAAGAAACAAGCTCGGATATTTTCACTCAAGGTTCCTTTGAGAACTTCCAGCAATTATTGTTTATCCAGTTATATTAATATGCAGTTTGGCTTCCTGTGACGTTCTAAAGTGGGATTTATTTTTTTGCAGCATGTTTTAGATCGCGCTTGTGAAACTAAAAGTCAGACAGTACAGTGACAGATTGAGCCGAGGAGCTGAGTCATGACTGCACTGCGTCGGCGCTGCCGTACCGCTGCCCCCGGTGGCCGTGCGTCAGACCTGCAGCCCCGGGTGAAGCTATGGATTGTGTAGGTATGGAGTGTGTTCAGGATGACGAATATGAGGTCTGATGGCACACAGCACCGGTCGGACTTTCTTTCTCTTTCTGACCTTCTTGATTACCGGTGAGGTAAATAGAGATGTTACCATGCCTGAAAGGAGGACTCGCAAACACACACACACACACACACACACACACACTCACACACACACATAGCAGTCGAAGCTCTCATACACCCACACAGGTCAGTGTAGACACACTCACACACACACACATGGGTCCATCTCACACTCATACACCTACTCTTGTGTGAATGCCAATACATACCGTAGAAGGTGTTGATTAATTTTCTGTAACAGCAGCTCTGACAGTAGTGCAGCTTTAAATCACACGATTATTTATACTAATGCGCTCGTTCTAATACGTTATCGTTTCTATAGTAACAGCTCTTTCACTTCACGGTAACTCGTAAGGGGGATGCTCCACTAATAATAAACAGATTAAAAAACCTGTGTAATTGTTGATCTGTAAGGAGACTTTTTTAACATTTATGGAAGGAGTCTCCAGTTTGAACAGTCTCCATTACTGTTTATAGCTGCTATAACATAAGTGAGAACAGGAACTGACTTGTTTCATGGACGTTCACAACATTAAATAACTGTAAATGGATAAAGTGTATGACATATCGTTGCTTATTCAATAAAAAATGTAATCGTGGGAAAACGGATGTGGTATAAGAGGAATAAAACACGTTGAGACATGCTGTAACTATGTAACTATAAACAGATAAAACATCTAAACATTGGTCCATTTATTTAAAACATATTGTTACCACACAAGTCAGAACAAACCTTTATATGGAAATTAAGCTGGAGTTACATTTTTTTAAGGACTTAATTTGAATTCATTTTGAATTCCTTGTGTTGTGATGTCACTACCTTAAACTTTTACAATACTGCATCAAATTATTAAGAGATACAACAATACCCATGAGACTTTTATAAATTATAATCGTTATTATAATCATGATAACAGATTACGTCCTATACCATGCAACTCTGAACGCAACGCAACCACTCAGCGCCGTCTTTAACCGTGAACCTGCCTTTATCCTCCTGCTGAAAATAAAGAGTGTTGGCATCACGATTAGCAGTGTACTGAGTTCACCAATCGGCATGCTGCTTTCACACTACGGCTTAAGCAGATATTTAAAAACAAGCGCATGCTGAACCCCGGCTAATTGTGGGTTAGCCAAAGCTATAATTAGCTTTAATTTAAGTAAAGCTAATCCGTGTTTCTTGATAGAATTAAATAGATGCTAATCTTCTGTAGAGGCATAATTACAGCATTACAACACGAGTAAACATAGCATGTGGGAAAGAATAATAAAATACACAACAATGGACTTTTTAAAAAAATATGTAAAGTACGTTTCATGTTTGATCTTAGTGCAGTGCAAACGTTAAAAACGTTGTTTTTAGGATATATATAACATTTAAAATGCATGAAATAAAATAAAACTAGTGATTTTTTATCCCGAGTATTGAATTAACACCTGCAGCGTTCATGCCAGATCTGAAGAAAAGTAACACGTCTCAATGTACGAGTGACGGCGCTGATGGTGATGAAATGTAGCTGAAACTTGAGAATTCTGTGAAAAAGTGTTAAATTAGCCTCGGGTGTAGGTGTGTGTGTGTGTGTGTGTGTGTGTGTGTGTTTGATAAATGCTAGTTGACAGTCAGAAAAGTCAAAAAATAAGTCAGAGATGCAGAGAGAGAGAGAAACAGAGAGAAACATAAAACTGCTTTCTGTGTCTCTCACATGGGAAATTAAGCTCTTTATCCATCTTTCTCTCTTTCTGTGTGTGTGTGTGTGTGTGTGTGTGTGTGTGTGTGTGTGTGTGTGTGTGTGTGTGTTTCTAGTGCGTGATTAAAGCTGGTGTGTGAACCTCGTGAGTGGGAATGAGGGAAAACTGCAGTGTTAAATTATTCCGTCACTGCAGATGAAGCTCATTTCTTCCGAATACAATCAGAGACTTCACTTCTGGTATAAACGTATAAATACGTATATAAGTACGTAAGTATTTCCTTCTGAAACAGGAAGTCAGAGTGATGGCGTGTTGAGGTATCGTTCGAGAAAGATACTAAAACAAAAACAACAATATCTCCAAAACATTTTTTTTTTTTTAGATATAACTTTGGCGTCTATATACTGTTGAAACACCAATTTTGATTTCTTGGGCACTTTAAAGATAAGTTTGAATGTGGGAGTTTATCCATTTAGACATATATGTGTGAGCGAGAGAGGGACTAACACAACCAAAAAAGCTAATTAACCATTAAAGACATTTTTTATAACCTTTTCCACGGATGCCAATAATTTTGGAGCTGACTGTAAATCCACATAAATCCACACTTTGTGTACATTTAGGACTAATCTTGTATGAAAAAGACATTTCTAGCGGATCCGCTATTTTAAAATTCGCTAAAGCTACCTAGCTGCACCACGAATTGCATCACTGCTAACACCGCTAACACTGCTAAGACGTTTGTCGAGAAGAAGCTAATCAAGTTTATGGATTAAAATGTATATTTTGTGTACATACACAGCATTATTTTTCGGCATTACGTTAAAGGTCGTAAAATCTACTGGAAAATGTAGTTTGTGTTTAAACTAGCTAGCTAATACCTTTGCTAGTCACTAGCTAGTTTACCTCAGGAAGGTAACTTCTAGGCTGCATTTCTGGGATGCAGTCATTTCCTGTGCAGTGTTAACATCAAACGCTGGCACGTTTAACATACGAGAAACTGATCTTGTGAGAATTTTCACAGCGGTTACTAGTTGTATGAAACGAAAATGAAAGAACACGAGGAGCAGCTAGCTTATATTTCGCAGCAGGACGATGTTGGGAATAAATTCTTTTTAAAGACGTTGGCTTAGCCCTGATTTGCCCAGGCCCTGTTTACTCATTCTTATCACAGTTTATCAAAAGTTTAAGCTTTCAACATTATAAAGACTTGTTAAAAATAAGAGTGAGGTAATTTAAGACTTGGCTATCATGTTGAGCTAGTTACAATGTACAGATGCTAGGATTGTTATGCTAACATCGACACTGATCGCAGCTTCTTGTGTAATTATAAATGGCTTGAATTACATGTGATGCAAAACGTTTATTCAGTATCTGCATTTCTGGCGAACTTGTGGTTAATAAAAGGTTTTATGTCAGAGTTAGTGGATAAAGCAGTATTGTCAATGTGATCTGGAGTCTTTTTTTTTTTCAGTCCAATCCCTCTTTTTCTCCATCTCTCTCTCTCTCTCTGATGGGATGGGAGGCTGACGGGAGCAGACTTGCCCTTTTCACTGCCCCCAAACCCTGTCAGATTTTTATTCTTTTTCCCTTCAATCGCTTTTCTTTTTCATTCTTTCTCTCTATCTTATCAAAGCACTTGTTTGTTAGACGGCGCCATCAATCCCGTCTAAGTGGAGAGTAGAAACCCTTCTTCTCTTGTGTGATCAGGTCTAAATTTAACAACAACAACAACAACAACAACAACAGAAAAAAAGTCCTTTCATGGGCAGGATCAGGATATTGAGAGTAATAAGGTGAAATAAGGTGAAATAACAATTTAATTTTTTTTTTTTAAAGTAGAAACTTTCTGTAAATGCGAAACAGGAAGATGACTTTTAAACAGCGTGATTACAGATGTTAAAAAATGTTTGTGATATTAATTTCTATCATTAAATAAGCCTTTAGCAGTGATAGATTTAAGAAATATACATCACTAACTATTGCAATTTAATTATAATGAAATAATAACTATCTTAAAAGCTATAAAAGCTCCTCTTTTGCGTGGGCGTGTCAGATCGCGTAATGATTGACAGCACTATTTCTGAGGCAGCGCAAACTGGCGAAGTGCTGGCGCTAGAAAAGCGTCTAGGAACAACAATAAAAATTCCACAGCACTTTTGTTTTTACGGCCGAATCGTTAACTGATAAATGTTGCGTGTTGTGTTGGTATATTTTGTGCATATTTCTAATAGTACACTGTAACGTAAATTACAACACTCCATCTTGTGCTGTTGTGGGAAAATAATCAACAGCAGGGCGGTGTGATGAAGCGGAGGTACTGTTACCGCTTCAAAGTTGATTATTTTCCAAAGACAGCATGTCCATAATTATGCTATTCTACTACAGAAACTTGTAAATAATTACAATTTTTAATTTATCAAAGAACGATACATCATACTTTTTATCTGTTTATAGTTACGTTTAATGTTGTGGGACATCAGCAAAACAAGTTAGTTCCTGTTCTCACTTATGTTACGGCAGCTATAAACAGTCGTTCCCTCACCAGCCTTCTCTTTTTTTCTCTCTCTCTTGACATTAATAAGACAAAAAAAAAAAAACGCAGCTTGTCATGTTACTAACACAGAGCGTGAACTCCTCTGTCCTGAAGATGTCAGAAAACATAACGTTACAGCTGACACTGGAGACTCCTTCCATAAATGTTAAAAAAAAACATCTCCTTACAGAAAACTTAACAACGTCAGTGATTACACAGGTTGTTTTTAATCCGTTTACGTGGAGCGTCCGCCGGACGAGTCCCTGTGAATGAGCTGTTGCTATAGAAACGATAACGTATTAGAAGGAGCGCATTAATATAAACCTGTGATTTGCAGCTGCACTACTGTCAGAGCTGCTGTTCTAGAAAATTAATCAACCCCTTCTGACATCCTACAGCACTGTGGCGTAGTGAAGTAATTACTTCTAGCAGGTAATTTTGTGGTGCTGTGGTTAGGTAGCTGGCTAGCTTAACTAATGTTGCTAAATATCAGTCCTAGGTGGTCAACGCGAAGTTCACCAAGCTGCATGTAGATATTAATATTTGAGTCTTCAGTGCATGTCATTACTCGATGATTTCCCCCGATGGTTGCAGGGTGATGAGAATTGCTCGAGTCAGCGACGGCATGCGCGATCCGAAGTTTGACAGTTGAATCATGAGCAATCAGCCCGCTGACAACCATTAACCGTGGCCTTGATCAATAATTTAGCGCTGGTAATTTCTGACTCTATAATTAGGAATGGTGAATGGCTTCTCAGCAGCTTCGTACTGGATTACCGTATCAGGCATCCAGGGCCTTCTTCTGTCTGTAAGCCCCTCCCACTCGGTCTCTCCTCATCTCTCCGCTATCTGTCTTCGTGCGCCCTTTGTGTCATTCCTCGACCTCTGCATATGGATCTCCTTTTTAGGTAAAGATGACCGTGAGAAAGTCGCGTCTGCTCGGCACATGAGCTCAGAAGCAAAGCGCAGTGATGGTATGCTTGATTCATGCGACACCAAGATGGCCGCCTCCATAACTTTCTTATCTACATTTTTGTGTTCTTACATGTTTTCATTTGCAGATTTACTTCCCTATCAAATTTTCCACTTACTCCAAATGTATTTCATAAATGTAGCAAAGAAATGATCAGTGTCTGATGTTTCCTTCTTTCGTTTATCACCGCCACTACAGGGCTACTGTAGCTAAGAAGTAACGTAGGTTTGTCTGTTTCACACAAAAATATAACTGCTTCAACCAGCGTTAAACCACGCAATCATATATTTTAAATAAATGGCTGTAAAATAGTTTACAATGGTGCTATCATTTCATCTGATACAATTCCACCTTCAAACTTTGGGAGGAGGAGCGTAAATGAAATGATGCACTATATATATATATATAAAATAAGGTGATTTCCTGGTTGTCCAAGATGGCCGCCTCTATAACGTTCAGTGTTAGTCATGTTTATAGATGACATTAGGTCACACTGGGCTGTATTCACAGTTGAGTTATGTGCGCTTAGAGAGGAGTTAATACTGAAATTGCACACCTCGAGCAACAAACAGTAATAAGTCCGGCGTAACCTGATCAAATTAATTACGTGCGTAACCCGGCTCTGAACACGCAGAACTTTCCCTAAATAAATATTAATGTCACATTTGAACTTAAGTTTCTGATTCTGTATGAATACGGTGAACACACTGGGGTCTAAAACTCGTCAGCGAGTGTGATATCACAGCAGACCCGGATGTACTTTGATTTACAGAAAAGAATTTGGGTGAAACATTAGCATCGTAGCTCAGGTTAAACCGAAGCTCTTTACTGAGTTTAATGTACTATCGAGTACATTTGGGATAAAATGGAATATTGTGTAAACATTGATTTTCATCACTCCTGCTTTCCCGTAACCATCTTTTCCAGTCATGTACCTTTTTTGAGGACACACCGTGCTGTGCGTCATCAATAAAAACAGACCTCTTGAACGGGGTTGAATTACATAAAGTCACCCAACCTCCAAAAAAAGCGAAGGAAAAAAAAAAAATCAACAATTCACAGCCTGCAGGGTTTTCGGAGCGAATGTGGGTCGGCATGATTAATAGACCACCGGCGTGCGAGTAAGCAGAGAGCGGCAGTGTGTAAGGGCACCTTTGTAAGGACAATCCTTCTGTTATCCACACACAGCTTTACACACAGCTAATAAGGAACAGCGCCAACGTACACGGCTGTTGGGCGAGCACTGCTGTTTCGTGTACATTGGCGCTCACGTTACGCCAATCGATGGACTACAGCATCCAGCCAGGGCCATAAATAAAGTCAGTTTAGCTTTGAAATCCGAGGCTCACTGGGAGCCTTCCAGAAAAGAGAAAAGAGACTTCCATTAAAATAATGTCGAGCCTTCACTCGCAGTGTAACACAAGCAGCTCGGCTAGTGCGTTGGTGACGCACGTGGAGGGCGCTTGAGTTATTTATATATTATTTATAAATGTCCAATTTGTTATAACATGTAACCTGTCCATTTGTTAGTGCTTTTACGGTAGCCCCGCTACTACAGCAGTAACAGAAAGGTTATAGACGCACTACTAGCATCGAAAAACAGACGTTAGCATTAATCAGATTTGGGATAAACGTTCCATGTTATTGAAAGGTTTATTTTTTTGTCCAGAAAATACAGCACATTGCTATTATTGTTTTTGTTTTTTTGTTTTTTTTCTTATTAATGTCAAAAGAGAAACAAGAGATGCTGAAATGACTGTAGCTGCTATAACATAAGTGAGAACATGTTTTGCGGACGTTCTACAACATTGCATGTAGCTACAAACGGATAAAAAGTGTTGAAGTGTTGTTCTTTTGTAATCGGAGCAAATTACTGCAGTATTAAAGAGGAAACACGTCCGGTTGTGCTGTTATAGGAAAATAATCAACTTCAGGTTGGTAACAGTGACTCCGCTTCATCACACCACCCCACTGTTGATTATTTTTCTATAACAGTACGAGTGTTTTATTGCTTACTTCGCGTAAGTCGAACGTCTAGCTGTCGGATATAAAATCAACCCGCAGCAGCAGTGGAAAAAACGCTGACCTGGCCACCTTGGCACTTCTCCATTCGTCCTTCAGTGATAACAAGGATGCTAAGCTAGCAAGGCATCTGTAGTGAAAAGATGCTAGTACTGCAGATACAGAGCTTTCAAAACAGCATCCTTAGCAAAAAATGTTCAAAAAAAAAAAAGTTTTATTCTTTATTTAAAAAAAAAAAAAAAAAAAAAGCTTTACCAGGGGTGCCAATAATTCTGGACTGCATACAGACTGTACATTCTCTACTAAATTTTTTGTCAGAATAAAAAACAAAAGAAAACTGAAAGAACGAAAGAAAGAAAGAAAAAGAAAAAAAAGGCTCCTCAACCTCGGATGACCTCTGGGTGTTAGTGATAACGCTGACGTTTGTGTGAAGGGGCGAGTGTGTGTATGTGTGTGTGAGGCAGTGTGTGATGCTGTTCAGCTCCTCATGCGGAACTGCGTGTCCTCTGGATGGCACAGAGCAGGAGTGTGTGTGTGTGTGTGTGTGTGTGTGGGGACCAAAATAGCCCGAGCCAAGTCCAGCCTGGGACGTCTCGATGCCGGAGAGAGGAACTGAAGGATGCCAGAGATTCACACATGAACGTCCCTCGCTTCAGCCGAGCGTGTGTTTTAAAACCCACGTGATTCGATTTCCCTTCTGAGTAATGAAACAGAGAAGAGAGAGAGAGAGAGAAGAGAGAGAGAGAGAGTGAAGGAGTAGAAAGCAAAAAGAAACAGGTTGCTCACATTGCTTTCATTAGCAGTTTGTTGCGGTGTGTGATGTCATCACGATGGCCGAGCTCTAGACGTGTTTTATTTTTTTTCTCCAGCGTGCGCAGATGGACACTTCATACTGCTTCTCAAAAAGTTTGCTCTTCTTCTGCGGGTGCATTTTAATTAGAGAAAAAGATAACTACAGTGTAACTACAGCACCGGTTAAAAGCACAACGCACATTTATAGAGTCTCATTCCTATTACTGATTGGAATAACGTAATAAAAATATTGCTTAAGATCTTCTTCAGCCTCTTGCTGTTGAGCAGATACGTGCGCGCTGATCTGCTGATCCTGGGCCAGTTTGTTTCTGACGGGTTTGCCGGTGAAGCTCGGCAAGATCTTGGCATTTTCTTGGCTTTTTTTAAATTAGTGATAATTCGATTTTTAAACTTTTTTTTTTTTTTTTTTACAGAACTAAGTGTACGTTACGATTATCTCAGTCGTAGTGAAATTACTTGCTAATTCTCATTCGTTTCATTGTTTAAAATATAAGATGCGAGCTATAACTACTGCGGAATACCACACGGACTACTGTTACACCAAACCAGTGCATAAAACAGTCAAAAGATTGTAACTGGGTGCAGTTTCGCTCCCGGTCTCTCAGACACGAAAAGGCTGAGACAGCAGGAAAGAAGTGACTTCAGTTCCTGTTGTTCGTGGGGGAAAAAAAGAGGATTGACGTAAACTCTGGTAGCACTGATGTGTCACTTGTAACAGAAACAGAAATATCGTCACTGGAAAAGAAAACAACAACAGTGTCCTCCCTTGAGCAGTTGGTGGCAAATTCAGCGCAGAAGCAATAGTTTATAGAAGGAAGCGAATTATAAAAAATGAGCTGACACACGGGATTTAATAATGTTTGAACAGGCCGAGGATGGTTTACAGGATTCATAACACGAAGGAGACGATGCACGGAAACTGTAATGCAGTCTCAGAGAAACTCAGAAGAGCAGCTCTTTGCATTCATGCTGAAAAATAATGACGAGGAAATCGGCTTCTGTTCTGGAGCAGTGCGGAAGTATGCGCACCCTTAGGGTT
>CM040989.1:23521931-23549431 GCA_022985145.1 Pangasius djambal | reverse complement strand
GAACATTAAAACTCTGATCGCACTCACTGGCTTGAGCGTTTCCAGACCTCGTTTCATGTTTTTAAAGCAACATTTTCTGCTCTCAGAAAGCGTAGCAAGCATAACAGGTCGACCTTTCTAGCAAAGGTCTTTTCTCTTTCCTTTTTAAAATCTGGGAAAAAAAATCAGTTTGCCTGAGAACATCGTCCATGTGATTTGGTGTGTGGGTGAAAGAGATGCATATGTGCTCTCAGAGAAACCACCGACAGGGTGTTTGCTGTCGATCGATCGCCACCTTGGCTTTAATTATTGATGCCACTAGTCATTAAATTACTGTGTTAGTTCATTAGAGGAGAAAAAACATCCTTGATTAGACTGCAAGGTCATTGGCTGCGGCTTCGTTTAGTGACGACAGGAAGCGGCTAAATCATCATGCGCACGCAACTGAATGCACGACTGAGCTGCACTCATTAAGTAACCACTGCTAGTGGGTCCACTTAAAGGGGCGGTTTGTCATTTTTAGAGCCCTCCGCAGGCTGTGAGGTGAACTGCAGTTGTAATAAAATATTGACGTTATATATTTTCCTCCCGTCTGCCCAAATAAACCCCACCTCCTAATGTTGAAACTTAAGGAAGAAACTAAGGCAGACCTGTCTGAGCAGCTGTGTTTGTGCTGGGGGCGGGGCTCATTTCAGGGCCGGAAAAAAGTCAACAGAACTGTCCAGCAGATCCATTGGCCAAATTTTTACTCACCATTTTTTTAAAGTGGTTTTGAAATTGTGTATCAATACTTGTTTAGGATATTTTAAAACCGGTTTATGCTAACATTCGCACTCAGGACAGGATTTGTAATAATCAGTTATGCTAATGTCAGCACTTGCTATTTTAAGAGGGATTTAAGCTAACATTTTAAGAATGCTATATTGGCACTTTCTAGAATACATGTAGAATAATTTTAACTTTTATTAGTAATTTCTAGCAATATTTTAGGGATTGTTTCAGCTAAAACAAGTAGCTACTAACACTGTTTTATCAGCGGTTTCAGCTAAAAGTAATTTGAGAATTTACTAGATTTAAGCTAATGTTAGTATTTTCTAACAGTTAAAGTACTTATTAACGGTTAAAGCTAATATTTGTGCTTGCTACAAGGTTAAGGTTTTATACAGCTAAGCTAAACAGCACCCATAAGATTAACAGCATTACGCAAAGTTTCTTTTTCCCGTCAAAGTTTTTTTGACACATCAGTGTTTTGGGCTTGAGCTAATCTCTGAGCCATTCTTTGGCTCTCTGTTAGAACATTCCTTTTTTTGTCTCATTTTTTTATCTCAGGAACCACAAAGAACTTCCAAGAACAGCAATCGATAGCAGAATTAATCCGAAGACCGGTTCTCAGGCTAATAAAAAAGCGCTAACGGTTCCATAATCAGTTCAATATGTGAAATAATTGAGGCCAGTTTGAGGGTAGGAGCGTTTGATCGTTTCAGAAGGAACCAGAGCTTGTGATTGATTTTCCAGTTAGCTGGAGACGGTAGCTGTTTAGCCGCTTAGCTGGTGTAGCAGTTTTTCTGCACTCTCTCTTCATCTCTCCTTTTTTCTCATTTGTTTTTTCTTTCCCTTCTCGTTTCATCTCCAATCTTCGGTTCTCGGCACGCTTCCGTCATGCTAAACACACCCCAGCGCCGCCGCACACGCCGCAGGCATGACGTGAAACGTTCCTCGACATTCCGATTGGTTCGAGAGTAAGTCGGTCCCTAATGAATTTATTTTGCCACACTTTGGTGCAGACGGTCCCCACGGCACTGATTTCAGACTCAGTGCGTGAGCAGCTGAAGAAAATTCACAGTGAGTCATCACTTCCTCTTTCTCCTTTTCCCGTTTTTTTCCCCCTTCACATTACGCTGATGCAGTGATATATCTGCTGTGTCGTGCCACTACTACCATCCTGGTGACAAAAAAAACTCTCTGTGCTTCCTGAAAGAGCTGCAGAACTTACACAAAATGGACTCGAAAATACCCCACATGTGAACCCCTGATGAAACTCTGGTGAAATTTCACTGAAATCCATGCGAAAAAAGGACAAAAAAGCAGATACATAGGGAAAAAAAGTGGGTTGGTGTTATGATGCAGAGTTTCTGTTAAAACCCTGAAGTAAAATAATCAACAACAGGCTGGTGTGATGAAGCGGAGTTACTGTTACACACCAAAGCTGATTATTTTCCTCTGGTTGATCAACAGCACGTCCACAAGTGTTTTATTCCTATTATACCACAGCAGTTTGCCAATTATCACATTTTTTTTAGTTATTCAATAAAAATACGTTGTACTTTTTTCCACTTATCCGTTTATAGTTGCATTAAATGTTGTGGATCATCCATGAAACAAGTTAGTTCCTGTTTTTAATTGTGTTATAGCAGCTATAAACAGTCTTTCCCTCACCACACTCTCTCTCTCTTCTCTCTCTCAAAATTAATGACAAAAAAAAGTCTCAGAATATAATAAGACTTTGTTTAAAATACATATTATACCACAGCACTGACTGTTGAATTCTGGAATCTGACTGGTCAGGAGCTGTTTAATTCATTTTCTTTTTTTTCACGGATGTTCCATAACATTGAACGTAACGAGGCACAGATAAAACGTATGACGTATCATTCCTTTTGTAAATAAACTATTGTAATTGCCATGGTGTACGAGGAATTAAACACTTGGAGACATGCTGTTATGGAACGTAATCAACTTTGGTGTGTGACAGTAACTCTGTTGTTGATTATTTTACTATAACAGCATGTGGACGCTTGAACATCACACTCATATGCGCTTGTTGAACGTCTCATTCCAGATTTATTCCCCCTTTGCAGTTATAATGAGCTCCACTCTTCCGGGAAGGCTTTGCACTAGATGTTGGAGCGTGGCTGTGGCGATTTGTGTTCATTCAGCTACAAGAGCATTAGTGAAGGTCAGGTGTCCACATACTTTTGGCCGTATGTTGTACGTATGGGGAATCGTCGCACTGAATACAGCTTTTATAACATTAAACTGCATGGTTCTGCCTGTTATGGTTTTCTAGAGAACTGGCGTAAAAGATTGTTAAAAGGAGATACCGTAGCCAGAAACATTTGAACCACAGCAGTAATGCGGAGGTATTTTCAGGTATGAAAAGAAAATCTATAAAGAAAGAAAAAAAAAACGATAAAAGTGAGAACCAGAGCTGGTCTACAAGATTCGCTTATATTTCAACACTGCTAATTTTATTTCATGCCTCATAATTTTGACATCACAGAGCCCCAAAAAGCACAAAGGACAACCTGCACCACTGCTGTCCAGGCGAGCGTGAGAAGGGGACGAGTTTAACGTTTCTCTAATGGGCCGAGTTGGACGAGTTTAATGGCCGCAGCTCTGGGTTTTAAATCTCACAGGAACACAGACACACAGCAGTGTCATTTCCGTCACGGCTGTGAATATTCGCCTCCTTCTTTTTTTTTTACTGAGCGAAAGAGTGAACTCACACCTCCCGAGTGCCAATCATCTCCATCTGGAGCCTCACAGCGTCTCAGAGAGTCTCCGAGCGTCTCAAACCCTCGTCTTTTGCCTCCAGATGACTCGATTACGATTACGTGTTCAAAGTGGACGCATCATGAACATGAGGAATGCTTGATAGCACTTTCTATCAAGGTCATACGGTATTTAGAATGAACTATGAACAACATGACGCGCTGTTGAACACTGCATTCTGATTGGTCAGAGGGTGGTGATACATTTTCTATAACAGACTTGCATCCACATAAATGGATATAAAAACATATAATCGTTGTTATGGTGAAGTTTTTCTGCAAGGTGAATTGTGTTTATTGAACATTCATGGAAGGAGTCTCCAGTGTCAGCCCTTTGTAACAGTCAGAGGTAAAGCTGTAAGTAAAGTTTTCGGGACAGAGGAGTTTACTCTCTGTGGTTTCTCAGTAAGCTGCACAGGACATTAAATGTAACTATAAATGGATAAAAAGTATGATGTGATTAAAAAAATGCAAATAATGAGATGTGGTTATTATATATTCGCATATAATGCAAAGCACTCAGCTACATTTTCATTATTATTATTATTATTATTAGGTAATATAAGTCTTTTATTAAGAAGTTATTACCTTCATCAGGAAAATACCAGGAAAATCGCATCAGCGGATATTTGTGGGAGATTCCGAGCCGTGGTTATGTTTCTGGAAAGTGCTTGTCCTCCTCCGCTGATTAAAAAAAAAAAGGAATGCAGAGGTAGATTATTAATTCCAGTAAATTAGTCTCCTGTTTATCCCTCAGGAGGTGTAATGGAGGTCATGCAGCACCGTGTCTGATTCAGAGATGTCAGAGGATTCGGTTCTGTGGCGCGCGAGTGGTCCTGATGCAGTTAACTCTCACCATACAGCTCTAAAAGCCGTTGTTATGGTGAAGTTTTCTGCCAGTGAAGTGTGTTTATTTACCATTTATGGAAGGAGTCTCCAGTGTCAGCGCTCTGGAACAGTCAGAAGTAGAGCTGTGTCGTTAAGTTTTCTGACAACGTGCTGTTACAGGAAAATAAGCAACTATGGGGTGGTGACAGTAGCCATTTCATCACATCACCCTGAAGCTGATTATTTTCCTTTCACAGAATGACACAAAGTATTGTATTCCTTACTTAAAATATAATATAGTATAATATAAAATATTAATTTACACATCTGTGCATTTTATGTATTTAACATTGTGATGATTTACAGTGTAAAGTAGAAGTAAAAAAAAAAAAACAGAAATAAAGAAACAAAGGTTAATCAAAAATAAAACAGTAAAATACCATGAAAGGGTTTTTTATGGTTGACTGTTTCCATTGTTTCACAGGCATAAAGCGTGTAGTAAGTGTGTAGTAGGCATGTAATTGATATGTAATAGGTGTTTAGTAGGCGTGTAATAGACATGTCGTAGGCGTGGAATAGGTGTTTAGTAGGCGTTTAATAGATGTGGAATAGGTGCTTAGTAGGCGTGTAGTAAGTGTTTAATAGATGTGGGATCGGTGGTTAGTAGGCATGTAATTGATATGTAATACGTGTTTAGTAAGTGTGTAATAGATGTGACGTAGGCATGTAGTAAGTGTTTAATAGACGCGGGATAGGTGTTTAGTAGGCGTGTAATAGGTGTTTGGTATGTAGTAAGTGTTTAGTAAGCGTGTAGAAGTAAGTGAAGTGACGTGTGGCCAAGTATGGTGACCCCCTACTCAGAATTGTGCGCACACACACACACACACACACACACACACACACACACAGTGAACGCACCCCCGGAGCAGTGGGGGGTTCAGTGCCTTGCTGAAGGGTCTCACCTCAGTCGTGGTAACATCTCATTCACTCCCCCCACCTACAATCCCTGCTAGACCTGAGACTCGAACCCACGACCTTCAGGTTCACCTTCGGGTTACAAGTCCGACTCTCTAACCATTAGGCCACGACTGCGTGTAGTAGGCGTGTAGTAGGCGTGTAGTAAGTTTGCAGTAGGCGTGTTCCAGGCCCGTTCTGCTCGATGAGCTGAACATTACTGATATGTTTTGAGCGTATTTTCCGGCTGCATCGAGTCACGCCTACATCTGGCCCTCAGTGTAGAAGCTTCTTAAAGATCTGGTTAATTCTGTAAAACCCCTTTTCCCCGGAGCCGTTTCTCAGTAGCTGACTGACTTTTTAATGAGGATTAGCTGCAGTTTGTACACAAGTCCGTTTGGGAGAAATCTCTCCCCTCTCTCGCCTTCACATCTATTTACACCTTCAGCTGCAGTTCAGCTCCTGCCTGAGGGAGTGATGAGAACGTGTCAGATGGTACAACACAATCATTTCACCGCTGTCATGTTTTTACCTCGGATAAACTCGATTTCTCAGCGCCATGTTTCTCAGAACTGCCACCAGTATCAATAAAATAAAACAGGCTACGGTCAGAGAAACACGGGTCCAAACAACTCGGTGTTTAAATGGTGATAACGACATTTAAATACTCGGATTGTAAGCGTAGCTAGCAAAGACGGTTCAATTTATGAGGAAACCTTTTCTTTTCCGATACCGATATCAAAACCTAAGCTTGAAAATGTTTTTTTTTAACTGAAGCACTTCACAGTTAAACTCTTTCACACAAAAATCACTTACACTGTAAATATAATAAATATAAATAAAGTGTAAATATAACAAAGTCAATCCTAACAAAAGAAAAAAACCCTCAAGTGTCATTATATGTAAATATTTCTAGTTCCAAAAATTAATTTCCTTTCCAAATCCAATTCCATGCTTTGCCTTTTTTTTTTTTTTTACAAGATCTGATATCTGATGTTTTCTCCGATATCTGATCCAACATTTTTTGCTGATATTGCCTCGATACAGATATTGAGTATGGGATTGATGTCACCTCGAGAAAAAAGTAGTGTTAAATGTACTGCTTTTTTTTTATTATTTTTTTTTTTATTATGGAGACAGTACCCCATCAGGAGGATAAAATCCGATCGCTATATGTTGGAGTTGTCTGAAAAACAGTATTCAAATTTAGCAAAAGTCTAATGTTTGTTTAAAAAATTCATTTAAGTTTAGCTACAGTTTAACTTCACTATCCAGCTCGCCCTCCAATCAGTCAATCAATCAATCAATCAATCAATCAATCAATCAGTCAATAGGACTGCTGATAACAGGATCAAGTTGCCATCATCACAGATATGACACAGAGATTTAACATTCAAGACAAGTCCAAGACCAGGACTAGCCAAGTCAAGAGCGAGTCCAAATGAAATCCGAGTGAAGATCGAGTCTGAAAACGATCAAATGCTTTCCGAGACCGAGCCTTTACGTCGAAATCAACACCTAAGACTGAAAAAAGTCCAGCTACAAATGCCAGTAAATGAGAGACAATTCAGTACAGAAAACGTCTCGAGGTCTTGTAACCGCTTGTCACAGTGACGCTGATGTTGCTTCGTTCACTAAATTGACAAAAACAGTAGCTTCTTGCATTTAAAGTGTACGGGTTCCTCTGTGGCCATGTTTACGATTTGATACATCTAGATACTCATCATTTATTCGACAAACCTGTTTCCATCACACTTTTTCTTAAACAACTTTTTCCACCTCATGATTTTTCCACTAAAATGTAATTAAATATCAGGACATGTTCCCCCGTGTTCTGCCTAATTTGGTCCCGAACAGTTCCTTAAGCTGCGTCGCGGCGGCGTGACACACTCAGAGCAAAGTGCTGTCTGCCCGCTTCCACATACACGAGCTCACAGGATTGGCTCGTGTCGCTGTGATTGACAGGGGAGAGAGAGTATGCCCCTCCCACCCAGTTTTACTCCCTTGACTTGTGGCATCGTCGGGATTCGACCTCGCGATCTCCCACATAGGGCAAATGCTTTTCTGTTGCACCAAATCTTGGGCTTTTTAAAGCATTAAAATCTGTAATTCACATTTTCAAAATTTGCATAAAAGTGCAAAGTGGATGGAAAACACCACACTTTCTCTCCCTCGCTCCCTCTTTCTTTCTCTCTGTATTTCCAACGATTTTCCTCCATTTTGTTGTGATTTCTGTGCTTTTCAGGCCATCAGGTTACCTGCGTGAAACATTAGCGATTCAAGCAGCGTGCAGCTTCCTATTCATCCATCTCTTCATGCTTCTTTTCCTCTGTCCCGCAGGAGTGTGTGTGTGTGTGTGTGTGTGTGAGCTATAGGATAGAGAAGTGGACAGGCCGCTATGTGACTGGCTGCTAATTTTATCCTCCTGTACAGTATGACGGTACAGTATGTCTCTCTTGGGAAGATTAAACACGTTCCAGAGACTTCTGCTGAAACCCTGCAGCTCACGGGGTGGGGGTTAGAGAGGGACAGGAGAGCGATGGAGACAGAGAGACGTATACAGTGTATGTATGTATATATAGAGAGAGAGAGAGAAAGAGAGAGAGCAAGAGAGACCCAGAGATAGAATGAAAGGGAGAAAGACGGAGTGAGAGACCGAGAGAGAGATTTGAAAAAGGAAAGGATTTTTTTAGACTGTTACCTGATTTTTTTTTTGTTGTTGTTGTTGTGAATAAAAAAAATTTAATGAGGATCTGAACCTCGTCAGCTCCTCTGTGTGTGTGTGTGTGTGTGTGTGTGTGTGTGTGTGTGTGTGTGTGTGTGTGTGTGAAGAGAAGGAGTACTATTTATACGTGACCTCATACCGTAACGCCGAGCTGGATTTGTAAGCCCTTTGTAAGTTCCAGGCTTTAACACTTCTACGCTTAAATTCATCTTTGCGGTTTTCGCTTAGCGCAGCATGTTCAGCCAGATGTGTTGCGTTTATCAGAGGTGTTACTGCACACAGACAAACAGCTAAACGTCCTGTAGAGACAGGTACGGGTTAAATATTCTGTAAAACTGCATACAGTATATCTGTATCTGATACAAGCGTCAGCTGAGTAAAGATTCATTTTTTTTTTTTTTAATAACTGCTGAACTAAGAAGAGTTCTTGGTTTTTGCCTCCGACTTTTAGAGGCTGCTGCAGTTGACGATGGATAATACAGTGATAATAATTATAATAATAAAAAGACTTTGATTCCCACAATCTAATGCACTATTTCTGCATTAGCGTCAGGAAACAAAAGGTCGCCGTTACTCAACGTGCAAAATGTTTTGTTAAGCATGAAATTAACTCTTTCATTTGTCACCTCATGCGCATCAGAATCAGCTATTAAAATGCAATTAAAATTACACAATCGTCACTGTGGAGAAGAAGAAGAAAAAAAAAAAGAAACGTCACCCTTCATCTTAAAAATAGATAACCGTCACCTCGGGCTTTACTTCTCGTCCTACCTCAGCAGACTGGGTTCATCGCGCAGAACCGGGACTGAGGGGTGGAGAACGTATATTTGCTCTGTTTTCAGGAGATTAGCGAGCTGCTCTGAGTAAGACTGCGTAACGAAATCATCGCCCTCGGGGGGGAAATGAATAGGAAAAGGAAGCGAATAGATTTCCTAATGCAATCGAGGTACGGACGTGTGAATTAGCGCAGATGGCCGTGGAGGTGTGGAGGTGAAGAGATCATCCCTGACTCGCTGACGCCACACACTTCATTTCAGTGAAGAAGCGACACGCTCTGATTAAACGGCTTCATCAGCACGGCCTCGCTGCCCGCCGCCCCGCTCCTCAGACCACTTCACGTCACGTTAAACCTGCGTCTCGCTCAGATTTGCTCTCCCCGTTTCCCCTCCGGCAAATCCAGTGCCATCTGATCGGTTAGATGGAGGATCAAGTCAAGAATATGGTAATATGTCAGGAGCGGAAAGTAAAGTCCCCACGAAACGGTGCCAGAGCCGGGATTTAATTTTGTAGGTTCATGAATTTCCTTTTGAATTTCACCAACTGAAGTTGCATTTAAAAAAAAAATTAAAAAATCTGCTCGATGATTTATTCAGTGTTTACAAATATATATATATATATATATATATATATATATATATATATATATATATATATATATATATATGCACTCCTGGGCAAAAAAACAGGCCAAGCCCAAAATGGCAAATATGAAGCTTTTAATGGTCTTAAGAACAAATCATTGGTCAGAAAATGCGCAAGAATGAAACAAATGCACTCCTGAGACTGAAACATTTTTATTTAAAAAAAAAAAAATTAACCCTGAAAAGGAGGGCAAAATGTAAAAAAAAATCCATAAAACCCGTAACATTTTACGAGTTTAAAGATTAAATAATAAATGTTAGCACCACCATCTCCTTCTAGTCACTTTGTAATTATAATATTATATAAAAAAAACATTAAACATTTTATATAAAAGTGTTTGTAAATACAGACACTGGGCACAACGCTGTACAAATAATTATGAGTGTGTGTTTCGCCGAGTGTACACTACAGGACTGATTTTTTACGACTAATAATGATCAGACGGTGGGTTCGACCGGAGCCGATTGATGGCGCAGATGATCTGATGGTGCGAGAGGTCGAACTTTTTAAGAACTTTTTCTCGCTCTAGAAGGATTACGTCCTGATACTTCCAAATATCATGCTGCAAAAAAACACATTTTTTAGATCAAGGGCGGAATTTTCACTTAAGCAAAATATGTAGGTTCAACAGAAAGTAAAATAGATAACTAATGTCAGGTTTATGTTAAACTCATTAAATAGGAATACATACAGTTACAAACGTAATTTATTGTAGCTTGGACGATATATGACTATGTAAAAGCTACATGAGGCCGTAATCACTTTTTAGAGTGCAGTATTAATGACTGCTGTGATGATTTCATCGTAAGGATGGACTTGTTTTCAGTGTTGCTCCATTGCTGACTGAACTGGAAAGCTGTGTGTGTGTGTGTGTGTGTGTGTGTGTGTGTGTGTGTGTGTGTGTGTGTGATAGCGTTATAGTGTCAGTCTTGAGCTAAGCTAATACACCTCAGACTGGATTTCCAAACAAACAGCGTCGCCTGGAAAACAAAGTCTTGAGCTGCGATCAATGCTCCGCTGCTCGTGTAGCGAGTCACTAACAGCCGTCAGAGCATTCGGTGTTCTCCGGCGTGTTTTCCTCTCGGATATTTGAAAGATTCACAGTGTATTATATGTAAATTAGATGTATGTTGATGCTGTCGGTGGTGACCGATGTGTGCAGTAAGACTTCAGCCCCCACACATGCTGTGTCATGTTTCTCAGAAACACTTTCCTCCTACGATGTGCTTGGAAAGTGAGTTAGTCAGCACAAAAAGGTCAAATGGATGGAGAAAAACAAAACAAAACAAAACACTCCTTTATTTTTGGTGTTAATGAAGCAATACAGGTCCTTAACATTAATCTGAACATGTAGCATGATACTGTCTGATTTCTACAACGTATTAATCAACTATTCTCCTTATTTTCCTCGCTAGCCTTTCTGTTAGCATATGGCTTCAGGACATGTTTTCCACTACTGAGTGCGATATTAAGTAGACAAAAAAAAAAACGTGGGAGTGGTTGAACACATTTGAACATTTTTCACATGAATTTATATGAAATTGTCCTTGAAAACTGGTGAAAACACCTCATTATGTCGTCTGGACAAACTACTATTAGCTACTGCGTAGGAATAACCTGCTAGATTTGTTAACATTATGGTAGCTAGCTACATACATTAGCTAGCTAATATAACTCAAATGTATAACCAAATTGGTAACTACTTATTCTCAATAATATAAACTAAAATATAAATATTAAATATAATTTATCCAATTATTAAAAACGATCCTTTTCCACTATTTAGCATCTACCAAGCAGTTCTAAGAGCTTCATATAAACTACTGTCATGATGTAGTTTCAAAAGATTTAAATGCAAATAAATTTGAATAAAATTGTTCAACTGACCTGATGCATTATTGGAAAAAATCCAGCGTTATAGAGTATTTCATGTAAATTCAATATTATAATATTTTCTGGACTGTAAGATGTCTCTTGCCTCTAGTAGGCGCTGCAGCTTATATAGCAAAATGATGTATATGTTAGAACGTTGGTAACTACGTATATTGTAATAGACTCATTTGTTAGTGGATTTACGGTAGATGTGCTACTCGAGCATTTATGGCAGTTTCACAAATCACACAGGGGCTCTGGCAGGAATTAGCATTGGTAGAGGAACTACGATCAGGACTGTAGCTTTGTGTTAGATAAACAAATTACTGAAATACAGTAACACTAACAGGACAAAGACTAAATAGATATTGCACATTATTCTGGAATGGTCGAGCAGGTGAAACCCTTCACTATGACGTTCTTCGATAAAATGACTGACCTCGTCGGGTTTTTTTTTTTCTCTCTCTCAGATTTTCCACATGACGTACGACCTGGCGAGCGCAGTGGTAAGAATCTTTAACCTGATTGGGATGATGCTCTTGCTGTGTCACTGGGATGGATGTCTGCAGTTCCTGGTCCCTCTGCTCCAAGACTTTCCTCCGGATTGCTGGGTGTCACTAAACGGTATGGTTGTAAGTATTCGACCCTTTTTTATGTCTTTTATTTGTTGTTTTGATCGCCACCGTATTTTCCGGGACAGCGTATAGCGAGGCTACGATAAAACTGCTGATAATATTGTTCTGCTAATACTTCATACGTTGCCAGCACTAGTCCTGGGTGATAGGATGATGTAACAAAAAGATCTGCACTAAAGCTGTCTAAAGCTTGACAGATGACATTTTGGAAATGGAAAAATAGGCTATTATTTCCCAAATATTTACATTTCACTTACATTTACATTCACTTATCATTTAAATAAGAAAAGTAACTGTAGGCTTGTGCGTGGTGTTTCCCGTGTTTGTATGTGTTTCCTCCGGGTTCTCTGGCTTCATTCTGCCTGCAAAAACATGCTGAAAGGTGGTAAATCGAGTGAGTGTGTGTGTGTGTCCTGAGATGGATTGGCGCGTTCCGACCTTGCACTCAGAGTTCCCAGGATACACTCCGGATCATGTGACCCTGACGAGGATAAAGTGCTTCCTGAAGATGAATGAATGACTGCTTTCGGTAGAATACCGATGCTGTAGGAAGTTGTTTGGGATTGAGACTATTGTTTCAGTTTCCAGCCTTGCTAGGTTTGCGTGGCTGTCATGTTTTGACCACACGAACAATTAAGAAAGTAAACACACATCCCGGTAGACGAGCGTTTGACTTTCCACAGCGAAATGTACAGACAATAAAGCGCCTTTTCAGAGAATCACCACCTGCCTTCCCAGTCACGACCATTAGGTTAGTGATAAATGACACGACAAGGCACGATGTTACGTGTGATGTGATGCAGCCTTGTGCCTACGCTAACAGTGTTTATTAATTAAAGAATCCATTTCTAGTTACATTGAACGTCGTTGAGCATCCTTAGATGCGATTTGCAGCTGCACTGCACTGAGCTGCTGTTTATAGAAAATTAATCAACTCCTTCTGTATGAAATATATATATATATATGTACGAATATATGTATGGTGGCCTGGGAAAACCTGTCAGATGTTGCTATGTCTGAATTCTGGCAAAAAAAAATCAGAACCTAATATTGAGGTTTTCTGCCTGCAACATACTTTGATGTCTTAACTTTAATAAACTATAAATATATTTAATCAAAGGTAGAAAAATGTTAATTTAAATTTCTCATCTTGCCTTGGTTACGCACAACAACACAACAAGTGTTCACCCTATCGTTGGAAGATCGCGAGTTCGGATGTCGTCACTTCCATCCGTGACCAGGAGTCAAGGGAGCAAAAAATTGGCCATGCTCTCTGGATGGGAGGGGCATCCTTTCCCTCCGCTGTCAATCACAGCGACACTAGCCAATCATGGGCATCTGTGAGCTCATGTATGCGGAAGAGGGCAGACGGTGCATTTCTCCGAGTGCGTTACACTACACTGTGGTTCAGCAGTTCACGTGTTTCCTCCAAAACCCTCCCCCTCCTCTGTTAGTAGCTGTTGTATGATAGGAGAGAGCTGGCTGGTGGGTGGGAACTGAAAGGTGACCAAATTGGGGAGAAAATGGGGCTTTTCTCACAATTTGATCAAATTTTTGGATTGTAAACAGACATAATCCTAATCAGTTCCAGCAGTCAGAATATCCACATATTCGAGGCATTTCAGGGTTAAAAACATTTCGGATTTGAAAATGTGAGCTGAATGTAACATTTGTAATTTGACCTTTGATGGAACGGGAAGTGCAGCAGAGCTAGCAGATGGCTGTTCGGGATTTCTCATTACACATCACATCGGGGAAAAAAAAAAAAAAGAGGCGGCAGCTGATTAAAAAATCCGAGCTAGGCTCCTTTATAGTTCCTCTCAGCTCCATTATTCTGCTCATCATCTTCAAGGTCAAATCAGTCCGCTAGTGCATTAGGGCGTTCACCGTACAGGCAACACGTTCAGTTCGGGTTTTCTTACTCTCTCTCTTTCTCTCTCTCTCTCTCTCTCTCTCCATGCTCTCTGTCTCTGGTGAAGGATTTTGGGAAAACAGTGAAGTGGAGAAAAGCCTTTTAGACACCAGGGTCTCATTTCAAGCACCACAGGGCAAAGCTTATGCTAATATGGCAGCAGTAAGAATCACTGAACACTAAAAATGAAAATGATCTCATTCTGCTTCATGAATTCAGCATTCAGCTTTTCGCCAAGATTCAGTGCTAATGTAGCTGTTTTTGTATTGCTAGTTCAACTGTTTACTCACGCGCTAAATCCCTCCTACTGGATTAGCAAATTAGCAAATATGGATTACACCAAAATCCCCTAGATTTTTCAGTAAACAAGTGATTTATTATTGGTGGTTCTGGTGTGATTTGGCACAATGCGGTTTGTTGAAAAGCTAGCTAGTTTTGTTCAGTGTTTGCTAATTCTCTGTAGAAGGATCGCTAGCTAGATGTGGAAGGATCACACGCTAGATTTAGAATGATGATTAGCTAGATGTACAGGGATTCCCAACTAGATGTAGAGGAATTGCTAGCTACAGTTGGAGAGATTGTTAGGTAAATTTAAGGGATCACTAGCCAGATTAAAAGGAGATTTAAAGGGATTGCTAGCTAGATATAGCAGGATTGCTAGCTAGATGTAGAGGGCTTGATAGCTAGATGTAGATAGCTCGCTAGCTAGATATATAGGGATCGCTAGCTGACTATTAAGTGATCCAGGTTCTCTAATTCAGCACAAATTAGGCTTTTTAGTTCTGCTAGTTACTATTAGTTAACTCTTAGAAACTTTGAGTGTCTTTCTAGGGGAACCAATAAAGGTTCTATGTGGAACCCTACAACAGTGTTTTCGTACCAGAAAGTATGAAGCTAAGAAGCCTTTTAGGAAGCTTTTAGGAATTTAGTTTTTTCAAAGGATGTACCAAGACAGTCTAACTAAATTTAAAAATTCTTGACAGGTTCTAGGCATTAAGAAGAAAATAATTAGCCATAATTTAGAGATTGTTCTGCACACCTACCCAGTTAATATGTGCACTCTTAGGAAAAAAATGAGCTTAAGGGTACATTGGCTGATTAAGGGTTCTGAGCTTCCAGAAAAGTGTTCTGCTTGGAACTCTTTCTTATAGAAAAACACTTGGTTATAAGGTTCTACATAGAAACTACAACATACACAACGCAAGAAAAGTGAAAATGTTCTATAAGACCAATGTGTGCGTGCAGAAAGGGCCAGTTCACCAGGAGAACCGGCGCAAACCGAATTCTGTTCGGTGTGTGCCAACACTCTCTGCAGCTCTGCTGGAATCCTCAGAGTTAACGCCGTTACATCGGGAGATGAACGTGTGCTTTACTCTGCTTGCTCCCTGACGTAATTAAAACCGCATTAGTGTTTATAAGCGTTAAAATGCACTGTCTCGTTTCAGGTTAATCGTGATGGATTACAGCTGGTGAAACGAGCCACTTTCTCAGTAGTTGTGTTTGAATATTGGGTTTAGAGTCTTGCGCTGGGTTCGTGAGGCCTCGGTTCAGAGCTTTTCAGCAAATTTGGGTCCGGATTAGACACGACACATGCAACCACCGTCATCCTAACCATCAACTGTTATGAAAGATTGTAATTCTACAGAGAGTTCAGGGTCCCTGGTACGATCTTGAGGAATTTCACGTGTTCTTGTCATGTCCATGTGGGTTTTCTGCAGATTGGTCCAAAAAAATGAAATGTCAGCTTGTTGTAGCATGGACTGTTTCATGGCAATTGCTGAATTGCTTTGGATCAAAGCCCAAGTTTTGTTCCCACGTCGCTCCCAGCAATCCCAGGACAGGCTCTGGATCCACCCCTGCCCTGACCAGGATAAAGTGGTTACTGAAAATGAATAAATGATACTGTTGTGCTGGACGTATACTGTAATGTCTGCCAAGCCTATTATCCTATAAATTTAGCCACACCCCCAACCAACACTATATTGGGACTTTGCCTATATGTGTAGGTGCTCAGCCTGACACACCTCGTTACCACGTCTTCAGCTATTTCGCAAACAGGTTACTTATTTTTGCAGGTCACTTATTGTTAGTGCTAGTAGCGTTCATGCTGGAAAATTTGGTGAGAGTGCTATCAACACCCAGGTTCAGTGCCTGGTCATTCTGTCATTTCAGTTTAGCGCAAAACGTTAATGTTTGTTTTGAGACATTATTGCCGGTGGTTAAATTAGGATTTAGGAAGTGAGAGAACCCTAGTCAGGGTGACGCAATTGTTGCAGCTTCACAGCTCCAGAGTTCCTGGTTCGATCCTGATCTCAGGGTGCTGCCTGTGTGGAGTTTTGTGCATGTTCTCCTCAGGTTCTCCGGTTTCCTTCCAATTCTCAGAAACATGCCAGCAGGTGGATTGCCTATGTTATATTGCCCCTAGGTGTGAATGTGTGTGTGCATGGTGCCCTGCGACAGACCGTCATCCCATGCTGGATTTATTACACACCTTGCACCCAGTGTTTCCGGGATAGGTTTAGAAAGAGAGCCTAACTCACTACAGTTGTGTGGGCTGACCTTTAGTTTTCATAATTGTTTGTCTGGCAGTTTTGGAGTCAAAATATCTTCTAAAACTTCCTTTGAAATCTTACACAGACATTATAGACAGATTTGTTCAGGTTATCAGACCCCTTGATGATGATATGGAGTGTGTTGTCCGCATCCTTTCTGGTTCATTTCTTTGGTTAATAAACTTCCCTGACACCACTACGTATTTAAGTTGTGTGCTGTATGTTGAATATCGATCTGCACTTGAGCTGCCACAAAGCAGTTTATTAAACCTTCTACCGGCATATATTATGAGGCATTTTACAAATTGCTGGCACTCTGACTGTAAGAAAGGTAAAAGCGATCTCAATACCTTTACTGGCATGTGTCCAGTATTAGGATTCCTCAGGGTGCAGTTTTAATTCTGCCTGGCTTTCTTTCTCTCTCTCTCAGTGTAAGGCTTGAAATCAACAACATCACAGCTTCCTGGAGACTATTATAAAAGAGCTGGGGATGGTGTGATGTGCTGCAGGACAACAAAAAAAAAAATGCAAGCTGTAAGAATGCAGCTGTCTCAATTCCCAAATAATTAAACGCCCTACGGTGGGTTTGGGTTTTAATCAAAACAGCATTACATGAAAGAAAATTTTCAAATGAATAGAATGGAAGGGACAGTTTCTCTGCTTTATTAGTGAGAATTCCACCAATGAGGAGAAGTCCTTACCATCATATTAGGTTTATTAGGTATGTACAACAGTTGAGTCAACATTGATGAGAAAAAAATGTTAGTTTAATACATTATTCATGTTGATTCATCCATCACGTCTGATGAACAGAATAATTTGAGGATGATGTTACCTGAAACGATGTTACCCAGACGTTTTTGGCTACAGTAGTTAGCTAGTTTGGTTGTGTTGTATTTCAAATGCATTAGCTACGGTGTATTCTAAATTAGCGTATCGTTTCGAATATGAAATAAAACAATGTTATTTAGTACAGATGTTCAGTGGTTTGAAAAGTGTGCTTTATTGATACGCAAGCGCCAGCACCCATCCCAAAGCAGTGAAGAGGTGTTTTTAAAACAGAAGTCTCAATGAGAGAGCGGTTTCTGAATGAGCTTCCTGCTCTTCCTCTCGACCCAGTAGAGCAGAATCACTTGTGCTGCTGTTTGCTGCAAATCCTCTTAGGATTTGTTAAGCAAATACCACAATCCAAAAAAAAAAAAAATTCCTGATGAACAAGGCAACAACGGAGCAACAGGGACGAAAATAATCTGGGTTCTTGTCCTCAATACTCATTTGTCTTTACAGGTAGGTGGTGGAGTGTTTTCCTCTCCGATGGCCAGATCAATGGCAGCCCTGCATGCTTAGATGTTTTGCCCTGAAAAAATAAAATCGATACAGATGAATAAGTGCAGAACAAGCTGAGCGTGGCTTTTATTGCAGGACCGGGTGGGGTGGGGGTGGGGGGGTTGTCCTGCTGAGGGATAATCCACAATTTGCCTGTGTGAGATGGTGTGAGGTCTATAATGGGTCGTCAGGGGGCCAATAATGAGGCACGAGGTGAAACAGGAGTTCAGTCAGGTCAGCTGACTTTACACATAATGCCGATTAGCGGCATAATGAGAGCAAAAAGCGCCAAGACGTGAAATGAGATTCTGCTGATCATACGGACTGCTGGAACCATTTTCATTTCAAAATTGGTTGAATGTTCATAGAGCTTTGAACTGATGGCTGTAAGTCATGAATCTTGACACGGCTAACGGTTTTATGAGGCGACCTTTATGACCTTGCTCAGGACACTTGATTCATGTGGGCGTGGTCTGTCCAGCATTCTTTTGGACAGGATGGTCAGGAGTGCACCAACCTTTGCCCATATAGTGTATTTTCTCCATTATCATTTCTATAGTATCAGCTCATTCACAGGGTCCACTTGCTGGATCTCTTCTTGGTTGAAACTGACCTCTCACTGGATCTCTTTTTTGCTTGAGTTGGCATCCCACAGGATCCCTCTTCAGCTGGAGTGGTTATGCAACTAGATCCCTCCTGACCTGCAGTTGTTATCCCAGTGAATCTCAACTCATCTGGAGTTATCTGCTCACTGGATCTCTTCTTAACTGGATCTCTTCCTGGATGAGGCTGACCTCTCACTTGATCTCTGCTTTGCTTGAGTTTTCAGTTTCTCACTTGATCTCTTACTTCGCTTGAGTCATCCTCGTGGATCCCTCCTCAGTTGGAGCCGTTAAGCCACAGAATCCCTCTTCAGCTGACGTGGTCTTCACACTGGATTTCTCCTTGGCTGGAGTTGCCCTCTCACTGAATCGCTTTTTAGCTGGAGTCAATATTCCATTGGATCCCTCCTTACTTGATCTTGGCTGATGTTCTCCTCTCACAGGATGTCTTCGTTGCTGGAGTTGTCATCTCACTGTATCCCTCTGTAGCTGGAGCTGTAATGTCACTGGATCTCTTCTCCACTGGAGTCATCATCCAACCGGATCCCCCCTTTTTTTTTTTATCTTGACGTGTCATGTCACTAGATATCTTCTTAGCTGGAGTTGGCCTCCCATTGGATCCCATCACAAATGGAGTTATCCTCTCACTGGATCTCATCTTAGCTCTAGTCATCATACTACTGGATCCTGCCACAGATGGAGTTGTCCTTTCACTGGATCTGTGCATTTCCCTTTTCTGGCTAACATCAGGAGATTGTAAATCTGTCTGAGAGGGCTGGCCATAGGCGTTGGTGGCCTTTGTGGATGTTGTGTCACATGTGGGATAAATTGAGGTGACGAATGATTAAAGGAAATGAAGCCACAGGAGTTGCTGCTGATGGTGGTGTTGTGGAATGTTGTTCAATAGGAATGTCTGGGTCTTCCTTCCTGAAAAAAAGATAAATACACAGGGAAAATTTTAAAACACCAAGTCCAAATATGTTGGTAAATGCTAGGTGACATTTGCATTTTACAAATACTGATTTAAAAAATAAAATAGTCGTGCCTGTGGCTGCAGCTAAGAATTATTATCATGATCATTTAATCTAATAATTACTTTTAAGATGAATCAATTGGTTGGATAATTTCAAAAAATATATATATTAAATACCAAACCCTTCTTCTTCTTCTTTCGGCTTTTCCCTTATATATGTCTTATCTGCATATGTGCTGGCTTTCTTGCTAACTACAAAACTCCGATGTGAAATTAATTTTTCTTGTCACGCGTGCGCACGCGGCAAATCATTTCCGGTGTGTGGAATCGACTCCAAAGCTTTAGAGTTGGCTTAGTTTTCAATCCTGGAATCAGTGAATTGACTCTTTTTGGGATCGACTTCGATGTGAACGGAACGCAAGATGGCAACTTGATGACTGGACACGACATGATTAAAAATATATATTGTGTATGCTGAGAAAATTAAACAACGTAGCATTTATCGTCTAAAAATAGTCTTATACTTATGATACAAATGATACAAATAGCTTCGCTACTTGATGGCCAACACTGCATAGTACACACGCTTCATGACACGAGTTTTGAAATGAGAAAACATTTATCCCGTAGACTAATCATTCATTTTCAAACCAGTGAGTTGTGCGACACAGCTAGAGAACTGGATAAGGTGGGAGAACTCAGTGCACCGAGTTAATAAGCATGGCTCAGTCAGGTTGGAATGATTAGAAATGGAAATATTACTCACACGAAAGCACTGGTTATATCACGAGGTCGACAGCGCGGTGTAATGTGACGAGTTCCCGTCATTCAGAGGAGGTTTTCTCTGTATCATGCACTGCTATTTCCAGTGTGCAACTTGTTTAACAAGCATGATGCAACGCTGTGATACTTTGACTGGGGCTCAGTCACTGGATTGGCAAGACCACAAGTCCTCAATTTGTCAGTTAGTGTAACACCAAAATAGTCGCATGTGTCATTTCTTTCCCAACGCTTGTTTACGCCTCCTCTTGCCTTAATAACAGCGCCAATCCAGTCAGGTAACGATTCCACCAGTTTCTTGAGAGAGAGAGAGAGAGAGAGAGAGAGATCCTGTCAATTTTAGCAGACTCTTTCACTGCGCAGTTTGGCTGCAGTTCATGGGAACAGTTTTCATTTCATCTGCTCTTCTAAATAAGCCCGTTGGCTTTTCCATGGGATTGAGGTCTGGTCAACTAGGAGGCCACCAACAGTGTTCCATCAGGCTCGTTGAGGTGAAGCTGTAACTTTAAGTTTTCCGACATCTTCGGGACAGAGGAGTTTACGCTTCACTGTGGCAAGAGAACAACCGTTCATAGCAGCTGTAACGTCTGTTATAAGTCTGTGGAACTTGCTGCGGACATTCCACAACATTAAGTGTAACTATAAACGGATAAAAAATTATAACGTTTCATCATTGTTATTAAATAAAAATTGTAATCGTTGGCAAATTGCTGTGGTAAAAGAGGAATAAAACACCCCAGGGTGGCAACAGTAGGCTGATTCTGCTTCATCACGCCAGAATCAACCTGTGGCTGATTATTTTCCTGTGACAGCATGACACAAGGGGGTTATATTCCCTTATAGTTATGAATCTCACTGCCGTTTTAATAAAACACAGAGAAAAGTGTTTGTACGAAAGTTCTATACAAAACGTGTTACTGCAAACCATTTTGCTTGTTTACTTGCTGTCTCTTTTATTTTATTTTATTTTATTTTATTTTATTTATTCAGCCATCTGATAAACAGATTAGATAGACGGAGTATTAAAAAGTGCTGTTATCGTATGAGTGTTAAATATTTAGTAAACTGGAAGATGCCATGTTGGAGACTTCAGCTTTCCATGTAATTCTCACTGCAAAGATCTTTCCTTGGACAGATTAATGAAGAAAACGAGCTTTAAATCCGTTTCTTTATTAATCCGCCTTTATTTATAATCAGGGTCTTATCCGCCTTGACGAGTACCTGATGAAGATCAGCCCAAAACACAGTACGTGCTCCTGCTGCAGTCAGGGACTGTCGCGAAATTCCCAGCATGTACAGTGAGCGCACTGTGATCATAGCCAACCTGCGTAATATTGCCGTTCACACGTCCAGTGCTGGTTCCTGTACGTTCCAGTATTCTGTGATGGTCCCTACATCCCATAGCGCCCTCGGGCTCATGTACACAGGAGGATGTTTATTCTTGTTCTTATGAAATAAAATGATATAACCACAGAATTCGGTGAATTTCTTTGGTTGTAGTGAAATTTACAGGTTATTTGTCCAGTACATTAATTTTATCAGGTATTATAGCGTTTATAATGAAGAAGATGAAGAAAAGTGGTCGAAAATACACACACTGAAATGAATCATTAATCAGGTTGATTGGCTTTAATACCCCAATATATGTATTCAGTATAAAATGCACATTAAAATATATATATATATATATATATATATATTTATTGCTCAAATACACCAAAAGATCTTTCTGAAAGTGCTGAACCGTGTCTTTTAACCTCTTCATGATCATACACAAGAAACAATTATACAAATTATTAATATAAAAGGGCTGAATCACAAAAATGATACAATAATTCTTTATAATTTTATTTATTTCGTACACTTTCATGACATCTGAAGGTCCTCAAGCACATTGTTTGTTTGTTTGTTTGTTTGGTCAGTTATTTTTCTGGGAAAATTAATTCAAATACAATTTATTTTAATGGCTCTTATTAGCAAAATGTTCAGGAAAAACAGAACAATCTGAGAGCAAAACAAGAAGGAACACAGAGAAAATGATTAAAAAAGAAGAAAAAAAATAAACATATTTATTTCTTATTTAAGTTTAAAAGGATAAGGAAAACATTTTTCTCATCTTTGAAGCACAAACACAGAAATGCACCATAAATGCACCATACAGGACTAAAGCAGGTGTGAAATACACTTCTGTCACTTTTTTACAGGACCGTAGTTTCACCACACACTGGTGTAACGGCACGCCGACATGCTGCGTGTGTGTGTGTGTGTGTGTGTGTGTGTGTGAGAGAGAGAGAGAGAGAGAGAGAGAGAACAAGTGTGATTATGTATAAGGGTTTGAAAGGTGCTCTCTATGCAGCCTGAAGCACGGAGTGTGTGTGTGTGTGTGTGTGTGTGTGTGTGTGTGTGTGTGTGTGTGTGTGTGTGTGTGTGTGTGTGTGTGTGCGTGCGTGTGTGTGGGCTGATAAAAAAAATGACATGACATGCCGGGTCAAATGTTCAGGATGCACTGCTTTCTGTTTTCTCCGTTTTTTCGAGTCGTGTTTTAAATTTGTATCGAGTCGAAGTAAACGATCAGATTAACAATAATAATAATAATAATAATAATAATAATAATAATAATAGAATATAAAAGAATAGATTCTTAGAAGCACATAAATTGAAAAGTTTATAAGGAAACTAAGAATGAACAAAAGAACAAGAAAGTCCATTAAAAGTGATTAGAAGTAAAGACTACAGCAAATACAAAATACTCAAAAAATTATTGGAATAAAATAAAATAGTATGATGATCAAAAAATTTAAATATTGAAAAAATAGTACATTAAAAAAAAAAAACTACAATTAAAAAAAACCCACAACGCAGCGTGCTGCCAAAAACATACGTCTGACGTGCCGCTGAGTATACCGTGAGAAGTTTCACATCGAAACGTGGCGTAAACGTGAGAAAGCGAAGCATCTGCTTTGACCTTAAAATCGTAGAATTGTCAGAAAAAGCCTTATTAGTCCAAGCTGGTGATTTTCTGGGTCCACCATTTCCCACCGCGGGATTATCAGGGTTTAGCCGTGACGGCGCCACGTCCGTGTGAGATCTGCGTGTTTCCGTGCGCTCACTCATCCCTTTTCTCCTTCATCTTCACATTTCACTCAGTAGCGCGCACCTCGCGGATTAATAATTCAGCTCCAGGCTTAATGAAAGTGGCTGTTAGCGGCTGAAACCGGGACCTTAGACTGCAATCTGCTAGTAAATTTACTCAGTTCTTAAAAGGGCCTCTAATTGCCTCTTCCTTTATCTCACATGTCAAGCCGAGTTATTTCAGACGTCATCCAACCTGGAAAAAAAAAAGACAGAAAGAGTGAGGAATGTAGAATGTACTCAGAGAAGGTCCGATTTTTTTTTACAGCTTCAGGTTCGAAATGTTTGGAAATCATTAGTTACACTGAAGATGGTGTGGAATTTGCGCTTCTGATTCACACGGCGTTGATTAATTTTCTAGAACAGCGGCGACGTGGACGGCGGATTGATACACACACGTCACATAAGCGCATTAAAAAGCACGTGCTGATGTTTGTGTAAAGAGACGTTTGTTTAACGTTTCACTTTAGCTAGCGGGCTAAGCAGCCGCATCATGCGTCAAGGCCTTTTCTTTCTTTCTTTCTTTCTTTCTTTCTTTCTTTCTCTGTAAACGTCAAGATTTCTTTCTTTCTTTGTAGGTCTGTATAAAATTAGTCTTTCTTTCTTTCTTTCTTTCTTTCATTTTTCTTTCTTTTTTCTTTGTAGGTCTATATAAAATGAGTCTTTCTTTCTTTCTTTCTTTCTTTCTTTCTTTGTAGGTCTATATAAAATGAGTCTTTCTTTCTTTCTTTCTTTGTAGGTCTATATAAAATGAGTCTTTCTTTCTTTCTTTCTTTCTTTCTTTCTTTGTAGGTCTATATAAAATAAGTCTTTCTCTTTCTTTCTTTCTTTCTTTCGTTTTTCTTTGTAGGTCTACATAAAATGAGTCTTTCTTTCTTTCTTTCGTTTTTCTTTCTTTTTTTCTTTCTTTCTTTCTTTGTATGTCTACATAAAATGAGTCTTTCTTTCTTTCTTTTGTTTTTCTTTCTTTCTTTCTTTGTAGGTCTATATAATATGAGTCTTTCTTTCTTTCTTTCGTTTTTTTCTTTCTTTCTTTCTTTCTTTCTTTCGTTTTTTTCTTTCTTTCGTTTTTCTTTCTTTCTTTGTATGTCTACATAAAATGAGTCTTTCTTTCTTTCTTTCTTTCGTTTTTCTTTCTTTCTTTCTTTGTAGGTCTATATAATATGAGTCTTTCTTTCTTTCTTCTTTCTTTCTTTCTTTTTTCTTTGTAGGTCTATATAAAATGAGTCTTTCTTTCTTTCTTCTTTCTTTCTTTCTTTCTTTTTTCTTTGTAGGTCTACATAAAATGAGTCTTTCTTTTTCTTTCTTTCTTTCTTTTGTTTTTTTCTTTCTTTCTTTCTTTGTAGGTCTACATAAAATGAGTCTTTCTTTCTTCTTTTCTTTCTTTGTAGATGTTTGTTTGTAGGCGGAGTCTATCTTTCTTATTCCTTCCTCCTTTCCTTCCTTCCTTCCTTCCCGTGGATAAGGTTTAGAAAGCTGTTATTTGAAGTTGAAGCTTCTCAGGAGCTCGGTAGCTCAGTCGCGTGTTCAGGATTACAGAAGCAGCCTGAATCTAGCGTCTGCAGCGTCTCAGTAAAACCCCACACTGCACTTAACACCAGATTGCATCAGGGATTCCTTAACGCCTCTCTCCGGTTCACCCTTTTCCCATCGCCAACGCCTCTACAGGTCCAGAGAAAATCCTTTATACGTTAAATCTAATCGGCGTAAGCGGTTTCCGTCTCCGCGGCATCTCTGCGCTGTACAATCACGTCGCATCAGCGCCTCAAACTCACACTAAACCTAATACTCCAGACGTATGGGAGTAGCGGTGGGCTTGTTTAGGGCCCGGCCTCGCGTCAGCTGCTCGCTCGCTTCATTTTCAAGCCAGACGTCAATAAGTCTAAAAAATAACAAGCTTTTTTTTCCCCCCTGCGCAATCAGACGTACGGTGGCCGCGTGTGCTCGAGTGATTCGCTGTGATTAGCGGACTGCACTTGACAAGCGTGTTGATTAGCTCAGTGGTGTCCGAGTGCAGGTGTGTGTGTGTGTGTGTGTGTGTGTGTGAGAATTCAGGCTCAGTGTAGGTGTATGTCAGTTAGATGATGATGTGCACGTGGAACATTAGCGATAATAAAGCGGTACAGACTTTGCGTAAAGCTATTTGAAGAAACATGCTAGCACATTACGGCTAATTACATCACAAAAAAACCTGCGTGTGTGTCATTTTATGTTTTCCTATTAGTCATGGCGAATAGAAACATGCATTAACCATTGAAGCACCAGTTATCTCCTGACTTTGATTTACAGGAGCATGGCAGCAGGTAATTAGTGTAGTAACTCTGAGCCTCAGAAATCATGGTTTAAGTGCGTTTCTCTGGCGCTCACCCTAAATGTGTAAACAAACTCTGTATGAATATTCGACACTGTTCTAACATCGAGACCTACTGAAATGGACAGCGACACAAAGCTGGTACTCTGAGATACATGTGAGTTAGTGATGTGTTCGCTCTTTTAGGACTTTCCTTCCTTGTTTCTTTAGTCCATCCAGACATCCTTCCTTCCAAACCTCCCGTTCCTTACAAACTCTCAAAATCTTTCGCACATCCTTCTAAACATCTAAACTTCCTTCCTCCAAGCTTCCGATATTTCTTCCTCCACACTTCTTTTCTTTCTTCCTTCCTTCTAAACATCTTTCTTTCCCTCCAAACTTTTAGACTTCCGAACTTCCTTCCTTCAGACTTTCTTCCTTACCTTTTCCCTCCAAACTTCCTTCCTTCCTTCCTTCCTCCAAACATCCTTCCTTACTTCTTACCTCTAAACTTCCTTCTGCGCTTCCAAACACGATGGACTGGCATCCCATCCTGCGTGCACTTCTGCCTCACACACATTACTGAAAGCCCTAGTCTCAGGTGTGTCCTACACGCAGGTGATTTTAATAGTCTGAATGCGGAGTTACACAGCTGCGTAACCCGACTCTGAATATGAGAAACTTTCCCTTCATAAATATTAGTGTAGAGTGTAGTGTAAAGATTACATTTTTGAATCAAAACTGAATGAAATTGGAAGGAGTTTAGAGATTGCCTTCCCTAGTCAAAATGGCGTGAAAATCGTGAGGATGCTCCCGGATGTATTTCGGCTCGTTTTTGTTTTTTCTTTTCCAGATATTCCAGTGCGTCTTGGCTCAGCTATCTGGCTGTATGTCACTAAACAACAATAAATCCAAAAAGAAAAAAAATTCTCATCTGATAAGTCACTCCTGTTGCTGTAGTAATCTATCATCCCTGTTAAAATTGACTTCCGCCTTCAAGACGTGTCACACACACTATCACACACACCTGAGCAGCTGGCTAGGTGTGTTTCTGCTACCTCTGTGGGCCAATAACACATTATTACTAAGCTATTCGACATCAGGCTGTCGATAGGAAGACCTGCAGCGTTTTCCTGTGGGCCCGGGCTGCGGCTTCTCTCCGCTAATTACTGAGGTGTGTGTTTTGTTCAGGCAAAGCTCTCTGGCGCGCACAGACATGCAGTAATTGAAATCTGATCTGTTATTAATCACAAACAGTGTTGCAGATGCAGGAAAATGCACACGTGTGTGTGTGTGTGTGTGTGTGTGTGTGTGTGTGTGGAGCATTATGGTAAATTGGGGAAGCTAAAAGATGGCATTGCAGGGGTGTGTTTGGGTTCAAAGAAAAATCCAGGCATAACAAACAAACAACCAAACAAAAAAACCCCAGTGTTTCCAGATGGTGCATAACACCCAGATTTTTATTTACAGGTAGGACAAAGTGGGAATAAACACCGATATAAACGGCAAACGGAATTTTTAATGTGCACAGCTGTTCATGTAATTCAAATGCAAGCACAACGTGGAGCTTCTATCTTTCTGCTGTGGAGCAATTAACACATCGTTCTTCAAATCTGTCTGGTAAAATCAGCATGGAGATTAGATCCCGGAGATTAGATCACGTAGCCATCAAACCGGGTGTAAAGAGGACGCAGGTGGACACGCCCACACGCCGGAAGCGGGAGAGGGGTCACGATATCCGCAGTGTAGCGCCAGACGTGCCGTGAGGGTTTAAGAGTTTTCGGAGCCGAGTTTTCTTCTCAGCACTTCGGCGTCTCAGAGGGAACAGAATGAAAAGTGAGCAGTCAGCAACTCGGGACCAACTACAGAGCTGGTACATTACCGAAGAGTTATCACATCCGTCTGCTGAGAACAGTCTGATGAGAACACACACACACACACACACACACACAGAGAGAGAGAGAGAG
>CM040989.1:23482832-23521831 GCA_022985145.1 Pangasius djambal | reverse complement strand
GTTTAAGAGTTTTCGGAGCCGAGTTTTCTTCTCAGCACTTCGGCGTCTCAGAGGGAACAGAATGAAAAGTGAGCAGTCAGCAACTCGGGACCAACTACAGAGCTGGTACATTACCGAAGAGTTATCACATCCGTCTGCTGAGAACAGTCTGATGAGAACACACACACACACACACACACACACAGAGAGAGAGAGAGAGCAGGGAATTGGGGCCATCC
Organism: Pangasius djambal; assembly: GCA_022985145.1. NCBI lineage: Eukaryota > Metazoa > Chordata > Actinopteri > Siluriformes > Pangasiidae > Pangasius > Pangasius djambal. The sequence goes on along the minus strand of CM040989.1, from coordinate 23,521,613 downwards.
AGAAATAATTTGACGCTTCTTTTAGTTTGTCAGCGCCGTGTTCCTGAGTGAAGTGCACTAGTAGTCGTCCAGGTGGAATTTGCTTCCCATCAGCAAAGCTAAGTAATCGCAAAATACAAAAAAAAAAACGCAGTGGAAGGTTGGAAATATTATCAGCAAATTTATATTTGAAAATCTGCTGTACCATGTCCCGTATATACTGACAAACGTGAGTAGTCACCAACAAACACCAGTCTAGGCCAGAATTCTCCATCACACACCAAGAAACACCAGCATTCAGTGACACGCAGCAGAATTCACTATTAAACACCAGCAATGACAATCAAACACCAGTATTCGCCAGCAAACCCCAACATTTTCAAACAGCGATGCCAAAATGTATCAACAGGCATTAAACACTCTGATGAGAACCTAAAACCTAAATCCAAAATCCGGAAAAAAACCCAAATCTTTTCCGTTAAACATGAATATTTTCCATCAAACACCAAAATTCTCACAGATTTCAACATTAACCAATGTTTTACAGCACCTTAAACTCAAGCGAGGATTCCCTCAAAAGCCAACAAACACCAACATCCTCCAACCCACACCAACACTAGCGTTCCAACTTTGTTTATGTATTCTAATTATGTATAAGAACCGATAAGCCGAAAGAGCAGTTCCAGAAGAACCTCATAGAAACTTACCAAACATCAAACAGTGGCACAACAGACCCACCCAGTATCTGGGTTTGTTGGAGTTTGATGGTGAATGTAGGTGTTTGATGGCAATTGTAGGTGTTTGATGGCGAATGTTGCTGTTTGATGGTGAATGTTGGCGTTTGATGGCGAATGTTGGTGTTTGATGGCAATTGTAGGTGTTTGATGGCGAATGTTGCTGTTTGATGGTGAATGTTGGCGTTTGATAGTGAATGTTGGCGTTTGATGACGACTGTTGGTGTTTGATTGTGATTGTTGGCGTTTGATGGCGATTGTTGGTGTTTGATGGCGATTGTAGGTGTTTGATGGTGATTGTAGGTGTTTGATGGCGATTGTTGGTGTTTGATGGCGATTGTAGGTGTTTGATGGCGAATGTTGCTGTTTGATGGCGAATGTTGGCGTTTGATGGCGAATGTTGGTGTTTGATGGTGAATGTTGGCGTTTGATGGTGAATGTTGGTGTTTGATGGTGAATGTTGGTGTTTGATGGCGATTGTTGGTGTTTGATGGTGAATGTTGGCGTTTGATAGTGAATGTTGGCGTTTGATGGCGACTGTTGGTGTTTGATTGTGATTGTTGGTGTTTGATGGCGATTGTAGGTGTTTGATGGCGAATGTTGGTATTTGATGACGATTGTAGGTGTTTGATGGCGAATGTTGCTGTTTGATGGTGAATGTTGGCGTTTGATGGTGAATGTTGGTGTTTGATGGCGATTGTAGGTGTTTGGTGGTGAATGTTGGTGTTTGATGGTGAATGTTGGTGTTTGATGGTGAATGTTGGTGTTTGATGGCGATTGTTGGTGTTTGATGGTGAATGTTGGTGTTTGATGGTGAATGTTGGATTTTGATGACGATTGTAGGTATTTGATTGTGAATATTGGTGTCCGATGGCAAATATTGGTGGTTGAGGTCAAATACGGATATTTGAATATTACGGGTGTTTGTCCGTTGTGTGAATGTAAATGTATTTAAATTCTTATTTATTAGACAGATTTAAACGCTTTGTTAACTGTGTAGATTCATATCGTCGCATCCATAGAGATGTGTGGAGATGAATTGAATTTTAAGAGTGTAAGATGAAGATAAAAGGTTGAACCTTCACCAGCAGAAAAAGTGTGACAAATGGAAGATGAAAGAAAGACGGAGGCAGTAAGGAAAGAGATAAAGAGAAAGAGCTATAGAGAGGATTTCAGGCATGAAGGGCACATCGGCAGTGTGCTTTATGGAGAATCAGTCGTTCATCACCACTCTGACTGCAAGTTAGTGCCCAATAACTCCTCTCCTCCCGTCTCCCCCCTCTCTCTCTCTCTTCACCATCTTTTCTCTTACTGTACACCCATTTTTCATTTTCTTCTTTTCATCTTTTTTTTCCTTTTCTCTCTGTCCCTTTGTGCCATTCTACAATACTTGGTCTTTCCACCCTTTCATTCTCCCTTCCATGTCTTCTCCCTGCCATTTCTCCATCTTTATCTGTCTCTTTCTATATCCTTTGTTCCTCTTCATCCCTTGTCTCTGTGATTTTCCTCATTTATTATCTATCTATCTATCTGTCTATCGACCTATCTAATTCCTTGCGTCTCATCTCCTTCCACTCCTTTTTCTAACTACCATTCATTCCCATCTCCTTTTTCCTGCGTCTCTCTCTCCCTCTCTCTCTCTCTCTCTCTCTCTCTCTCTCTCAGAACGACTCCTGGGGGAAGCAGTACTCGTATGCGCTCTTCAAGGCCATGAGTCACATGCTGTGTATCGGTTACGGAGCCCGAGCGCCGGTCAGCATGTCCGATCTGTGGATCACGATGCTCAGCATGATCGTGGGAGCGACGTGTTACGCCATGTTCGTGGGTCACGCTACGGCGCTCATCCAGTCGCTCGACTCCTCACGCAGACAGTACCAGGAGAAGGTAGGAAAACGTTCTCCACTTCAAACTTCCACTCGGTTTTCTCCTCATGCTCTGGCCACTACAGCGGAAGTCACATGACCCAGGCCATCTTTAGTAGTAGTAATAAAACAGTTATTTAAAAATACCTTTAACTTCATATGCTGAGGGAAACAGAGCCAAAAAAACCTGACTCATCTGTCTGTCTGTCTGTCTGTCTGTCTGTTTCTTTTCTGTCTCTCCTTCTGTCTCTTTTTGTGTGTCTTTTCTATTTATCTGTCTGTCTGTCCGTCTGTCTCCTTTTAGTCTGTCTGTCTGTCTTCCTGTATGTCATGGCTCTGTCTCCCTTTCTGTTATCTGTGTGTCTTTTTCTGTCTCTCTATCCGTACCTCAGTATCTTTCTGTCTCTCTGTCTCTATCTGTCTGTCTGTCTGACTGACTGACAGTTTTTCAGTCTCTTTATCTGTCTTTGGCTTCTTTCTGTCTGTCCGTCTGTGTCTCTGTCTCACTTTTATTTTTCTGTTTAGCTGTCATTTCTTTTTATCTGTCTGTCTCTGCCTGTGTATCAGTCTGTCTCTCTGACCATTTTTGTATATCTATCTGTCTGTCTGTCTGTCTGTCTTTCTGAATAACATAAGTATCCTTCATTAAGTCTCCTTCATTGCCTGTCTAACTATCTGTCTATCTGTATTTGTAAATATCTATCTATCTATCTATCTATCTATCTATCTATCTATCTATCTATCTATCTATCTATCTATCTATCTGTCTGTCTGTATTTTATTGTCTGTCTGTCTGTTTGTCATGTGCCTGTTGAAATCTGTACAGTAACATGTTTTCTGTTCAGCACTGTTCAGTAGAGAGATAAAGATGTTCAGGCAGACAGACAGAGAGACAGACAGACTCCGGAAGAAGGGACGGGTCAGTGATGAGTGGACAGAAAGTATAGAACGTATCAGAGACCTGTTGCCACGGTAACGGATAGACCAGAGTGTTTAATAGCTTCATTAAACACATAAAGAAACCAGCCATCTGAAAGACAAAAAACAGTCAGAGGCTAAACACGCACACACACACACACACACACTCACACACACACACACACACACACACACACACACACAGAGTGTGTGACACACTAATTGGGAAAGGGATAAAATGATAAATAGTGGTGATAAGAAATACACGTACATGTATGTACATATATACAAATTTGTGTGTCAGAAATATTGGGCATCAGCAATATGACCAAAAACCATGACCTGTGCTGCCTACATAACTTTCCAAAACTCACAGAAATGGACAGAACATTGCAACAATCCCTCCAACACAATAAACACACAATTAGAATTGATTAGACTTCATGCACTGAAAACACAAGCGCTAAACAACGCAATAACGCTAGTTCTGTGTTGGACTTTCTCCTTTCATTTTTAAATCTCTTAAATGAAAACTCCTCGTTTATGTTTACAAAGGTCTGGATAAGCGATGAACAGTTAACATTTAATACTCAACCATTAATGATTAGCTTACGGCTGTAAATAAGACGATTCGGTTGTGTTTTGCTTCGTATTGGCGTTCCGCATTGACACTTTTGACTAACGCCATGGACTCTGAACAGAAGGACGTCGGTTTTAAACTTGACTTGGAGAATAAATGCTTTCTTTGTGCAATTGTCTTTATACATTTTGTCTTCATCATCATTTAAAAAAAACATGAGGGTAAATAGAATAAAATAAAAAGTCTACGAAAGTCTGTGAAAACGTTCTCTTTTCTCAGCTACTGTCTCTAGTATGAAAGTATGGTTTCGCCACACGTGAGCAAATATTACGCATATTTATCTCGCAATTATTATTTACTTTACAATTGCAAGATAATATTATGCATTTGTAACTGTTCATCTCACAGTTGTGAGTTACTTGTGCGACTTTGTGCGACTTCCTTGCACTCGCCTTTACTCTGCCCCCAACCGAGCCACCGCACTGTTGTGTTGTTTGCTCATGCAGGTGCGCGATATTAACAACAATTGTGAGATATAAAGTTGCGATTGAGCAATATTAACGCAAAATTGCGAGGGAAAAATTCGCAGTGGCGTGAAAATAACTTGCATTTACCAGGTAAAAAAGTCACAGTTAAGTGACGTTAACTCCCAATGGCACAATGGGTAAAGATCTGCGTAATATTTTCTCATACGTGGTGGAATCGAGCTTCCGTTCTCTCGCCCTGTAGCTAGTCTCTATAATATAATTATAATATAATAATTTTCATGATGTTTAGAAAACTAGAATTGCTGAAAGCTTGATTATAGTATTTTTTTTTTTTCAAGTTCTCGATTCGGTCCTCTGAAATACCGGACAGCAATTTTTGTAAGACGAATTTCCGCAGCGCTTTGTATTCGGCTCAGTGGTGGTTGCGTGCTAGCTACACGGCTAACAATAAGCAGCTAGCTTAAACACAGAGTGAAGCAGAAGACACACACCTCATTGCTTTTGGTGTGTGTGTTTATATTATGTGACCTTTTTTTTTCCTGACATATCTCTGACGAAGGAAAAAAAATCCTGTCCAGATCCAGCATCTCTGTCTGTGAATAAATATTACAAAGCGAGGCTAATTTTCAGTAAAGACTCGTCGGCGCTGTGGCTTTCTTCACGCGGTACGTGTTCATCGTTCTTCTCTAAGCTGTTCATTTCCAAGCCGAATCGTGGCTGCAATACTCTTACCGTGATTGCTCTGTGTACTTAAGTGCACTGAATTTATCTCCAGTAAATGAGCTGTCGTCTGTGCATATAAGAGAAACCCTTAGAGAAAGCGAGAGAAAGGAGATTTGACAGCACGTAGCAGAAAACAATGGAGAGGAAGAGAAAGTGCATAGGGACCGCTAGATTATCTCTTCTCTCAGCGTCGTCTTGAGCTCTTGCGTCATTTTATATACGCTTTTTCTTTTTTTTTTTTTTTTCCTTTCTCAGAAGGCTTTTAATAAACCCCCACGCTCACGGGCTCTGAGAGATCAGGCTCATTTGTCCCAGAGGTGCAGAGGCTTAACACGTCAGACTCTCTGTGGGCTTCGTTGGGGTTTGGGTTTAACGTACACGGATCATTACGGCATCAAGCAGCGCGTCCCGCGCTTAACATCATTACACGCAAATGGAAGGATATCAGGTGGACGTATTCCCTATGTAGCCCAGCTGCCTAACCAGAGAGTTCAAAACAGTTCAGTATCAAAAGTTCACCACAGCACTCTTGAATTCTCCACTCTGATTGGTCGTCAGGTGTTGATTAATTTTCTATACCAGTGGAACACAGCTTTATATTAATGCGCTCGTTTTAGTACGTTATTGTTTCTATAGTAACAACTCATTCATGGGGGGGGGGGGGACATTCATTATGTCCACGTAAACAGAATTTTAAAACGTTTTCTGTACGGAGATAGAAAGATAGAAAATCTATGGAAGGAGTCTCCAGTGTCAGACATCTTCAGGACAGAGGAGTTCCTGCTTTGCGGTTCCTCGGCAATCGACCGTTTTTTTGTTTTGTTTTGTTTAGCCTTATTTTTTTCTTATTAACTTCACAAGTACTTACTGCATTTCATTGGCTTTGTATTTGTACAAACAAAGAAAAGTTTAACCTAAAAAAAGCGATAGAAGAAAGAGAGGCTGGTGAAGGAACGACTGTTTATAGCTGCTATAATGCAAGCGAGAACGGTTACTGATTACTAACATGAAATATAACTATAAATAGATAAAAAGTGTCGCGTGTCATTCTTTAATAGATAAAAAAAATTGTAATCGTTGGCAGGATGCCGTGGTATAAGGGGAATGAAACACCTGGGGACGTGCTGTTATAGTTGATTATTTTCCTATATAAGCACCACACACAGTGGTTTATTCCTTACTGGTTGCTGATAACTTGAGTCTTACATCAGGACAAAAATTAAATCACAGGTTTATATCGCGTCTGTGTGTTGAACAGTCGACTCTTCTGCTTTTTATAACTTCGAAAGTCAAAATTTTTTTACAGCACAGTTTACGCCTTCTCAACAATATGGCGGAACCCGTGGAAGTTTGGTTTACAGTCGATGCCAAGTGTGAGTACAGTGTAATCGTACTCTTTCCTCTGAGTCTTTCCTACCAGCGTATCTGAGCTAAAAGATGATGCTCCCGAGGATTTTACATTGTTCCTGCTTGTCCACAAGGCCTGGATTTACATTACTGTCCGAAAGTCCACTAAACATCCACGACGATTAACATCCTTCGGATCAGGCTCCACTGCTAATACACAGCGAGACAATAATTAGCCATGAAGGATTTATACATTTAAAGCTTTATGCATTATACACCAGGAAAAGCTTTTTAGCCCGGCTGAGCGCCGAGTTCCTCAGACTAATGAGATTCTCTCATCCTTAAGGCGGGAAGCTCCATGCGAAACGCCATCAATTTACCTGTCGTTCCTGGCACAGCGTCTTATCTGAAACACACACACACACACACACACACACACACACACACACACACACACACACACATATCACTCGGGTCACCTTGACAATGACGAGGCAGGCTTTTTATTAATTTACATCCCATCCACCGGCACCTGCATTAGCTTTTATCTTGGGTTTTAAATAAGATGTCCTGGTGCTGTAGGAACAGAGTGTGGTCAATACAAGTGAACAGTGCACACACACACACACACACACACACACCCACACACACGCCCTGCACTTTCATTAGCGCTCACAATGTCACCGTTACCGTTTCCTGCTCGCTGACGTGTCAGAAAGAGGGAATGGATATTAGACGACGTCTGATCACGGAGACATTAGATGTAATGAGAGAGAGAGAGAGAGAGAGTGAGAGATCATTACCTTACTTTCACACTATCAAGCGACCAAACAAGCAGCCCTTCATTTTCTACGTACGTGACCGACACGGAGCCGCAATTTCTGCGGCAAGCAGCGTTTAAATTTTCTCAATTCTATGCAAATTAGGATATGATGTGGTAAAGCAACAGATCCAAACGTTTAGCTCGAATGATTCCTCGGACCAAATCTGTGCTGCTCGTGGTGCGACGTTTCTTCAGTTCCCCACTTACAACTTTAGTTCCTACCTGCTGTTAGTTCCAGTTTACTGTTTGTGCAGAAATGGAAAAAAAAACAACCTATAACCTTCTAATGGTTTTTATTTTTATCCTGTTATACACGACCTGTCATTAAATGTGTACAGAGACATTGAGAAGAAAAATAAAGGAAGTAGCAGACAGTTTGTGCCCCTGGTGAATGTACATGGCTAGTCCAGTTAGCTCGTTTTGCTAATCTAATCTGAGAAGCCAAGCACCTAACATGTAAATCAAGATGGCAAATCCCTGTGCAGATCAACCTGGATCAGACCAAACAAGGGCCTTAAAATCAGACGGAGATCAGACCTGCATGTGGAACCTGAGGGCATTTCAGTCAAAATCTATAGAAATCTATAAAACATCCAGATCAAATCAGCACTCAGAGCTCAGATCGAATGAGATATTCACTTCAAACCTCTTGATGTCCAGATCAAACATGAATCAGAGATCAGATGAAGATCAGGTCGGCACATGCAGCCTGAGTACGTTCATGTCAAATTAGATCACGTCACGTCGATCTCTTTGAGCCGACTCTTTTTGATGAACGTCAGGAGCCGACTCAAAAGAAACAAAAGAATCGCAGCCCAAATTAGGAAAATGAAACGAGTTTATATTCACTTCAGATCACCAGTGGTGCTTGGCGATCTGACATCTACTAGCGATGTGTTGTTTGCACAAGATTCGACTCTTTGAGCTGACTCTTTGAGCTGACTCTTTGAGCTGACTCTTTGAGGTGACTCTTTGAGCTGACTCTTTGAGGTGACTCCTTGAGCTGACTCCTTGAGCTGACTCCTTGAGCTGACTCTTTGAGCTGACTCCTTGAGCTGACTCTTTGAGCTGAACGCCGGGAGAAGACTCGCGACAAACAAAAGGAGCTTGGACAGAATCAGGAAAATAAAATCAGACTCCATTCATTTCAGATCACTTCAGTTAATGGGTCTTAGCGATCTGATCGCTAGTGATGTGTCGTTCACAAAAGGAGTCGACTCTTTTCGGGGGGCGCCGAGAGCCGACTCAGAAGAAACAAAAGGAGCTCGGACAGAATTAGGAAAATAAAATCAGAAGATATACAGTTCATATCACTTTAATGAATGGTGCTTGGCGATCTGATCACCAGTGATGTGTCGTTCGCAAAGGAGTCAACTCTTTGAACCGACTCTTTCAGCTGAGCCGACTCGCAAGAAACAAATGGGGCTCGGACAGAATTAGGGGAAAGAACGCTAATTTCTCAGGGAAATAACAAAAATACAGCACCAACCAGCAAATTAGCATCAGAATTCTTAATCCCGTCACAAACTTTTTAATATAAACATATTTCATGTGTTACTGGGTTTAGTTTTCCTTTAACACACTGAACAAGATGCACAGAACCTTCTTGACTCCCTGATGAAAGTGTAATTGAATTCCTCAAACCCATAACCTGGTGTCTGATTTCCGAAAGGACAAACACGATATCATGACCTTTTATTTCTCCGCTTGGTTTCATGTTCGTTCATGGCAAATAAGGAGAGCTAATATTTCCCTTTTTTTTTTTTTTTTTTGCTGCCAGGAACGAGCAGCTTTCCATCGTTTCCACCTGAATGAGGGATTGTGAAACCGTGTAGAAGCAAAGTACCTCGCAGCACGAGGGTTATGTTTTATGTTTCGGCAGCAGGAAAATAGATGAAGGAGAAGAGAGAGAGAGAGAGAGAGAGAGAGAGAGAGAAAGAGAGAGAGAGAGAGAGAGAGAGAGAGAGAGAGAGAGCGATCTCTGGAGAGAAGGTAACTGGCCAGGCTGATTGCTTCTGACTCCTAATATTACCCTGCCACTGCTCGCTAAACGGTTAGTACAAAGCGGACAGTCAGAAAGAGAAAGAAGAAGAAGAAGAAGAAGAAGAGACAGTAAACAAATTCTCATTACTGCAGCGTTTGTGCTCTGGCACCAACCGAGAAAACGAGATAAGAGCAGTTGTTGGAGAAAAGCCTCCAGTCATTCAGCACTGATGGCTGTTTTAAAGCAGCAGTGGCTTTTATTTTATATTTTAATCACTGACTCGGAAACTAGTGCAGATATCTCTCGAATGAAAAAAAAACAAAAAGCTCATGAAGATTTGAACCGATTCCTCTTCAAATCTGAGAAAAGAAAAAAGGCGTTAACGACTATCTGTCGTTAGTTACACATATCGATAGCTAACACATTTTTGCTAAGTAAGGAATAAATAAAACACTAAAACACTCCAGTAAAGTCAGGAGAACGGAAGGAGTCTCCAGTGACAGAGTCAGAGGTCAAACACTTTGTGGTTTCTCGGTAATGTGGCAAACTGCGTTTTTTTTTCTTTGTTTGTTTGTTTTCTTTTTTTTCCTTTTTTGCGTCTTCTTAACTTGAAAAGGGAGGCTGGTTATAGCTGCTGTAACGTAAGTGAGTACAGGAACGAACTTTTTTCATGGACGTTCCACAACGTTAAATGTGCATATAAATAAATAAAACATAAGAGGTGTCATGGTTTAATTATTAAAAATTGTAATCATTGTCAAATGACTTCATGGTGAAAACCGTGGCTGCGCTTCATCACACCACTCTGTTGTTTATTCTATAAAGTTGGAACGCAGAATTACGTTATCCTCGACCGCTGTGTGTTTGAGCTGCAAAGTGGGAAAAAAACACAGACGCCGCAAAACAGCGAACTGTAAATATAACTCGATAAAAAAGAAAGAAGCGCTGCTTTGTTTACTGCTGATGCTGGGAGCAGCCATGTTGAAATGACGCTACCTGCCGAACTCGGGGTTCAGGAAACCGTTCCCGAGTAGGAATTCCGACTTGAGGAGGCGTTTTCTTTGGTTTGTCCTAGCTGGAGTTCGGAAATGATGAGTTATGACTTTAGCTGAATGCAGCATATTGTCCTTACCTATGTACGTTCACCTCTCCTATCACGCTGCTGTGAACACTGCTGCAGGGATTCCCTGTCTTATACTCTGGAAATTCCCTGCCTTATATTCCGGAAATTACGGTGAACAGTAAAGGCGGCGTGAGCCACGAGTCGAGTTCTCCATCACAGCGCCGGACTTTATCTCAGGCTCGGCGCAAATCAATTAGCCCTAAACAAACCTGAGTCTTATCACCTTCACACAGCTGCACCGGGGTCGATACAGAGCAGAGCATGATGCTGATGTTTTTGGGCTATTTTTCCTCTCTCTCTCTCTCTCTCTCTCTCTCTCTCTCTCTTTCTCTCTCTCCTTCTCTCCTTCTGTTGTGATGAATCTAACAGCAGGGGGGGAATTGCAGGCCCACGTTCATGTGTCACACTGACGGTCAGCGTGACTCGGTTTGTTCACAGTTGTCATCTTTTTTGGGTCGTGACAATCCGTTGTGTGTGTGTGTGTGTGTGTGTGTGTGTGTGTGTGTGTGCGTGTGTGTGTGTGTTAATAAGTTTAAAATGATCTAAGTAAGAGTCCTGCTAAAAGAACCACATTATGGTTTATGTGCTATGTCTTATTTATTTATTTATTTATTTATTTATTGAATCATTAATTAATTCAGTTAATAACAAATAATTCAATGCATTTATTTATGTATTCTGTGTTTACATTTACATTTAATCATCAATAAATCAATCAATAAATTCATCAATCTTTCATTTTTGTCAAATTTATTTAGCATTTATTTAGCCCCTGTTTGCTTGTTTATTCATTTAATCACTCATTCATTCATTTATTTGTTTTTGACTCTGCATTATTCAGTATTTTCCAGTATGTTCCCACTGCCATGATGCCACTTTATTTATTTATTTAGTATTTATTTGGCCCCTGGTTATTTTTGTATCTTATTTATTGAAACACACTTGATTTAATTCGGGAAAGTCAAGGACGTAAGAGCTTCTCAGGCTGCTCCTCTGGTGCTCTCGGCCCTTTCACATATTTATAATAATCATAATAAAAATAATTAGCCCTTTTATTTTACATCTTTATATAACGCCGTTCACTCGGTTACCTTCTTTTCTGAACTTACTTTTGCCGTCCTGACCGGGAGATTGCTGCTGCAACTTACAGCAACAAAAACTACCAAATGTGTAATAGTTCTTACATTAGCCTAAAGTCGTCTGATTTTTTTTCTGTGTGAAGAAAGAAGAAATGTCGAGGTTGTCAAAAAGCAAATATTAACATCTTGATATATAGAGGAATATCTGTGAAACTTGTACTAGATGTCTCGGTACAGATTATTAGAAAATACAACAAGTGATCCATTTTGGTAGTTAGGGTACGCAAACTTTTGCACTCTAGAAATTTGGCAGTTTTACTTTCAGTTTTTGTCATTCCTTTCCTCCACAGCATGATGTCCGTGAGAGTTTCCCTGTTAGCTAAGCCGTATTTAGCGGCCTCGAATAAGTGTCTCTAGCATTTCAGTCTCAGTCTTGTATCTAATCAGGCTCGAGTTTCGGTTTGAAATGCTCTCAAAATTTTAAACGAACATTACCAAGACATTTATAGAGAGTGATTTGTTGTCTGGAGACAGAGAAGGTCATGACACAGCCACAGTTCTTCTGTTGATTTTGCTTAATGCTCTGAGCTGCTGGACTGCTGAAACTGCTGGGAAAAAAATGTGAAAAAAAGTATGAAGGAGAACATGGCGAGCGTTGACATAAATCTAAATAGGAGTTTAGTATTTAGCCAATACATGCTGCATGAATAGTCCTAGTTGTAATGATCGCATTAATCACTGGTTTAATTGAACAAAATGGCTTCCACCCTCATTATTCATCGGCTTGTAAAATATCACTGGGTCCAGCACATCCTGTTGTTTAGCTTTTTTATTTTTACATCTATCTATCATGCTCTCACAGTTCCTTGTGCACACAACTTAATGAAGACTTAATGATAATGCATGTGGGATGTTGGCGATTTTTATCACAATTTTAAATCCCTGGCTTGAATTGTTGAATTTATAAAGTAATCTTTTTGTTCATTCGATGTGTAAAGAAAACGGTTTGAAGAATAAGCTGACCGAGCACTCACCTGCTACAGTTACAGCTCGCTCACAACAAATAATGCTACACTTATTAATACACTTACAGTTCATTCATAATTTTATCACCACTCGAGATTAGCAAAGTGGATTTAAAGGGTCGATATTATGGAGGAATTAATAGAGTCGTTATTTATGTATTTAATATTGTCCTCGAAAGAAATTCCGTAGTTTATTTGAGCGTATTTACAGCTCCGAACATACATTTCTGTGTGATATGCTGTGGTTACGTCAAGCTTTCCGACAGTGGCACTGGACTTCTCACTCGATAATACGCAAAGAAACATCAGATCAGGTTCAAGGCCAGAATTCGGAGTAACCGAGACACGCGTCTTGCGTAACTTGTGAATAATGCTTTAGAAGACCGACGTGCACGATTTCAGTATTAAATCCTCACTCGTTAACTTTCTGAATCAGCATGCTGAGACACGCCGCGAGCTCTGATCCAGGATCAGTTTGTCCTCATGCTGACACTTTAAATCCCTCTTCATCCCCTCTGTCTTTCTAAGCTTCACTCTGAGTGTCTGAGACAATCTGTCTTCCTGTCTGTCTGCGTCCGTCTGACTAATCGCCCGTGGCAGTGGAATTGTAAGAGACGCAGGACTAATTGTTGAGCACCGTTAGGCTACTAAGTGCACTCGCATTAACGCAAAAAAAACTTTGTCTTTCCGGAACAATCCTAAATGTTCAGATCTTTAAAGAAAGAATGCATCCAAAATTTGAGTCATTATCATGGCCTGGTGTGTATAAAAAAAAATTAAAAAATAATAAACAAAAAAAGCTGCCAGTTAATGAACAGAACAGAACACGATGTGAGTGTTGTATAAGTGTGTATGAGTGTGTATGAGTGTGTATGAGTGTGTATGAGTGTGTATGAGTGTGTATGAGTGTGTATGAGTGTGTATAGGTGTGTACGGTGTGTACGGGAGCAGGGAGCAGGTGTATGAGACATTCCCTTCTCCGACATTACTAGATCCGAACTTGCGCACACACACTCTCATCGAGCCTGCAGCTATTCTTCTGCTACACCTGCTACCTGCTCCTAACCCACCGACTACTTTCTCTCTCTCACGTTATCTCATTATCCCTTTTTCAGTATAAGCAAGTGGAGCAGTACATGTCGTTCCACAAGCTCCCGGCCGACATGCGCCAGAAGATTCACGACTACTACGAGCATCGCTACCAGGGCAAGATTTTCGACGAGGACAACATCCTGAACGAGCTCAACGACCCTCTGAAAGAGGTATGAAGCGCATATATAGCACGTACGTGACACTGCCTTGCATGTTAGAAGATCACACTGGAGAAAAATCGAATGTATTTCTGCCCTCTCATGTTGTCACGATCACGTAATCGACGTAGCATAACAGCTAGCTATGCTTTTCATGCAAGTGACCAGCTAACGCACAGACCACAGATGTAATTTAGGATGAGCGGATGTAATTATCGGGAATAATCGGATCAAATGTGGAGCAAAAAAAAAAAAAAAAAAGTTCTGAAAAAGACGTCAAAAAGGCGTTTTAGGACTCCTGCATCAGATCAAGATGTCAGTATTTATTTCCCCTACCTTTACCTGTAAGAAAATTCCGGCTCAAAATATCCACCACAATTCGTGAAGCTTGAAGGTGCAGTGAATGTTTCATTCAGATAGACGTCCCTGCGATTCCTGATGCATGGAGTTGTCTTCAGCTCTGCTCGGACGGGATCCGTTTTACACGTGGAGGAGCTGGGTAATGTAATTATGAGCGAGGTACGTCTGGGATTTTAATCCCGTGCGAATCTGTAATGTCCGTCACTATATTTTTACGGACGGCGCGTTCCTGTGTATGGAAAGATTATGCTGTCTTTTACCAGCAATAAAAAGAAACAGAAATAAGGTAACATACAGCACATCACTCACTCTTCTCTACCGTCTTCTGCTGAGATCAGAATGACACCAAGTCCGCGTTTAAAACTCAGGACAGTCAAAGATAGACGATGTTTAAAAGGACGTGTCATGACAATGACGCTTCCGATGGTCCAGCCTACTAATACTAATGATCAATAAAGGACAAAACAGACAGTTTGTATTAAAAAAAATATAAATTTTGTATATAGTACATATAGAACGTTTAGTGTGACAAGTGTGTGTACGCCATATAGACGCCCATTCACACAGAGAGTGCTATATAATTAGTGCGTGTGTGACTTTTACACAATACACAAAATGACAAATGTTTTAGAAGAGCCTCCTCACCCTTCTAAAAAAAAAGAAACAAAAGAAAAAGGAAAAATTTTGTAATAGTGCTGGCTGATTAAACGAGGTGTTAGAATGACGGCTACTAACATAAAGCCTCATTTCATATTTACATTGCAGAGAATATCAGGGCATACAGCTCATTTCAATTAAATATATAAATATAATCAGAAGACCACATATGGCACGGATACTCAGGTTTGCAGAACGTCACTCGTCTCGTTCGTTCCCAGAAATAATAGACATCGTGAGGATGCCAGTCGTGATAAGGCTGTGTGAGGATTTGGAAAAGAAAAAGGAAAAAAATTCACGTCCTTCATAGTCCGAAGAGTGCGTGTTCTGTTCTGTTCTTTAAGAGCACGTACCGACGCGCACGGGGCCGAGACGCATCAGCTGGGAAAGTTGTAGCGGTGCTTTTTCTTTCCTTCCTAAAGCAGCTGAAGGTGTTGCTCGCAGCTCAGCTTTGGAAATTAGACGACAAAAGAGAAAGTGCACTTCCTGTACGTTCTGTACGTTAACGTTACAGACGTACAGCGGTGCAGGGAACAGCGGCCACAGATTTGACATCACGCCGAATGTTTTGTCACTTTCGAACGGAGCATCAAAAGTGAATTTTGGTGTAGTAAGTAACAGAAGAGATATTTGGACGAAGGTGTGGATGATGCTTTGAATCGGTGCCAAATGAAGCACAGACCTCAGTGTTCTCAGTTCTCTTTTTCATGATGCCGTTGCCATTTAAATCGTATTGTGTTTAAATCATTTCGAGTAATAAAGTGCAAAGGAATAGAGGCTTACTGCTTCTTTAAATGCTTTTTTTTAAAGCATAAATAATCTGAACTACCATCTAAAGCAGTGTGCGGAAAGACTCGGACAGATTTATTAGCGAGAAAATATTTCTTAAACCTGGCAACAGAAATGCCGGGAACATCTCGCGCACATCGAGGCGTTGTGTTGAGAGAAAAAGTAAAAACTAAACGAAATGTTTCAATGTTGTGTTGATTTTTTTTTTAAATCGTGTTTATTTTTTGAACTCCCCCTTTCTTCTTTTTCTTTCTTTCTTTTTTTTAAATAAACCCCCTCTCTCTCCATCCCTCTTTAGACAACAGTATAGATTATTATTTTGTTAGTAATATATAAAGTTATGTGGGGTTTTTTTTTTTGGACTAATAAAGCCACTCGAGAGACGGAGAGTAAAACAGCAGTAAAAAGGAAACATTTTAAATCAATCAATCAAGAAAGAAAATGTTCCTGATTTTTTTACTGACTTTACTGAACGCTGGCTAACGTAGTGGAACATTTCTGTAGTGGAATAAATGAGGTGGTTAATTTGTGTATCATTAGCAAGAGAATTTCTCTTAGCTTCAGCTTGTGAAGTTATGAAGTACAGAATATTTGTGTGTACTGTATATATTTTTGTAACGGCATTGTTTACAGCAGTACAGCGTTCGCACCGGAGCTGTCATAGCTTTCCTTATACAGCATAAAAGTTGAGTGTGACACTGCAGGCAGAACGAGCGAACACGATGACGCAGCAAGGCAACAGGATATTTACTGCTTTATTTCTGCAACACCATTTTCCCCTCCCTCCCTCTCCCTCTCTCTCTCTTTTCTTCTCTCTGTCTTCTTCTCCTCTATTTTTAAACGCGCTGCCGTGTGACAAACCTGCTTTAAATAGGCGAAGTCTCTAGCCGTTTTCCCCTCGTGGAGGTCCAGGACTGGATGTTGCTGTCAAACTCATTATTCCTCCTTCGTGATTGCGGTCACGCTCTTGCCTAAGAGAACTCTGTGTGTGTGTGTGTGTGTGTGTGTGTGTGTGTGTGTGTTACACATTGGGTGAGGAAATTGTGTCTTAACACTCCTGTCGTACAAAAAAAAATGCTTTTCACGTCATGGAAACAGAACCCTGCTGTGAGAGGAGTAAATTTTGGGCTCGTGGTGATGGACTCGACATCAGAGAGACAGAAAAAGACAAAGAACTGACAGCAGAAAAAAACTTTTTGCCTGTGATTTTCACAGCTACGTGATAAAGTCTGAGACCGCAGTGAAAATCTGGGGAATTTTTTCTCCCCACTTAGTTGAAATAAACAGAACGATTGATCGTTTCGAAAATGACATCCTGAGTATTTAATGGTTAGGATTTTGTACTATTTCTAGGTCACTGTTGAAGTTTTTTTTATTTAAATTTGCGATACTGATGATGTTAACTCCTCTGTACAAATCTCTTTAACTGAAGTGCGTGATCAGACGACACTCTGTGATCAGACGTGATCGGACGACACTACATCCATACTGAGAGTTCGGTGCGATGCACGCTTTACCAGTTAACGCTGAGCTTAGTGCTGCCGTGCTTTTGGAGCACTGGGCCCTGATTTGTTGTTTCTGTTCACGCCTTTTGCAGGAGATCGTTAACTTTAACTGCAGGAAACTGGTAGCCACCATGCCTCTGTTCGCCAACGCCGATCCCAACTTCGTCACCGGAATGCTGAGCAAGCTGAAGTTCGAGGTCTTCCAGCCCAACGATTACATCATCCGCGAGGGCACTGTGGGGAAGAAGATGTACTTCATCCAGCACGGCGTCGCGAGTGTCATCACCAAGCACAACAAGGAGATGAAGCTGACGGACGGATCGTACTTTGGAGGTCAGTGGAAAACTCCTGCCTGCTGTAAAATCTTTTTCTTTTTCAGAAAGGGAATTTTGTCCTCCGTCTCCAATCTTCTGACCTCGCTGAATAAACTCCTACAGGGCTGCAGTTACTAGCTTCAGGGATCACTCGTGCGATCATGTCACTCATTTCTTGTTCAGATCACAGGGTCATATTAACGCGCTCGTTCTAACGTGTTATCGTTTCCATAGTAACGACTCACTCGTAAGGACGTGCACGGCAGACGCTAATAATAATTGATAATAAAATAATGCTAATAAGCTAATAATGAACAGAATGAAAAATATGTGTAATCACTGATATGGTGAAGTTTTCTGTAACGAGACATTTGTTTGTTTAACATTTACGGAAGGAGTCTCCAGTGTCGGCGCTTTGTAACAGTCAGAGGTAAGGCTGTAACTTTACGTTTTTACGACGTCTTCGGGACGGAGAAGTTTACACTTTGCGGTTTCTTGGTCAAGTTGACAAGCTGCGTTTTTTTTTTTTTTTTTAAGTCTTATTAACTTCGAGAGAGAGAGAAAAAAGAGCGGCTGGCGAGGGAACGACTGTTTATAGCCGCTATAATGTAAGTGACAACAGAAATTAAGTTGTTCCACAACATTACGTGTAGCTATAAACGGATAAAAAGTATGACGCGTCATGCTTTGATACGTAAAAGAAATTGTAATTGTTGGCAAAATTGCTGCGGCGTGAGAGGATTAAACACTCCGTCTTGTGCTGTTATAAAAAAAAAAAAGCAACTTCAGTTGATTATTTTCCAATAACAGCACGTCCCTAACGTTTTTGTTCTTCTTATAGCACAGCAGTTTACCAATGACCACATTTCTTTTTTACTGTCATATAACGACGTTTTCTAATTTGTTAAATTTAGATACATCAGGAGACACACGCGCGCACACACACACACACACACACACACACACACACGCGCGCACACACACACACACACACTCTCTCTCTCTCATTGAGGTGCTTGTTACTCATGTTGTTATATAAAGTTATATAACGCTCATCTGTCTGTTCCTCGTTTCCTGTTTCTGTGAGAGACGAGACATTTCGCTTAGACTGAAATGGCCCGAAATCTTTTATTTGAACTCTTTAACCCTTTTAAATAGAATTCTAGTGTAAATATAGTTCGCACTACATGGGGTCTACAGTGGCGTGGTTATGTTATACGTAATTTTTTATTACACGTCTGGATAGATGAATGTCCAAATCGCTTCTCGTGTAGAACTCCGACATCAGACTTTAAGCCACGCCCCCTGCCTGAGTCTGACGCCGGTGTGGAGTGACTGAGCTTCAGTTTGGAACTGCAGCTGTTTTTAGCTCGGTTTGTCCGACAGGGTGTCACACGGCGTCGGAAACCTCATCAGCAAGTCTGTCTGAGTTGATTTTTTTTTTACTAACGAAGCTCTGTGACATCATCACGCTGTGACTCATTCACGTTATTTTCATACTCGGGTGAAAACAAAGAGGCGTTTTATTAATAATCAGGTGTGTATTGTGTTGGTCATTTAATCGTAGCGTGGTATAATCACATCCTGCCCTCGCTATTGACCTGTTATATCACACACACACACACACACACACAAACCGCCTCGCCTCGTTTCGTATCCTTTATGTAATCCGGGCCGGATGGAGCAAAACAGAATGCCTTTTGATGCTCGTGTTACGTGACACGAAGGTTGTGTTCGGGTTCGGCGCAGTGTGTTACGATGCTGGCCACCTGCTTCAGCGCAACGTCCATCTGCTCCTGGTATTTTTACCCCTGTGTGTGTGTTTGTGTGTGTGTGTGTGTGTGTTAAAACAGACAGATATGTCAGGAGGCAATCTCTTCTTCATTCTTATAGAAGGCCGTCATGCACTTACTGACCTTTGCATTGCATAATCAAAGACAAATATATAAAAATAAAAAAAAAAGACTTGCTGCAATTGAACAAAAATAATGTAATAATAGCAATCGATATGACTAAGTTTTCTGTGAAATGTATGGAAGGAGTCTCCAGTGTCAGGGCCTCAGGACATCTTCAGGACAGAGGAGTTTACACTTTGTGAATTTTCAAAATGTTACCAAAAAAAAAAACTTCACGAGAGAGAAAAAAAGAGAGGCTGGTGAGGGAATGACAACAGGAACTAACTTGGTTCGTAATCGTAATCGGATAAAAAATACGACTTGTCATTATGTAATAAATTAACCGTTGTAATCGTTGGTAAGCTGCTGCGGTGTAAGAGAAATAAAACACTTCAGGACGTGCTGTTTTAGGAAAATAATCGACTTTGGGATGGCAACAGCGACGCAGCTTCGTCACACCGCACCGTAGTTGATTATTTTCCTGTGACAGCATGACACGGAGTGTGTTATTCCTCAGTTTAAAGCTTTAAAGTGAGGGGCAGCTCTTGTGTTGACAATCCTGCTGGGCAGTGAAGATATTTTAATTAGATTCGTGGTAGGTTTTGCCTCCATGAAGACTCAGACAGGTTATATGTCGCTGGATATGCCGTGTTATAAGGTCTGCTGTAGACAACAAGCCGATTACAGCCGCAGATCGCAGCGGTGCTTCTCCGTTTCACTCCGTCTCCACACTTCTTCACTATCATTTCTGCGAAAGTGAGATTCAAGGCTAATGAATCAATTAGAGAGGGGATGGTTATTTGCCGGAGTCATCGGGAGAAAAGCTGCGTCCGCAATAAAACGCTCGTACACCGTGTTCTCGCTCTCAGCTGGAGAGTGCGGGTAGAAACACACACACACACACACACACACACGTACACACACACTTACACTAGTCACATGGTGTGTATGTTGGAAGGAGTGTGTTGTCCTCAGACATGCCTTTTCAAGGTAACATGAAACGTCTTATCTGGCGCTCTCGTAACTCTGAGCTCCAGCCGAGGCATGCACGCTCGCACTCTCACGCATGACTGGGGATGATCTCCAGACCGGTCCGGCACTCTCAAAAATGGCCGTGTTCCAATCCCCAAGCAGCACGCAAGCCCATTTCCACTCGATGTTTAAACGCCCTTGAGTCTGTAATAAAAGACCTCTGACCTCTGAGTCAGACTTCAGGGGCGAAAAGTTCACTCAGAGGAGGAGGAAAAGGGTTGCGTGAAAATAACTGCGTCATGCTGTGTCCCATTTGCCCCAGAGCCATGCTTTTAGATTTTGTACCAATGTACTTTTAAATTACTTTAAAATGGTAAAACATTTCATATTGTTTTTGACACTCAGAATGATCTCAGCATTGAAAATGATTGATTGGAGAAGTTGTTTTGTTTTGGAAAATTCATTCTTGCAGTACAAGTCTATCTTATTCTAAAATCTTATATCTTTCAGACAGTGCCAAAAAAAAAAAAGATAAATCTCCTCAAACTAGGTTCTGGTGTAAGTCTGGAAAGTCTGGAAAATATTTAATTGAATGTAAGAAATCTAATCTTCACATAGAACAAATGACCAAAAAAAAAGTTAAAATCGGGTTTTTATTTTAGGAATAGTATTTGTTTTGGCCAACATGCTCAAAAAAGCCAGCTTTTAACCTGGTTTAGATTATGGTGATATTTTGTACGTGCACGCTTTAAAAACAGCATTGAAATCACTGGATTATATTTTCATTCAGCTTTAAGGTTCATAAAACGGTGCTGGAAGCAGTACTCATCATTGTGATCTCTACTTTCTTCGTACACTATACGGCCAAAAGTACGTGGACACCTGAACATCACACTCGTATGCGCTTGCTGAACGTCTCATTCCAGATTTATTCCCTCTTTCCTGTTATAATGAGCTCCACTCTTCCGGGAAGGATTTCCACTAGATGTTGGAGTGTGGCTGTGGGGATTTGTGTTCGTTCAGCTACGAGAGCATTAGTGAGGTCAGGCGCTGATGTTGGGATGTCGAGGAGGTCTGGGGTGCAGTCGGTGTTCCAGTTCATCCCAAAGGTGTTCAGTGGGGTTGAGGTCAGGGCTCTGTGCAGGACACTCGAGTTCTTCCACTCCAACCTTCACACACCATGTCTTCATGGAGCTCGCTTTGTGCACGGGGGCGTCGTCATGCTGGAGCAGGTTTGGGCCTCTTAGTTCCAGTGAAGCGAAACTGTAATTCTATACAATTTTGTGCTTCTAACATATGGGTGTGATGGTCAGGAGTGCACATACTTTTGGCCGTATAGTGTATCTGTCAGTATTGTTGCAAACGTAAAGCATGAAATACATCTACCTTCTTACAGTCATATTTATTTGGATGTTCCATAGCTGTTAGCTATTTATAGCTATTTATAAAGGAATTGTTTCCGTGTGATTTCTCTTGTTTTTAATTGTATTGAAGCACTATTTTATTTTATTTTATTTTATTCTATTTGTTATGTTCTGTGTCAGAATGTTAGTAGCAGTATCTTGCACTGCCTTCTTGGCCAGGGCTTGCTTGAAAAAAGAGATTTTCATCTCTGTTTTTATCTTTTATCTATTTCATTTCAACTCACTCAGAGTTAGACGTGGAGACGTACGAACATTTTAAACCATCTTGGAAAAAAAATCTAAGACCTATGGATATTCTCTTGTTGAAGAAATAGTCAAGAGACTAAAGCCAAGATTTACGACTCCACTGATTTGCGTAGGCGTGTTGCCTGACCGATTTACAATGAATAGTTGCATGGATTACGTTAGATGCAAAGTAAGGATAGAAAACAGGATGTAAATGAAGGGGTTTTGCATGTGCTGTTTGATCTCGATAGCCGTGGCGTGACTCCGGGAAGAGAGCGAAACAGAAACTCAACCGAACATGGATGCAAAATGAAAAGGTGTGTGTCCTGTTCATGAGGTGAAGCGAATGAAAATCCTCTCTTGGGCACATGTTTACGGTCTCAGTGCTGCCACCTTTCGCTGCTCTTACCACTCAGAAGCAAGATCCCGTGCAGTTATAACAGGTGTTGCTTCTCGCCTCTGAAACGAACGCTGAAAACCAGGCTAACTGCTAGTGTACAGATAAATGTACACAATTAGACAGATTTCATAATAATGTTAGAAAAATCAAATTAGAAATAGTAGAAAAATTCTTCCGGTTTCTTTCTCTCTTTTTCTAACTGTCGATTTTTCACAAATGTCTCCAGTTAGAAGGGACGAATCCTGCTGTTCGTTTGTTTGTTCGTTTGTTTGTTTGTTTTTTTCAAACGGACATGGAGGAATGACGTACGTGTACAGTATGTGTGCGTAAAGACGTGACAGTTGACGCAGCTCTACCCAGTAGTACACGTACGCTACGTATAGAAACTTCAGCAAACTTTTGAAACAATCGTGTTGGTTTGTGGTATTCTTGCGTCACGTCTGTGGTATTTTTAAACGACAGAAAACGAAGCAATAAGAACACAAATGTCTCGTTGCTTTAAATAAGCCGTGGCGTCGTGTGCCGCTGCATCGTGCAGCTGTTCAGCAGCAGCAGCAGCAGCCTTTAGCTTTCGGAGTCATTAACTTATGGACAGAATGATAAATGGCACCGCAAGCGTGAAGGAGACAATTTGATATTCCGTTCTGATAAAGAACCTTTATTTCTAGATGTATGTACACTACAGATTTCATCTCTCGCCACACACACGCTTTATTCCACAGCTAATCCGTCTACCGTTCACGGCTGGGCACTTTGTTCCGAGCGCTTACCTGCGATGACGACGACTCGGACGCTGCGATGTTGTGACTGAGCAACTCAGTGACTTATATCATTAAATGATATGAAGCAAGCAGACTAGCTGATATTCGAGAAAGCCCCGTTACCAACAACTCATATTGTACAGTTGTTCCCATGTTTACGTCTCTAAGAACATGGCCCCGCACTATTTGTGTTTTATTTATTTATTTATTTATTTTCATGAACGCCGCGGTATTGTTACAGGATGGTACAGGCAGCAAGGGTTAGACACTGTATATTTCAGGTCATAAACTAATTAACTAATTAATAAACTGTATTAATCAACTGTATTTTGACACTTTCTAGCCTATAAACTCCTTCAATCTATCCGGTCCCTTATTTTTGTTTGCACAATAGCGAAGCATTAATGTTTGCTAGCTGTGACTAAATCTTTGACCAGATCTACGTTAGAGAAATGAGAATTATTGATATGAAATTTTTAATCAGCTCTGTTGCCATGGCGATAAAGTATACATTTACGGCATTTGGTAGACGCCCGTATCCAGGGCGACTTACATTTATCTCATTTATAGAACTGAGCAGTTGAGGGTTAAGGGCCTTGCTCAAGATTGAGCTCATGACCTTCCGATCAGTAGTCCAGCGTCTTACCCACTGAGCTACCCCTGCCCTACGTCCTATGAGTTGTAAGCCTAGCGTACGTCGTTGTGCTAATGGCCGTAATGGGCAGGGCGGCGGTGAAGAGGTGAAGACGCAATGGCGGGTGACATGACAGCGAAGACAGTGATCTGAACGTATTTCCTGATTAATGAGTGCAAACTGAACTACAGCATCTTCCTACAAGCCATAAAACATTTTAACATAAATCTCAGCACGACGAGTTACATTGCTAGCAGCAACTGCTAGGCTAGGCTAGGCTAGGCTAGGCTAGGCTAGGTGAGATGTCGTCTGCTGATGACTCTCCGTGAGTGAAAATGACAGATCTCGCCCAGTGTGTTGTTCTTGATGAGGAAAGAAAACAAGTGTATTTGTGCGAGTTTTTTATATCATATAAATGAAACGTTTCTTGATGTATTGACGAGTACTGAAAAACAAAACACGGAGTCTGAGAAAAAATGGCATCGATCTGTTCCTACATGTTCCTACAATTTTGTGCTCTAACGCTACACTGAAGAGTTTCTCTACCGTTTGTAATAATTGATTAAAACGTTATGTCGTGTTTAACCAGTTTGTGTATTTAAAACGTTAGGGTGGATGTTATGAACGCAGGCATTTTACTGTTTCTTCCTGTTTCCTGCAGAAATCTGCCTCCTGACGAAAGGACGTCGCACGGCTAGCGTCCGCGCCGACACGTACTGCCGCCTCTTCTCTCTCTCCGTCGACCATTTTAACGAGGTGCTGGAGGAATACCCGATGATGCGACGCGCCTTCGAGACCGTCGCCATCGACCGCCTCGACCGCATCGGTAAGACCGCACGCACACTTTCCTCGACCTCGTCTTCGTCCGTTCAGTGTTCCCTCATCACACTCGTCTGCCATCATGCTGCATGCCTCCTGTGTATGCCTGTCTATCCTCCTCCTGTCTATTTCCTCTTATCTGTGTCTCCGACAGATTAAATGAGCTAAAGTACGGTTAAAAAAAAAAGTGTTACTAGCTGTAACTGCCTGTGTGTGTGTGTGTGTGTGTGTGTGTGTGTGTGTGTGAGGGAGGGAGGTGGTGCATGTGATCGTCATGGCCAAGGTTTGGTTGTCCTGCTGATATTTTGGTCTAATGTCAAACCCGAGTGGAAATACAGTGAGCGGACGGAGGCAGGTTCTCACCTGCATGAGCCTCCGATCCACGTTCCTATCTATCCTGGGTATGAGCACCACCCCGAAATCTCTCCCTCCACCCACAGCTTCCACTCATCGCTGCCTACAGCGCCCTCTTGTGTTAGGGAGTTTAAATACTGACAATAAAAAGTGAAACGTCCTTAAAGTTCTTAAATGGCTTTAGCTCCGGGCCAGTTCTTCAGACATTACTGTATTTTCCAGACAATAATTCGGATACATCCTGAAATTCTCTCTGCTTCGATTAAAAAATAAAACACAGTAGGACCCCCGTATCCGTGGGGGATCGGTTCCAAGCCCCCCAGCGGTGACTGAAACCGCGGATAGTGGCAAACACTACACACAGTACATACCTATCATACAGTTTATAAATGTCTTTTTTCACAGATAGAAGATTCGTTCTTACCACACATCCTAGCAACCTCAGCATATTTCTTTTTCTTTCCCTATTAAAACAGTGCACAATTTAAGTTATGAATGTTTACGGTATGTCTGGAATGTTCTATTAAATTTTTTGGGGGGTTACAAAATATATACATATATATATATATTGCATAACTGCTAATAGATCATAGCAACATTTAATGCTAAAACCTGATAAATCGCTGCTGTGTTCACGCTAGTTGTTGGATTTTTAGTGTTTTGCTAACTGGCAGTACTTTTCTTTCCCATAACATTACCGTCGTTCTGGAATAGCACGCCTACCGTAAATACACCAATAAACTTTATGGCAAACATACAACCTAAAGGTCAACAAAACGAGTTTTATAGTCTGGAAAATACGGTAGAAAGAAAATAAAACCTTCCGATCGATTCGGATTTATCCGTGTTTGATTTGCATAGTCATTTTAGACTTTGATTTTACGCTTTTTCCTTTTACCTTGATATACATTTTAGTTTATTTTTATTTATGCAATAATGGAAATGTGCTACTTTTTCTACTTTTTTCAACGTTTTTTAAATACCTTTTCAGTCATTCATTTTGAAACTCAATTATACGAGTATTTATTAATATACGTCATGAGTTTTTAATGCCTAGAAATTTCAAAAAAGCTATTTAGATTTGTTGAAAACGTGTGAACAAAATGTTTAAAGGTGAGAAATTTGCTACGTTTTGCTTTTAAATTAAAACGTGATACCGATTGTGTCTGGACATTTACACCAAGAATACGGAACAGAATAAAGTACTTTCAGAAAATACTTCGATAACACTGCAAGTACTTTATTTTAATGTGAAATTAAGTTAAGTATGCTTTTTTTTTTTTTTTTTTTAAATTTGACTTATTTTTAATTCACCTTTTTTAAGACTTTCATACCGAAAGCCTCCTCCAAATCAATTTTACTGCTAAAAACTGGTCCACTCTTTTATTTGCTTTCAACAAAGAATGATAAATCAGGTGTGTTTAATGTAGCTAACAAACAAGAATAAAAACAAAAATAATCTTTGATGTATAACAGAAAACGTCACATTTCGAAAAGTAATTTTATCTTAACCTTACGTTTAAATCTTGCGAACATTAGAGGGACTTTGGCTTGATATTCTCCATCCGGCTAATGGTTTAAATCGTATAAGATTTAGGTCACTATCAACTTTCTGACCTTTTCATTTATTTAGAAAAAACAGTAAGTATGAATAACTCTAAGATTAAATATTGCAGGAGATTATTGTTTTGTTTTTTTTTATTGCTAGTTTATCATATTTTCTGGACGATCATTCACTCCGGAGTGTAAATTTAATACATGAATTTGGTCTTCTTATAGAAAAAAACATATCTGTTGCACTATTGTATAATTCGTATTAGCATTTAGTAATAAAAGCATAAGGAAACTACCTTAACTCCTGGAGTAGCATGTCTACCATAAATACACTAATAATCAGGATTACCGTTAAATTAATGACAAAATTACAACTTACGGTCCAGAAAATGTGGTACATTATTGGCGTATTTCAGTTAGACCTTTCCGATAAATATGAATATCCAAAAGTGTTCAATTAAAACCTGTAATTTCACGATCAAGTTCAGATTTCAGGCGTATATCTATGAGTGAGATATACAAAAGTTTCCTCAGATGTTGACAAACTGCATGCTGCGTGTAATAATTACGAATACTTTTTAATTTTGCAGCAGCTAAGACAAAAGATCAGCAGGTTCACTGTGACAAGTCAACGCGAAGTATACCGTTTTTTTCCTCTAAGCACATGAGAAGAATGTGAATTTGTTACTAACATAGCATGCACCTATCATATACGTTATAATTCCGTTAATGCCTGCAAAACCAGCTTCAAGGGCCGTATTCAGAGTCAGTCCAAGATACGTGTCGGTGTTTATGTTTGGGGAATTTAAGCGTATTCACAGATCGGCTGAGCAGGCGATTAACGCTGCCTTCGAGTCCTCCTCGGAAGTTCAGAGGCGACGACGACGACGTGGTGTGTGTTCGAGTGAGTTTGGCCATGAGAAAGCTTCTTTTGTTATTCTTTTTTTTTTTGTAGCATCAATGACAAGAAGTTAAGTTAGTCGTACTGAAAGAAAATGAAGCTCTGAACAGTCAATATGCATTATTAATATGCAGCTTAAATATTCCCCGTCTGCTGTAGGCATCACACGTATCCCGGCGGCCGCCATGACTTTTCCTTATTGACACGCCCACAACTCGGAAAATCGGGGCTTATAGAATCGTGAGTTCCTGAGGTGTAATCACGACACTGTGGTGCCATTTATTGCGATATTTCCGCTGGGACTTGAAGGCAGCGTAAGTCAATTTTCTGAGTTCCACAGTCAAGTTATAAAAATTAGCTGTGTGTATTTCACGCCTCTGAGGGTTTTCTTTGAGAAGAAGCGTCCGAGGCTTTTTCAGCAGCGCCTAGGCCACTGCCTTTAAACACAAAAAGCGCCCGGCTTTAAACCCCGAAAATGCAAACTGAAGGCTTTCTTTGCTGTCGAACCGTAGCATGACGCAATATGAACATAAACGCAAGAGACCATTTAAAACAAAGAAATAAAAAAACTAATGTGGTGATATATGGATGAGAATATGGTGAGCAGTGAAATAAGTCTTAACAGGAGTCTAGTCTATTGCCAGAACATTTGCTGCATGAATAGTGCTAATTATCTCATTATCACATTAATCACTGCAGCATCTGGTTTAATTTAACAAAATTGCTTCCTCACTCATTATTCGGACGCTTATAAAATAGCACTTGATCCAGCACAGACTATTGTTTTACACATCATTTTTTTTTATATGGTACACTGACAGTTACATGACTTAGAGTTACATGAAATTGTAATGTGTGCGTGAAATTTAGGTCATTTTATCATGCTTTTAATTCGCTATGTTGATTTGTCGAATTAAAAATAATGCTAACCTGACTTACGAATAGCACTCAAACCTGGACTCATGTCTGAGGTCTAACTCAACTCTGAATACGGCCGCTTGAGTATAAGTACAACTGTTGGTCCAGCATATTATTTTTGTTTCTGAAGGTATTTTGATCAAATCTTTCCCAAGGCACGGCAACTACTGCTTGTGATTTTAGTTTTTCTGTTTTTTTTTGTTTTTTTTTTTGGATGTTTGGAAACTCAGGCATGTTCATACTGGCTTGCTTTTGCATCATCGTGACGTCCGAGTCAAAAGCAATCAATAGCAGATAAGCCCTGATGTGATCAGGCCAGTCAAATCTAAAAACTAATCCCGGAGATGATGTGTCATGTTGCTGATGGAATTCCTGCATCGTGTGGAAGTACGTTCCTTTCCCTTTAGTCGGTTGCAACACGCTCAGCCCAGCGCAAACACAACCACGATGCTTTGCATCTTGCTTTGATTTGGATAAGTCTCAAAAAAAAAAACAATAAAAAAAAAACAAGGGGTTTTGTCTCATACAAAGGAAAAAAAAATGCAGACCGGGTCATGATCTGTGCTCGTTGTGCTTTATTTATTTATTTATTTATTTATTTTTCTTTTCTTTTTCTTTTTTTTTTGACTGCAAATGCTTGTTTCATCCTCCGCAAGAGAAAGTTGATATAAAAGTCAAAAGTTAACCATGCATTGACCAGAATGCCATGTTTCACAATTGATCACAATGTATGTATCTTTATCTAAAAATTATTCAACCAGGAGTTCCTCTTGAGATGAGCTCATCTCGTTTTCAAGAGTGTCCTGGCCGAAGATTAGGCAGCAGGTAAATTCCTCGATTACAATCCCACATCTCAAAGAAATCGCTCCACAGACTAAAAGCATCATGGGAAAGCTCTACAATACAGACGCTTATAGCCCGGACTGTTACGCACTCAAGACGTCAGTGTGGTTTTTTTCTGTTTTGGGGTAAATGCATGTTACTGAAGAAGGCAAGTATTTATGTTAGGCCCGCTTTACTTTTGGTCATGGTTCATAACCGGTGTTTTTTTTTTTTTGTTTTTTTTTTAGAGGCAGCGTATAGAGACAGTCAAGTCAAAAGTGTTCTTTTTTTCTGAATCAAAAGTTCATTCATTTAAACATAAAAATGAATAGCTCCATTTTTAGTTTGGAGTACTTTTGGGGCATATTCTGATATTCTGAATTTGTAGGATTTGTAGAAAAATCAGGGATGGAAGCCGAGCAGGAACCCACGCAGTGTGCGATATTGATATTTTTTTTTCCATGTTCTTGATTCGCTTTTAACAAAAATCTTGATTAATGATTTAATCATCCAGAACCGGTGAAAGAAACACAAAAAATAAAACCGGGAAAATGAGCATTTCCACCGTTTTACGTTTAAGGACAGTACATGAAGGCGTAACAGTATTAGCAGTCGGGAACGGGAGCCACAAAACCTTTTTTCAGGTGATTTTTTAGTTTTTTTTTAATAAACGGTAAGAAAAAAAACAAAACAGTACATTTACAGTATAACTCGTTTGCAAACTGGTTGTTTAACGTCCACAGTGCTGACATTTTCGCTGTCGATCTGCTGCCCAAAGTGTTTGAATGCATCTGAGCGCTGAGCAAAAAAAAACAACAAAAAAAAACCCACAGCGTATTTAATCACTTTTCTTTACCATTAACATTATTTAGAAAGTGTTAGATTTGACACTTCGTTCTACGTACATTGATGGGACCTAACTAAACCACACACTGGTTACAAACTCAGACCCACACATCAATACCGTTTCTGATTCATTTCAAATCTGTGCTCGTCATGGTCCCCTGGACACGTGGCCAGGTTGGTCGTCAGAGAAATCTCAGAAGAACGGTTGTAATTCCAAGGCCCAGAAATACTCATAAATAAAAGATCGCTTTAGCTGATATTCGTTTTTAAATCTTTATCCCAAATGGCTTGAATAGAAAGCAGAAAAAACAACCATTTTGACTTGACCATTGCCTTATTTCAGAAGGAACACAACCCATATACAGTATACAAATCCACTGTCAATGCATGCTTACTATAATATTTTGACTGATAATTTCACCTAATGTTATCAAAGCTTTAATTAAGAAATCATTACTGCTAGCAGCAGTCGGCATGATGCTACTTCTCTACTTCTCTATGGTTTCCATCTTCATCCTCAGTGCTGCGTCTTGTTTGTCATGGTTTTGTCATTGCTTCCCCAATGCAACATCTAACACATCAACATGAACATGCCAAAAAAAAAAAGTCAGGAATTCTTTCCTCACCATACTTTCATACAGTGCATCACTGACTTGATTATTATTATTATTATTATTATTATTAATGCTTACTGCTCGGTTTGTAGAGGTGTAGAGAAGAAACCACCTGGCTAAGCGCTCGAGCTTAATGGGACGCCGTAACACGCCTCACAAAGTTTAATTTAAAGCTGACAGACAAAAACTCCGGCAAGTGGGTCGTGGGAACGAGACGAGAGCTAGAGGCATGAAACTAATCATCGCCAATGAGCCCTGAGAGAGTAGCAGAGAAAGAACAACAAGCAGACAATGAAGCATTGGAGTCAAGTAGTATGACTGAGAATAATGAACAATTTCAGGATTTGTTTAAAGGCTCCTCTAAAGATTAACTGTTACTGATAATGTTTAAACTGGCGTCATTTAACAGTTGCAATTATTAAAAATGTGTGAACATGAATAAACCGTGAACTCTAGCATTAATAAAGCAAAAGTAAGAGTAGCAAAGTAATTGCTAGTAATTGTTGTTGTTGTTGTTGTTTTTTATTTTGCTCAGAAGATGTTTATTCATTTTCCTTGTTCTAATTTATCTAAATGATCGTTTCTGTAGTAACGACAGAAAAAATGAAGTGTGTCATCATTGATATGGTGAAGTGTTCTGTAAGGAGACCAAACGCATGTCTCTATTAAAGACAGTTTCATCAGGTCACTCGATCTGTAGGAGGAAGCAGTAGTTCCTCCTCTCGATGTCTACACAGTTTGCAGTCTGCTTTGCGTTGATTAACTCTTAATTTAACACACCTGATTCAGAGAGCAAACACACACACACACACACACACACAAAAAAAAAAAAACAGAAATCATGTTTCTAGTTAGCGTCTGTGGCCGGTGATGTAGTCGTGGCATGAAAACACTGAGTGCTCTCTTAAACCTGCAGAATTCTTCCTATATAGAGCAAGTGCAGTAATTGAAAATGTCAGTGGACGCTAAACCGGATAAAACGCTACATACTACAGGAAATTGGATGCTGGCTGACTCGCATTACACACCCGCTCATGTTCCACATCAATAACATGTTTCTGTTTAACTCCTCATTCACAGAGTTCACGCTCCCTCCAAAATTATTTTCCTACATCATGTAAGTCTGTGGATTTTCTTTTAGCAGTAGTACGTAGTGACCTGTGTTTTGGAGAAATGTGTAGCTCGGCAAATTTCAGCTGTAGCTAGCTTCAGTTTCTCTGTTCTAAATGTTCAGCGAAAGCTTGTCTGATTTGCTGTTCAGTGCTGTCCATTGTCCTATTTCTCATCATGCTGGTAGACATGGTCCATTTAGCGTAGCCGGAAACGAACCCTGAGGAGGCTAAGGATGCTTTTTTCACCTGCTGAGTCCAAATCAGAGTGAAATTTATACCTTTGGTTTGATGTTTGGTTTGTTTCAGATTCACACTGCGTGTAATTAAAAGTGTCTCTTAACAAGGCTCGCAAATCCCTTTATGAAACGTTTATTTCCTTTTTTTTCCCCCAGATCTCCAGAACACGTTACATTATTGTAGCACTACAGCTCTGTCCTTTGGCTCAGCTGAGCAGCTCGCGTCTACATAAACCCAGAACACACGGCATGTTCGATTCACTTCCCGCAGTGGAGTCGATTCGGATTCGGAATCGAATCACTTTCTCACTGTAATCAAACTGCACTAAAACTACCATGTTTGTTATGTAAAGTTACGTTACAGCATTAAAATATCTCAGATAGAACATGGAGTAAATATCCACATATTTGTTCACTAACTAGCCTTCTTATTTTCTGCCAGCACTTTGTCCTCCATGTTGGAGGTAAAAAAGTGTCTGATGTCGCTCTGCACTTTTCTGGAAAGTTGAACTTTTCGTTTGACGACAAAAAGCTCTATGACATCAATTTTTAGAGATCAAATTACGTACAGCTTGTGGCCGCTTCCTGTAGGATTACATGTAAAACTGGCTGTGGTGGAAAAAACACGGTGTAAAAGCAGCCTGAAAACCTCAGCATACTTCACGCGGAGACAACATTTGTCTGGCTTCTATAAACAATATGACATGACTGCGGAGGAAACGGATGTCGTGGGTGATGGCTCGTTTCAAACGTCACATGACCAGACTGATTCATTTCAAGATGGATGACTTTTAGGAGCAGCCGTCTTCTTCGCAACGTCGTGGAAATCGTCACGAAATTTTAACAGCACGTGCAGCACTGGAGCTCTCGCACGCAATGGCCAATACTGAATCGCAGACATTATGCAGGCTTGATGGTCATGAAGGTAGTTTCATCTTCACATAACCCTCACATTATGTATACTGAAGCCTTTCACATCATGGCCATTGCCTGTTCGGAATAAGTAAATAAAAAACGCGGTCTCACGGTGAAACCAATTGCCAGTCTTTCCGTCTCTAAAGCAAATATCAACCCCGACCACCACCTAACAAAGTTCAGCTAGTCGTGTTTATCCTGCCATGACGGCAAATATAAAGAACCGACAGTGACACTGGGTGTGTTTGGATATGCAAGGACATGTCTAGCTTCTCCACCCTGCGCCGTTGTCCCCGGAGATGCCCCGTCGTCCTCGAGAACCGGCTCACGTTAATTCCTGTCACACCGGATAAACGTCCCTGTCAGAACCTGGTGCAAATATGTTTCTCTTCCTATTGACACGTTTTCTTCTGCTCGATCAAAATAGATAATGCTAAGGATGCTACATATCGCAACTGCTCCGCTTTAGTTTAGTTCGTTATACCTTTTGGGTGCCACATGGATTTTGTGCTTGTGGAAAATGCAGTGATTCATCAGTACAGCAGTGAGATGGAGAACTTTGCTTGCTGAGTTACAGCAGGATTAATCAGTGGCTCCTGCTGTCATAAGCTCTTTGTTCCTTTTTTAAATATTTATATTTATATTTTTAATTTATCAAGCAGGAAAGCCCTACTGGGACTTGTGTCTCATGTTCATACGGGTCCTTCATATTGGCAACAGGGAAATATAAACTAATAAGCAAGAAACTGAACCAGAACTGACAGCAGAACGTTAGACAGAGAAGTGCTAATGAATAATATAATCCAGATCTGATAAGATTAAATAAAGCTAATATAAAATAAAGTATGTAATGAAAAGTAAATAAAACCAACACATTTATTTAAAACATAAAAAAATGTGAGATAACGTATCATTTTTTCTGGAAGTTTTCTGTTATATATATATATATATATATATATATATATATAAGGATTAGAAGTTCTTGTAGTTGTTAAATAACAGCACATTTTTATCATTAGTCTGCAATTAAGCGAGCATCCACCATACAAGTCCCTGTAAATGAGCTGTTGCTATAGAAACAATACATAAATATAAACCAGGGATTTGCATCTACACTGTTGTCAGAGCCGCTGTTATAGAAAATGAAATCTGACACAAGAATTCAACGTGTGCTGTGGTATTACTGTGCAAATTTTGTCTTAGATATTTATTAGATTTCTTCTAATTTCTCAGAAAATTTTCCATCCAAATGACCTCTGATCAGCATAAGATACTTTCCTCATTCTCAGCAGAGAAGCTGTAAGAAAAATCTCTCTCCAGAGTCTGATTGCATAGCCCTTACAACATGCTGGAACACGGCAAATTCATTTTCCAATCACATTCCCCATTTCTGCTCCCCGGCTGAGGCATTAGCCCTTGCACAGAATATTCTTCACTGTCTACGCTTGTGCAGTCCAGATTTCGGCACCCAGATTAACCCAGGCGTGATTGCACAAGAGTCTGAATGTTGTTTTTGTTACTCTCACGAAAGAATCCCAACCCACAGTGTAATTTATTCCAAAACCAGGTTTTATCTGTGCCTGGAGAATTGCGCCTGAAAGTCCATACAGAAGATTAGCGCTAGCTGCAGATGTTTAGCCAGTAATGGTGAAGGAGCGAGACGTATCAGGAGATTCCTGCAGGCACACAAGCTGAATGGTGAAAGCTGCAAGAAAGGACGCCACCTCCACATTCAAGGCCGTAGCTGAGAGATTGATTGTTAATGGCTTTTACGCCTTCAGTTCTACTGATTGAAGAGTTCTGCTTGGATGCAAGCTGTTCAGTAAACCGAAAAAGACGAGAGGTCGAATCTAAAGAAATAAATCCCAGTCACTACTGCGGCTTTTAGACTTACGTACAGGCACTGAAACTGTTCCTTCAGGCCATCAGAATATGCTCGGATTCTCTGGGATAAGTCGACCAGTTATCACGTCTGAACAGGACACAATAATTGCTGTGTTATGGACTACTAGAATGTAAAAAAAAACTGATCCAATGCACCAAGAAGCAGCACAAAAGACAGTCAGGACAGTCTGATTTTTCCACAAATATACCTCTGAGAAGTCCAAAAATTTCTTGCACATTTTCTAGCTTTGCAGGAATATAACTCTGCAAATCGAATTGAGAAGCAATGATGCTCAAACAACAGCATGGCAAAATTTGTGGCATGGCAGGGCTTTCACACAAAGACCTCTTTTCATATCTCAAGTTCATAAAAACGTCAGGAGATTTTTTGTGTCAATCCCAGCATTGCCAGAGCCATTGGTGGCCAGGAGTCCAAGCACGTTTATCAGTAGATATTGTCACAGAGCAGCATTACAGAAATCCGGATGCAGGTTTAGATCACGAATGAACAAGCCAGAGATAACAGTGGCGAGGAAAAACTCCCTGAGTTGACATGAGGAAGAAAAGAATCTACCTTGAATCAAAGTAGAACCCTTCGTCTTCCGGGTGACGCCGGATAACGGGATTATAAATCATTACAGTATACAGGTGTAGAAGAGTAAAGGCAAACAGTACTTAGTGTGCTGGAAGGATGTTCGGTATGAGCAGATTGGGAATAAGAGCCCTGGGATAAGCTCTGGTCAGCCACAAATCCGTCAGTGCCAGAGCCTTTTGTGGCCAGGGGTCAAAGCACGCATAATGGACCTTGGTCTCCGGGTGGGTTGGGGGGGCAGAAGGGACAATCATCTTTCAGGTCTATGCTAACCAATCACTTGTCAAAATGAAAAGACCCAGATATCTTCTTGTTGACTAGCACTTTTTCATTAAAATGTCACAATACTATAATAAACAACAACAGATATCTCCGCTGTCAATCAGACTGATGCTAGCCAATCACCGGTGTCTCTCTCTCTCTCTCTTTTTTTTTTTTTGCTCGATGATGGATAGAAATAACCCACCATGACATGAAAAAAATTAGGCTTGATCTTCAGTCTAATGTTTTTTTTTTAGTTCCACGGCAAGAAAAAATGAAACGGTAAAGATTTCAGCAAAATTTCAATAAAGATCTAATTATATTCTTAATGACTGCCAGTTTTCCACCGTTTGTTTGAATCCTGACAATGCCAGAGCCATTTGTGGTTGGGGGTCCAAGCTTTGAATAATTGTCCCTGATCTCTAGATGGGAAGGATGTTCGTTATGAAAAAGACAAAAATTGCAGATTGGAATCCTGGAGATACCACAGCCATTTGTGGCCAAAAGTCCAAGCAAGTGTAACTGTCCATACTCTCTGTGTGACAAGGACACCGAAGTTAGTTCCTGTATACAGAATAGGGTAGTTGGTGTCTTCATCATGCAAGAACATGCAGCTCCGGCGTGAGCAGCAGTTTGGAAACATGTCCCGGCCTTCACCCTGCTGGGGTTGGCAGCTATTATGTGACAGGGAGATCCAGATAGTGGGTGGGAACTGGATCTGGTTAAACCTGGGGAGAAAATTGATGATTTCTGGAAGCTTTCACCAAGAAATAAATCTATAAGACAAAGCGCTAGTTATGTGCTATAAAATCGAACCCCCACACCATCAACCTCAAATCATACACTGTGACACACTGTGTGTCAAATAACCCTACATAACCAATCGTATTCTCTACACCTCACACCTCCTTACACACAGTGTCTGATCGATGCTTGTCACCGAAATTGATTTCTCGAGTGCCTTGTTTCTGACAGTTCCTCACACTGAAGAAGGTTCTGCATCTCGAGAGAGAGCGTAAATGTAATTCCACCTCTGACAGAGTCTGTAATTATCTTTACTTGGTAGAGTTATGTTTAAAAGGCATTCTTACGATTATAAGAGTCATTTCGCATTCCAGCATGTTGTCGGGGTGTTGAACTACATACATAAAGACCTGTTGTTTGTCTTTCTTGCAGTCGAGATCTAATATTCGGTTAATGGCCGCATGTCACGGACTTCAAATGATCTCGGTCTTAATGGACCTGAAATGGCCGCTCCTGGATCTGTATGGACAGTTTAGCCAATGCTCTAGACATTAAGTGTTAAAATCATTCCATCTCTGATTGAAATAAAGTCAGTCTAGTTGGTTAATTAAGCAAGGAAGGCCAAATGAAGTCTACTAACAACAGCCATTTTGCCATTGCACCATGTCTTCTCATGGATAAGTCAATAGATACTGCTAAGGTGTGTGTTGTGTATGTGATCTTGATAATGTGTTAGAACAAAGTTCTTCGTAGGATTTAGTTACATCGGGTGTTTTTAGGTACGTCAGATTTTATTTAGCACTGTGTTTTGCTAGTTATCAGTCTTCCCTTCATGTTGTCCCTGTGTGTCCATTACATCTTCACTGTTTTCCACCTCATATGCTGTAATATTTCATATGCTGCATGGTGGTCATCGTAGCTAGCTAACATTTTGTTCTTTCCAGGGAAGAAGAACTCCCTCCTGCTTCAGAAGTTCCAGAAGGACCTGAATGCCGGCGTGTTCAATACACAGGAGAACGAGCTTCTGAAGCAGATTATCCGACAGGACCGGGAGATGGTGATGATGGTGGAGAGGAAGCAGTCGGTCACAGGTGCGAATTCGACGCCCATGTCCGGAAATTCCATCATTAATTCTCCGGCTCAGCCTCCTTTCGCCAACAGCCAGTTCCAGCAGCAACTACAATCCTCGCCCATGACCCCTATGCCCCCCATGACCTACAGCACCTCTGCGTCCATCCTCCCTGCGGCTCGCCTAGCTGGGAGCGTGGCCTTCTCGTCGCCAGGCAACCCAGCCACGCCCCTACAGCAGCAGCCGACACCCGGAGGCGTCATGTCTCCCTGCTCGTTCACGGCAGCGCGAACCTTCCAGTACGGATCGCCCACGGCTTCACAGCTGTCCCTCGTGCCCCAGCTGTCAGCCGTGACAACGCAGCAGCAGCAGCAGCAGCAGTCGTCGCAGCCGCAGCAGGCGTCCCCGCAAAGAAACGAGGTTCATAGCAGTCTTAGCAGGGACGTGCGCCATCTTTCGGCCTCTCAGCCCTCGCTGCCTCATGAAACCTCACTAGCCATTAGGCAACATCCATCCTCTGGAGAATCTTTGGCATCTATCCAGCCCGCAGTAAGCCCCTCCCCACAAGCCCCTGGCTCTGCCCCACAGCAGGGCACCATTCGCGCCACGGTCCCTCCGAGGGTGGCGCTTTTCCGACAAATGTCATCAGGCGCGCTACCACCGGTGCGAGCGGCGCCCTCTACAGTCCAGCACAGAGATCCTATGGGATCCCGGAGAGAGTCGGCCGTCTTAAGCAGCGGCACCGAGACTGAACAAGACAAGATGCGGTTTGCGTCGAATTTATGATTTTTCTTTTTGTTGTTCTTCCTCATTTATTTATTGATTGATTTTTTTTTTTTTAAATGATTTTGCTTCATTTTTATGGAGATGCGATTAAAAAAAAAAAGAGACGAGTATTTTTGTTTCTTCCTCCAACCAACCTCGTAGATATCCTGTACAGACTTGCCCTTGTATTATATTCTATTTTAGAAACCTTTCCCCTTCAACGTAAGAATGTATATTATACAAATATATACGTGTAAATCTAGAATATTTGGCACTGCCTATATGAAAAAAAGGCGGGAAAACACTAGTATAAATGCAAGTCTTCCTTTCTGATATGTATATATGATGGACATGTTGGGGATTTCCAGTTTTTTTCCTTTTTTTTTTTTTTCTCCCCATTTGTTTGTCTTCTTTTTTTGTAACTGGAATGAAACATGATAGCTGGCAAGCTGTTTTGTTTTTTGTTTTTTTTTTTTGGAAATGATTCCTTTTTTTTTTTTTTTTTTTTTTTTTTTTTTTTTTGG
>CM040989.1:23467406-23482732 GCA_022985145.1 Pangasius djambal | reverse complement strand
TTTTTCTTTTCTTTTCTTTTCTTTTCTTTTCATTTCTTTATTTATTTTATGCTTTTCTCCTGTTTATAATTTGTAAAGAGGGGTTAGGGTTGCAGGTGGATTATTTTCTACCCCTGGTTTCTGAGACGGACACGATGAAATGTCTGACTGTGTACATTTATAATATTTATAAACTAAAGATTATCACCATTATGCAATAGACTGTGATATAAAGACAAAACTATATGTGTGTTGTAAATAGTTTTGTAGATCTAGTCCTTGCAGAATAACGTGTGGTGCATTCTCGAACATGGCAATGTCTTACCAGTCTGAAGCCTGGATATCACATATATATATATATATATATATATATATATATATATATATATATATATATATATATATATATATATGCATATGTACAAAAGTGACACCAATCACGAGTTATCATTATCATTAGAGACATGCAAACCTTAATGCAAACGATGGCGCGATCGCTCAGTCGATACGGGATTTATATATCGCTATAAAAGCCGGTGCGAGCATTTATAGTGATCGTTAGAGACCAGAGAACGGCGGTGCGGAGAGATCGCTGATGGGAGAAAAAGCTTTTTGTAGTCTAAAAGCACACTTATTTCAGGACGTCATTTCTAAACGGGCCCCGTATTCATCGAACATCAATACACATGAACGATAAAGAACCTAATCATTACTGTAAGCTGAACAGTGCACTGACTCCGTCTATTTCTGTTTTATGTTTACGTCAGTATTATGCTTAAGCAATCAATATTACTCTGTATATCGCTATGCAGTCGCTTAAATTCGTTGTTTGTTTTTTTTTCTTCGTGAGCAATTCACATTCTCAGTTTCACGTCACATCTTTCAGTACAAC
The DNA here is from genome assembly GCA_022985145.1 of Pangasius djambal. Lineage (NCBI taxonomy): Eukaryota > Metazoa > Chordata > Actinopteri > Siluriformes > Pangasiidae > Pangasius > Pangasius djambal. The sequence continues at coordinate 23,481,861 of CM040989.1, read as the reverse complement.
GTCTCTTACGTGACTGACCGATCCCGAGCCCTGTCTCAGTGCGCGGTTACTGTTACCGCCCTGAGGTTAACCGTATAAGTGTGTTATTCCTCTTAGATCCCAGAAATTACATTTTTATTAATGAAAGAATAACACGTCATAGTTTAGAAGGCGGAAAAAACGCAGCCTGTTACGTTTCCGAGAAACCGGTTCTGTCCTGAAGATGTCGGAAAGCTGTTACACTGTTACAAAGCACTGACACTGGAGACTCCTTCCGTAAATTAAAATTAAACCATAAAAAAAAAACACTCATATCTACGATGACACATGCAGTCTAATCTGGATAACTGGAGCGTACTCTGTACAAATCCCTGTGTGGGTCGTCATTATAGAAATGATAAATTAATTGGCACCTTCTGTCCCGATCAGAATCAAGAATTTAACAGCGCTGCGATATAAAAAAATTCACATAAGCGTCTAGTGTCAGTTATGGACACCGAGTCGCATGGTACTATACTGTGCCTTGTATCTACGTTGGTATTGCGCCACGTAGCGTTAATTTCTGCGAATGTGGCAGCCATTTTGCGTACTCATACGCGTAGTCAAAAGCAACTATAATCCAGGCTTAAAGCTAATGTTCTTACTGATTTTCCCAAATTAGCTATGCAGCAACGTTAAAGCTATAGTAAAACAAACTAATTTATCTAGCTCAGCCTCTGTTTTTTTTTGTTTTTTTTTTCTAAACGCCCTGTTGTTGGCTTTTAACTGATTTATTTATGTCTTGAGGTAAATAAAGTTTAATCCATTTTTCAGAAATTCAACCCAGATAGCAACGGGAACAACGCATAGCTGGGGCTTAGGATCGGTCAATTATTCATCTCTGTACACTTCATAACAAGCACCGCTAACCAAACTGGGGGTTTTTGCATGATCGTTGCACAACTCTTTTTTTTTTTTTTTTTAAGAGAGAGAAAGTGTGTGTGAGAGAGAGAGAGAGAGAGAGAGAGAGAGAGAGAGAGAGAGAGAGTATGTGAGGAAATAAATCCATCTCGGCTGCATCACTGATGCGCAGGATGAAATGTCAGAATGAATCTGATTTGCAGTGTACACGGGTTTTCATTGCTGTTATTGAGTAAGGATTTGTTTTCTGTGTCACGGTCTGTCTGTACATGGTAGCAAAGATGAGAAGTAAATATTTGTTTCAGTTCAGGCATATCTAAGAAGCAAGCTAAAGCTAAAGCTGTCTTGCATTAAGGTTTTTCTCTCTCGTGCGCGTGTGTGTGTGTGTGTGTGTGTGTGTGTGTGTGTGAGCATCGTCCATGAGGCTTGGGGCTCAGGTAGATCAGGTCTATCGTGCTGAATTAAAACCCTTATATTCTGTTCACGCTACATACTTACAGAACATGTTTTGTATGTTTTTCAACACATCGATGAAATGAACCTGAAGGGTTCCGGGTTTTTCACATCATAAGCAAAATTTGATCAAATTCCTCGTAGGAAGCTCACGTATCCTTGACGTCAGCACTTTCTCTCGTTAGGTACTCTATTACCTTATCTTTTTCCTTTGATGTGATATAATGGCATGGTTCTATATTTAGATACAGTTTGTTTACAAATGATTCAGTCTTTTTGAACGAGTCACTAAGGTGAACGAATCCGTATCAGTCACTGAGTCTTTCCTTTCGCTCAGGTGCTTCTTCGCAACTACACACCATCAAAATGGTAATGTGAAGTACCTGGACATACGTAGGTTTACGTTATATATTCATCTATCTTGTGCTTATTAAACGTTTGTGGAGCCGTGAGTCAGTAAATCTTTCCGTCACGACCGAGATTCACTCCTCTTTCATTTGGGTCAGTGTACGAATCAGCGAATCTTTTAATCATGACTGAACTTTACTCTTCACTCATTTGGGCCAGTGTGTGAATCAGTGAATCAGTCAGTGTGTGAATCAGTGAATCAGTCAGTGTGTGAATCAGTGAATCAGTCAGTGTGAATCAGTGAATCAGTCAGTGTGTGAATCAGTGAATCATTCGTTCATAACAAAGATTCACTCTTCTCTCATTCGACTCAGAATGTGAATCAGCAAGTCTTTGGATCATGACTGAGATTCACTTCTCTCTCATTCAGGTAAGCATGTGACTCACTGAATCTTTTAATCAAGACCGGGATTCGCTGCTCTCTATTTCAGGTCAGTGTGTGAATCACCGACTCATTTAATCATGACCGAGATTCGCTGCTCTCTCTCATTCAGGTCAGTGTGTGAATCAGTGAATCATTTGGTAATGACAGAGATTCGCTCCTTTGTTGGGGATTTCAGAGTTGGGGATGTCCAGCGTTTTAGTGCATATCTAGACACAATATTGCATTTTCATATTTTAAGGGTTTTATTTTTATTGCCACTAATAAACAATAGAATTGAAAAATTTTCCCGAGGATCTTTTTCTCTAGAACGTAAATCTCATGAAGATACGATTTACTGGGGACTTAAAAAAAATAGATACTAGTTTACTATACAATCTGAACAGTGAACAGGACATGAGGGTTAAATAAGACGGCAGTAAAGCGTCAGAGATATAAGCCTCCCTCGAGTTTCAAGCCTCGTTAACAACACGCTTCAGACTTACAGGACTCACAGAACCTCGGCGTACTGCAGTAACCCCGAATCCAGGCATCTCCACGTTACCGCATGCACCGTCACAAATACTTACAGAAGATACTATTTAAAACCGTTGACGTTTAAATGTATTGTGAGAAGTTTTTATTTCCTTTTTCTGTCTGCCTGGAAATGATAAATGTGTGTATGTGTAACCGAAGCGTATCGGAAGAATCTTCACCAAAAGCACGTTCTTAAGTATTTGTGCCTAAACTATAGCCATACTTCACCCGTCTCATCGTTCCTGTTGTGTGTGCACGCACGGACGAGTGTGTATTTGTTCCACGTCTTCGAAAAAACACCATAGAAAGATGGCCGAATGTACAAAATGAGGGGGAATCTCTAAAACACAGGCACAGAAAATGTATGTTGCCTTCAAGTCCTGTTGGAAATATCGCAATTACGAGATATTACGCACAAACACGCCACTATGCCGTAATTTTCTAGAAACGAACGATTGAGCGGTTCTATCGCTTCTATCAGTTCTGTAATTATCTAATGTTTATTTATCTATTTGCTGCTAAATCATGCTGCTAAATAAGCATGATCACGTGACCATGTGCGACGCAGAAACCCGTCCTACTGCGTTAAAGTCGCTGCTGTCCAGATGTAAGAGATCATCATCATGACGACGATGTTTAAGAACGTCAGAGAACCCAATCCCGTCCGAATAGGGGTCCAATTTTAGAACTAACGACCGAGGAATTTGTTCTTTCACAATTTTTACGGAATTTTTGGGACAACTGATAAAACTCATACAGCGTGAAGAAGCCTTAACTTTTTTTTTTTTAATGTTAAGAAGCTTTAACGTGACAAAATTTTTCCAGGCCACACATTTTATTTTCCTCCAAATACTTTTGCGCTCATATCATGCTGTTCTTCAAACTCGTAAAAAAAAAAAAGTAGGCTCTTCTGAGAAGGACTTGAAGGCAGCAAAAGGACGGTGCATATCTGTTCATCTTTACCGTACTTTCCTGGCAAATCTGACACGCCACGCTAAAGGCCTCGGGCTAAAATCATGCAATTCAGCTCCTAATCCCACTCCTGCTATGATAATGCTAATCTCAGCTAACAGCAGAATATCTTCCTGCAGTGGTTTAATAATTACTAACAATAATTACATTAATAGTTATAATTAATCACTACTGTAGATTACTATACAGGAATACAGACACGCAGGTATATGACGCCTATAACCTGCATCTGCATGGTATATTATTTATCAGTAGCGTGCAACTTTACAGTGAATCTTTCAGGAAAGATGCTAGCATATCAGTTAGCGAAACACGGCCATGCTGAGAATTCAGGCTTTAATTTTTGCGACAGTTTGGTGATTACAGTTTGCTGCTTTTGTTTGGCAGCTGTGATTTTGATCTAATGTTTTATGCAGGTTACTGAACAACTCAGAAATCTGCTCATTTATTGTAAAAACACTAAACGGACACAATTAAGCTAATTCTAACATTATAACATGCAAGTTGACACAACAGCTAATAATTACAAAAAAAGATCTTGGAGTCCAAGAAATATCAACTAATACGTTTCCTGTAGGTCTGGGATACACATGAACGAATGTGTAAAGTTCCCGAGCACTTTTTGAAAATGGATTTAATTCATTTATAGCTAGTAGCGCTGTTTGGTTTGGATTCAGTGGAGTGTGTGGAGCAAGACTGGCCAAAGTGTAAGATCCTTCGAATTGCACTTTCCGATAACGGAACGTTTCGGTATGAAACTCGCAATACCTTGCATTTGGTTCGATTTGAGATGTTTTAATGGTAAAGTGAGATGTCGCGTCTCTCTCTATGCCGTAGCGTATAGGGTGTAGTGTAGCGCAGAGGTGTGCGAGGGACTGTTGTGTTTTATCTCAATCTTGCAGTTATTGTTCTTATCTGTACCTCTCTGCGATATTTTTTAACCAGATTCGTTTCCATAAATATAAACAAACTAGTCATTTAAATCATGTGACCCAGTGTGACGTTCTCACCATCAGTGTAGCTTGTATCACTCGTAGTTTGTCTCTTGTGGGCGTGTACTGACTGCTACAGCTTTTTTTTTTTCTTCCTGTGATAAACGGTAGTAGCTGTACTGTATATTTAAGCTAACTAGTTAAACACAAACGAAATGCTATTCAGTGTGAAAATTGACGTATGTTACGTGCTCGGCTTAGTGCTAGTGTCGTTCTTCAGAGTCGATTAGCAAAACAAGCTAACTGTGCTAGCTAGGTCCACTCGCCAGAGACGCAGACGATTTTTGCTACTTCCTTCCGAGCTTTATTTTACTTCTTAACGTTTCCATACACGTTAAATGTACGTATGTGACAGGATAAAATTAAACCATTATAAGGTTTTAGGTTTTTCATCCATTTTTGCACATCAAACAGTAAAGTTGTGAGTGGGGAACTGAAGAAACGTCGGACCACACGCACCGTAGGATTGCTCTGAGGAATAATTTGAGCCGATCGCTCGCGTGGTGTCACTTTACAGAGTCATATACCTGCTACCTGTTACTTGGTACCTGTTACCTGTCGCTGAAATCGTTGTTCTGTTTCGCACCTGTATGTAGAAAATGAACGGGCGTCTGTCGCTTTGTCGTTTGCTAGCGTGAATGTAGGGAGACCCTGACCAGGATATAGCATTTACTGAAGTTAATAAACATTAATCAAGTTTGTTAATTTTAATAAACATGGCCTTTCTTTGTCATGCCAGCTTGTAAGTAAAATCCGACTTTCGTGTTAGTTTCTGTGAGATCCCAGTCCTGATGCACACCTCTAATCTAATCTAGCGTAGAGTTAGCGACGGCCAGCTGCAGCTATTTTTTGATACTGACTTTGCCTTTAGAAGAGAAATGCTTCCTGCTTTTAACTTCGGCTCACGTCATTAACACACACACGTGCACAGCTACACTAAAAAACAAATAAACACCAGTCATTCAGTATGGAGGCATTCGAGAAACCAGCACGTAGATTCCTATCGTTTCTTTCCATCCCTTTGTCTTTGTCTCTCTGTGTGTGTGTGTGTGTGTGTGTGTGTGTGTGTGTGTGTGTGTGAAGACGAAAACTAAAGAGAACAAAAGAGAGACCGTGCTGCAAATAAACAAGGGCATAAAACCCAAAGTCTCCTGGATGCACGTGAGATTATCATTTCATTTCCTGCATGAGGGAAAACGCTACAAAGCCAGCTCATCTTTTCATTGTGCTCATTGTGTGCATTAGAAAAAAAAAGAATATATAATTAACAAAAAAAAAAAATAATAATAATTTTAAAAAAAAGAAAGAAACTGGGTTATTTGATCTGGAAAGATGAATGATAAAAATGTATACTTTCTTACAACTTTATGCAGACATTCTTTTTTCTGTTTTTTTTGTTTGTTTGTAAATAATAAACCTTTAAAATCTAGAGGGAGAGAGAAAAATAAAAGAAATATTGTCATTTACCATTGTGTCTGTTTGTTTTTTTTTTTTCTTATAATAAAGTTTTTAGCTAGCTAATAAACTTAACCTGTTAGCTATCATCTGGAATATTCAGTACTGTTTCCCAAATATTAGCCAGATAACTAGCTAGCTGTTAGCGTGTGTACATGACTGTTAAAGTGCTAGAGGTTAGCTAAAGTTAGCTGAAATTAGCTTGCACTCTCTATATTAGCTAAACCAGTTGTTTGGGAAAACTTAGCAAAACTTTAGCAACAACAACAAAAAAATCTACCTGCATTTTTCCCTCTCATAACTTTTTTTTTTCTTTTGTTTCTCAGCTCCTTGTGATTAGCTTGGACGCTAGCTTCTCTAATGCTAGCTTCTCTAATGCTAGCTTCTCTAATGCTAGCTTTGTATGGAGTTACGTCTGTTTGGCGCTTTTGTAATATTTCAGGCCTGAAACAAGCTTAAATGGCACAATACACAAAGAAAGGAGACACAAATTTACGTAAATAAGTATTCTGTATTTCTGTGTCATTCATTAATTAACATTAACATACAAAAAAAGAAATATTTAGCTCTTGTACCATGTGAATGCCATTACAATGTCAGCTTTTCTGTGTGTTCTCTGCACTGTCTGGACATTCTGTTCCCATAAAGAAATTAAGACAAAGTGCACACACACACGCACACACACACGCACACACATATCTAAAAAGAAGGACCATCAGCAGAATATGAAAAATGGCCGCGCAGGGACGGCGAGGATCTCCATTCATTAACCCCTCGATACAGATCAGTCATTAATTATTAATATGTTAAGACAGATCCTTTGCTCTTCACAATGAGACAGATGGGACAGTTCGCTGGCGAACACTCGCAGCGTCGTGTCGGTGTTACATTCCCGGCGCTGTGTTGTCATTTTGATGTCTTACTGACGGAATCGTTTTAGAGCCGCAACGGATTATGAATACCTTAATATCATGATGTATTTTAATCTATAATATAATATAAAATACGGCCAGAAAACAAAATGAACACGAAATCAGTCAGCCAGGATGTGTTTGGTGTTTGCTACGATGCTAATATTGCTAACATAGCGGGTCATGACAGAGACAGTGTGAGTATAGTGAGAGGTCACTGGGTGAAATATGAACGTAACACTCAAAATGGTGGCTGTATTACATAACATCCATTTAAATCCTTATTGATCCAGTTTTGTGTTTTATGAGTGTCTCCTCATAGAATTTACAGAATTTACTAGAAGGGTTTTGGTGGTGATGTCTGAATCGTGAATGAATCGTTCTTTTGAAGTGATCCTTTTTTTATTTTCCATGAAATACACCACATAAAACCCAGAAAAGTGAAATATAGAAATGATCCCAATGGAGGATGAACTCGTGGAGGACACGATTGAACTGATCATATTTGTTGTCGCTATATTTGACTAAAGGAATTTAACTCGCCGAGTTGAATGTGACTCACGTGACTCACTCACTGAATCGTTCAAGTCAAAATACATTCAAGAGCCGTTTCCATTATCCACTGCAGCGCTAGGCTAGTACGCGAGTTTGTTGTAAAGATGCTAGGCTAACCGGCTACAGTAGCCTACAACACATGTGTGAACATGGATCAAAGCTCATTGAAATTTTGCATAATGCCTTTTTTTTTTTTTTTTTAAACTGTCAAGGAGTCATTTAGGAGCTGAAAGAGGTGCCACATGATTATCCCGTTTCTGAGCAGCTCTATAATGAAATACGAGCCAGTTGCTGTGTTTCTCATTATGGATGTATTGCTGCTGCCCATCAGATTTATACAGCAAGAGTAACAGTAGACTTGGGCAATAAATATTTCAGCACACAGCAGCGAGACGGGGCTATTAAATAAACGCCTCACATGATACCGTCGCCTAAATCGATATCCGGCAGATAACATGGCTACAGCTTCTGAATATTTTAAAAATTCACATTAATCATCACAAATAAGATGCTGTCGGGTTCGGCACAGGCCTGATGGAAGAGTCGCTGATACCCTACTGAGTTCACTATTAAGTTCAGTACTGAGTGCACTACTGAGTTCACTATTAAGTTCAGTACTGAGTGCACTACTGAGTTCACTATTAAGTTCACTAATAGGTTCACTATTGAGTTCACTATTAGGTTCAGTACTGAGTGCACTACTGATACACTACTGAGTTCACTATTAAGTTCACTACTGAGTTCACTATTAAGTTCAGTACTGAGTGCACTACTGAGTTCACTATTAGGTTCAGTACTGAGTGCACTACTGATACACTACTGAGTTCACTATTAAGTTCACTACTGAGTTCACTATTAAGTTCAGTACTGAGTGCACTACTGAGTTCACTATTAGGTTCAGTACTGAGTGCACTACTGATACCCTACTGAGTTCACTATTAGGTTCAGTACTGAGTGCACTACTGATACACTACTGAGTTCACTATTAAGTTCACTACTGAGTGCACTACTGATACACTACTGTGTTCACTATTAAGTTCACTACTGATACCCTACTGAGTGCACTATTAGGTTCAGTACTGAGTGCACTACTGAGTTCCCTACTGAGTGCACTATTGATACACTACTGAGTTCACTATTAAGTTCAGTACTGAGTGCACTACTGAGTTCCCTACTGAGTTGTCAGACCCACAGGCTACTTAGTTATTCACCAAAACCGTGTCAGTTGTTAGTGATTAAAAACATGTTATAGGAGTAAACATGTATTACTAAAAAAAAAAAAAAAAGATATGACGTCAGAATTTGGACAAAAGTTTGCTGCTTTTCGAAGTAACTTCTTAAAACAAACAAACAAAAAAATACTTCATCGGTACAAATAAAGTTACTCTTACAATTTACTATACCAAATATTTCACAACTGCATTCAGCTGAAACATTTCTCCCAGTGATATACTTTATTATTTTGTGCTCATGTTGTGGAATTTCAAACGTAATCCATAATTTTCCTGATTTTTATCCAATAGGATGCGGCTAATTTGATCACGTGATTTGGAAGTCGCTAATTGGCCATCCACTCGGTGTGCACGTATCTCTGTTTACCTGCAGTAATTAAGACGAGGTGGTGAGAGAATGAGTGTGGCTTCCGGTTAGGAAGAGAAGAGAAGAGAAGAGAGAGGGAAGAGAAGGAACTGAAGCTCAGACATTAAAGACAAAAACAAACAAACAAACAAACAAAAAAAAAAAACACAACGACTTGCGCCCGGTAAGTGATGAATTCGTGTTACTCGCTGAGCTAATGCAAAAGCTTGCTATCTTTAATACCCTTGCTAACAGGGCTGGGCGATATGATCACAAAAATGCCACGATACTTTTCTATGATACACCACATGCATAAGGTAATCTGGGCTTGCTAACAAACTGCCAGTAAAAACTAAACAAACAGACAAAAAAAACAAACAAAACAGTAGTGTTGCATTAAAACAAGAACCTGTGTACGACTGATGATGCTGAAAATGCATTTAATGTGAACCAAACAAACAAACAAACAAACAAACAAACAAACATTTTAATGGCAGTAAAAAATGATTCATTAAAAAATGATTCATCTTTTTTAAATGTGTGTAATTATTTTTTCAAAATGTAATAAAAAGATCTTAATACCTGCAACATCTCAGGTACGTGTAGTGTGATATAATTTATCACGATATCAGTATTATATTATTCAGTCATATTGCTCAGCTGTACGTACTAATGATTTCACTACAGGCTGTGATTTATGATTTATTGTTCTGTTCTGTTGTAGCGTATTTTAAATGCGTCAGTTTGCTGAAGGAAACCTGTGGAATGGCGATCAGATGAGTGAGTAACCCGAGTGGTTTGCTGTTATCGCTGCTCACGGCCGCCGTGCCAGAGTTCACATCACATTACATCACTTTAGATTACATCGCTTTACATCACATTACATCCCATAACATCACATCACTTCACTTTACATCACATCACTTCACTTTACATCACATCACTTCACTTTACATCACATCACTTCACTTTACATCACATCACTTCACTTTACATCACATCACTTCACTTTACATCACATCACTTTACATCACATTACATCCCATAACATCACATCACTTTACATCACATTACATCCCATAACATCACATCACTTTACATTACACCACATCACTTTACATTACACCACATCACTTTACATTACACCACATCACTTTACATTACACCACATCACTTTACATTACACCACATCACTTTACATTACACCACATCACTTCACTTTACATCACTTCACTTTACATTACATCACTTTATTTTACATCACTTTATTTTACATCACTTTACATCACTTCACTTTACTTTACATCACTTTACTTTACATCACTTTACTTTACATCACTTTACTTTACATCACTTTACTTTACTTTACATCACTTCACTTTACATTACTTTACTTTACATCACTTTACATCACATCACTTCACTTTACTTTACATCACTTTACTTTACATCACTTCACTTTACATTACTTTACTTTACATCACTTTACATTACTTCACTTTACTTTACATCACTTCACTTTACATTACTTTACTTTACATCACATCACTTTACTTTACATCGCATCACATCACATTACAGTGCTGTGATTTTTAAAGCTGTGAGCGAGATTCCACCATTACGGTTCCATCAGGATCTCAGTGATGATGCGTTTGTGGTGACTGTTTCAGTCTTCGGTATAATCTGATGCGCTTTCTGATTGAGGCGTGTCCCAGTGTCTGTCAGGCTCAGAGAAGAAGCCATTACACATTACACACATCATCCAGGAATCATTCGTCCAGTAGCACAAGCTATTGAGGTTGTATAAAAAGGCACTGCTAAAGACACTGGTGCGTTCGACTTGTTTTTATGATTTCGTAGCAGTGAGAAAATCAAACTCCACCTTATGATGTAGGCTGCAGCACACAGCAAGCTAATGTCACATGCGTACACATCGTGCAAAGAAATATTTTAGATGAATATGCACACAACTTGATATCTTTTACTTAACAAGGCAAAGTTAAATGCAGCTGTTCGATGCAGATGTTTCAGTACTTGTAGTTGGCTTGTTCTTGTGTACGTCGATGATTTGGTTTCAGCTTTGAATTCTCACGCCGCTTGCTAGAGTTACAGAAACCAGACACCTGCTCATTTCCACTGGTTTACTGTGTATTTCATTTAATCTGTGTATCTTGTGCTCTAGCCCTTGAAACCTGGTGATGTTAGCACAATAGCTAACACCCACACTAGAAGATAAATTGACACAGAACAGGTGAGCAGACGTCCTGGAGGACTCCCTCTCACGCGATATAATCGAGACTGAAATAAAAGTATACAGCGAAACACTTGCTTCCTACCAAATTAGAAACCACCAAATGTCTTTGTTTTCCTTTTATAGTGCTTTAAAGCTCACTGCTGCTTGGTGTTTTTACACTCTCTCTCTCCTGATTGGCTGCAGCTCCTGCCAGCCACTGTGTAGTCGGGCTTCTTTCGTGCCTGATTTTAGGGTGTGATAATGCTTCACGTATCTGAGCTGGCGTATGATTTATGTGTATAAATTTCCCACCCATTCGAACCCAACTGTGAATTATTATTATTATTATTATTATTATTATTATTACAAGACTGTCATTGTGACTCCAGTGTTTTTTTTTCTTCCTCTAATTCAGTCATTTTTCCAGTTTTTTTTAGCTTTAATCTCAAGAAAAATATAGATGTTTGAATTTACTTATTAGTCCCAGTAAAGCTAAAACAGCACCAGCGCTGAGCTATTTTTCATGAAACGCAGTGTGACAAATCTCTCCTGACATCTCTGCGCGTGATAATGAGTGGTGTGTTTGTGTAACGGGTCGTCAAGTTTGTCATCAAATCAACACGAGACAGAGAACAGATGGCGCCGGGGTTTAAACGCTCGCCAAACGAAGCTGGCGTGTAGAATGTATACTCAAATTCATCCAACACGTGTTGGTTATGAAATAATGTTGATTTTCTTCTAATCAACTAGCTAAGGGTTAATGAATGTTTGATCAAAAGGCAAAAAGTGATTTAGGAAAAACCATTTCCTGTTAAGTGATGTGTGATGTGAGATTCAAGAATGATTTTAAACGCGTTTTAAAATAGAAACGGTTGTTCTACTGCGGTTTATTTTTTTTACAAGATTAGCCCAAGGAAATAAATGAATAAAAGGGATTTTTAAAAATTCTAAAGAAAGCTCTTTACAGTCGTGACGGCAGCCGACCTCACCGCCGCCGTCTTTTGGACTATTAATTAAGCATGCTTTGAGTCAGTTATGTTCCCGCTCATGCTGTGTATGCTACTACCTCTGCTGAATATAACTATGATGAATATTAAACGGGAAAAAAACACCTCAGAGATGCAAAATTCTTCTAGCCAGTATTTCGTATCGTGATATTCGAGACAAAACATGAAATTCTGTTTCATGCCTTATGTCTCATCGAAGTGGGACCATGAAGCGTGTTATGTTAAAACATAGCTACATATCAGAAGATGTTGTGAAAGGCAATAAGGGTGTTGGATTTTTTTTCAGGTTGTTGAACCTACTGATAAACCAGGAAGCTGCAAATAAACTGTGGCACCGTGGCATCCAGACTACTGATTTATCCACCACTGATCCAGTCGAGTAATCATTTATAGTGCCTCCACGTCCTCTGCACTGAACTGTGCTGTTTACGTCTGTGTTGATACTTGCATGACACACACACACGCGCACACACACACGTCGATAAGCTCAGCTGATGGCTGATATGTTTTGTGTAAATGAAGTCCGTGAGCGAGAGGTGAAGCGTGGTTTCGACAGCTGACCTTGTGTGTCTCAGCTGATCAGGTGACTTATCTAATTGTGTTATTTCGTAACGGAGGCAATATCAGTGATTGGTGTGCACGAAGAGGAAACTCAATTAAAAAGCAAAGTCACCTCTGCAGATGGAATTGCACCTCACAGATTCATGCTGTAATTAAATATAAACCAGCAGACTGCGACTCGATGCGCAGAGCTGGACCGAGCGAACAGCAGGCCAGATTTCAGATCTCCGGGTACTCCAGTTTCCTCCCCCTGTCCAAAGACATGCTTTGTAGGCTGATTGGCATCTCTAAATTGTCCGTAGTGAGTGAATGGGTGTGCGATTGTGTCTTGCGATGGATTGGCACCCCGTCCAGAGCGCCCCCTGCCTTGTGCCCCGAGTCCCCTGGGTTAGGCTCCAGGCTCCCCGCAGCCCTGTGTAGGATAAGCAGTACAGAGGATGGATGGATGGATGGATGGATGGATGTGTACACGTCCCTGTGAATGAGCTGTTGCTATAGAAACAGTAGCATGTTAGAACGAGTGCATTAATATAAACCTGTCATTTGCAAGTGTACTACAGTCAGAGCTGCTGTTATAGAAAATTAATCACACCTTCTGTCCAAAATAATATAAATATAAAATATAATAAAACACACACAGAAATAAAACCTATAATTATTTGAGCTAATTACTAGCAATAGCAGAGCCTCGTTATACAATATCAGCAGGTTGCTCATGTATTGGATGAATGTGACTTAACATGGAATGAGTTGTGGGTCATATGTATGTCCAGAAATCTTATCCCATCCACACAGGTCTTTATCGTTTAGAAAATTAAGCATATAGCATCGTATTGGTCCTGCTCTGCAAACCTGAGCTCACCTTCTCTGTAAAACCAATTGGCACGGGAACAGAGTGTGGCTTAACCTCAAACTCCTGGTGTTTTTCATATTCGTATGCCTACTCAGCTCTTTTTGAAGCTCCATTAGTGAAATTAAGTATCCAGGGTGCAATGGCAACTCAATGAAAGGTTAATGAATGCTATTTCTGCCTTGGCGCTCCCTCGGGACGCCTCCTCGACCCCGAAAATAAACACGCCGAGCTTCTGCAGTGCCAGATTGCACACTGAAAGTGTGTTTCTCTGGAAGCTCGACTTGTATTCCTGTTTACTAGGTGCATGTCCAGTAACGCTACATACCTGTGTGTGTGTGTGTGTGTGTGTGCGCGTCAGCGCGCGTCAGCGTAATGTCAGGACTGAGTTTCACTGTGATGTGAATTGTGTGAAACCTGACCTGCGTTTTCAGTCATTTGTCTGACCGCAGTATAAAATTTCCTGCTACACTACACAATTTACATTCCATGTTCTGTGTATTTATTGTTGTGTATTTATTGTCCTGCACTCGCTTCACACTGTTGCGTTATCTGCACCTAATGTAGTCTTGTGTACTGTTGTGTTGCACCATGGTCCTGGAGAAACGACATTTCTTTCCAGTGTATACAAGCTACACTTTATACCCAAAAGTCTGTGGACACTTGACCATCACAGCTGTATGCGCTTGTTGAACGTCTCATT
>CM040989.1:23426951-23461937 GCA_022985145.1 Pangasius djambal | reverse complement strand
CTCTCTCTGCCTCAGCCCCTGAGCGTTGGTATTCAGCACACGTCTGCAGTGCTCTGATCAGAAGTTGAGCGCTGAACCCCTGGCGGTCAGGCTGCCGTGTGTTTATCGCTGCGTCTCGGCTCTGATTCATGCGTCAGATGCGCAGCTGCTTTGTTCAAATATTTGCACGCAGGAAGCTGCAGGTTCAGATAAAGCGGCAGAACCGGGATCAGGGATCGGCACAGCGTCGCTTTCATGTTCCTCTGCACTGAGCCTGATTCATCAGTTTCACCTCCACGCAGCGACTGAAAGAGCCGCCGATGCTTTGATTGTAGCGTAGGGCGGAGTGATGCGACGATGCCATGTCAGTATCGTAATAAATTATATCACAATACACTTTTCTGATATGTTCTATATAATTACATCTTTTTGCACATAAAACAAATCCAAACTCCGACTGGATTTAGTTTCAATCATATTTATACCACGGCGCTGCTGAATTCTGGATTCTGATTGGTGTTGATTAGTTTTCTATAACAGCAGCTCTGACAGTAGCGCAGGTTTATGTTAATGCGCTCGTTCTGATACGTTTTCGTTTCTATAGCAACCGCTCATTCACAGGGATGTGTACAGCAGACGCTAAACGGAAAGGATTAAAAGACGGAAACGGTAAAGGAGGGAAGGAGTCTCCAGTGTCGGCGCTTTGCACCGGTCAGAGGTAAAGCTGTAACATTAAGTTCTGCGACAGGTCCGAGGAGTTTACGCTTCTTTATGGTTTCTCGGTAACATGACAAGCTACGTTTGATTGTTTTTGTTTTTAAAAAAAGAGTTTGTAGCTGCTATAACGTAAGTGAGAACAGGAACTCACTTCGTTCATGGACGTCCCACAATATTAAGTGTAACTCTAAACGGATAATAAGGATGTGTTGTTCGGGATGTGCAGTCGCAGGAAACTTCAGAGTAGTAACAGTAGCTCTGCGTCATCACACCAACATGTCGTTGATTAATTTCCTTTACTGGTTTATTCTTTTTTTCGTGAAAGCCGTAATATTTTTGTCGGAGCTGTGCTCCTGCGTCACGTGTTCCGTCTGTCCCCAACCCTGAAGCTGTCGAGTAGACGGAGATAAATATAACTCCTCTTCCGTTTGTCGTGCAGAACATCACCCTCGGTGGTTTTTTAGTGGCCCAGCTTGGATGCGATGTGTTTTTTTTTTGTTATTATTATTATTGTTATTATTATTTTTTAGTGTAAACTTGTAAGCGAGTCAGCATCAGTGTGAGCACACAGCGCTGAGGCAGCAGAAACCACAGCGCTAGAAATAATGTCCAAAATGACTCATCTGTTCATCTGCACGACCCTCCCACCGAGGAGAACCGAGCTGGAGAGGAGCAACACGCACACACACGCACACGCACACACACACGCACACACACACACACACACACTGTTCTTGCATTTCATTTATTCAGTTTTGTTTGCTTGTTTGTTGCTTTAGTGTTGTTCGTCTCTCCTCCTTTAGTTTAGTGGAATTTGCAAAGTAGCTACTGCACCCTGATGAGCTAACTCTATTCTATTCTATTCTGTTCTACTTCCTGCTATTCTATTCTATATTCCATTCTATTCCATTGTTTCCTGTAATTCTATTCCTTTCTATTCTATTCCGTTCTCTTTTATGTTATACTACTGTGTTTAATTTTGTTTCATTCTGTCCTGTTCTACTTCCTGCTATTCTATTCCCATGATATTCTATGCTATTCCTTTCTATTCCATTCTCTGTCATGTTATACTGTACTGTTATACTATATACTAATTTTGTTTCATTCTCTTCTGTTCTGTTCTGTTCAAGTTTATTCCTTTCTATTCTATTCCCTTCTCTTTTCATTCTGTCATGTTTTACTATACTGTCGTATTCAATTTCGTTTCATTCTATTCTTTCTTGCTGTTCCGTGCTATTGTATTTCCTTACATTTCTTGCGATTCTGCCGTTTTATTCTACTTCAGGTTATACTATTCTGTTCAGTTTTATTTCGTTCTATTCTTATATTTTGTATTCTATTATATTCTATGCTGTTCTGTTCTATTCCTTGCTATTATATTATATATTATATTATATTATATTCTGTTCTGTTCTGTTCTATTCTGCCTCAGAAATTCATAGTTCTTAAATTGATATTACCAGCTTTGCGGACGCCGTGAAACTGTTCCTTCATGCTGGATTCATAATATCCTACACATGCTCTGAAACCTAAGTGTATAACACACCCTGCGTTGTACCTGAGCGGCGGTTTTGCCTCTTCGCTTTCGGAGGCAGATCGTGATTTCGCTGCTAATTAGCTGGCGGCCGCAGCACCGGAGCTCTCCGCTCGACTCCTCTTGAGCACCAGGGCTTGTGCAGGGCACGTGGGGAACGGCGGAACATCACCGCTGGACGTCTGTACGCGGCGTGTCGTGTCGTCGACTCGCCCTGGCGACTCCGATCGTATAAGTAATGAACTTCGATCGGTTATCGTGTACGGAAACGTTCACAAAATTAAACGCCATTTCACCTCTTCGGTTTGTTCTTATTTCCGCTCACGTATGAACTTCAGCGGTTATTGTTTTGTGCTACTCTATTCGATTATATCCTATCCCATTCTAGTTCATGGTGCTCTATTCTACTGCACTGTACTCCATTTAATTCTATTCTGTTTTGAGCTGCTCTCTTCTATTGTCGTCTTTTCACGGCTGTTCCATGCTACTCTGTTCTACCGTATTCTCTCGACTGCTACTCAATCCTACTCTATTCTAATATACTCTATTCTGTATTGATCCATTCTTTGTTGTATTCCATACTATTTCATGCTACTTCACTCCATTCTGTTGAATTCTGTCAATTCTATTTCATCCAGTTGCATTCTTGTGCATGCTGCTACATTTTATTTTCTGTTCAGTTCAGTTGTGTTGTATTGTATTGTGTGTTTATTGTTTTATTCTCACGGTCCAGCCTTTCCCACACTGATCACAATTTAATCGCTGTCTCTCAACATTAAAAGAAATCGTACCGAAACTAAGAGAACTGAACGTGACGGGAGGAACGAGACTGACGAGCCCTCCGTCTTTTTCTGGTCTTTCTTCTCGTCCTTTATATCAGAGAGCAGAAATTTGCAGGAACAGAAATTACAGCTCACTGCCAACGTACGAAACTGTGACCGCGTACGCAATCTGCCATCTGCCTTCACACTAAAAACAGGATTTATAGTAATCGCTGTACATTAACACACACACACACACACACACACACACACACACACACACACACACACGGGAAATTCAGACAGGCACGAGGAACTTCTGTGAGGACGCTAACTGCCGTACGATCCAGGGACTTCCGCTAACATACAGCTTCGCTGACTCACCGTTATCTCGTTTATTACTGTTAATGAAGGAAGCAGAGTCATAATTATATCATCAGAAACAGATGTGGAGGAAGTCTCTTAACATCTGAGGCTTTATTAAATTAAAATTTGATTAAATCAGTTCATTATTTTAAAGGAAAATACGTGTGAGTCTGTGTTGTAGGTCACAGAGATTAAGCCAATCTATTATCTCTCTGGTCAAATGTACGCTGATTAAATTCAAAGCCGGGGCTTTTATACCTGTGAATAGGCTTCATATTGCAGGTTCCTGATGAAACAGCGTTCTGGCTTTTCTCGTTCTGGATGAAGCAGGCGTACGCAGCGCCACAGGGTGTGTGTGTGTGTGTGTGTGTGTGAGAGACGGAGAGCACGGCCAGAGATGTGAAACACCAGCAGAGAAAACAGCGCTGTATGTGTAATCTATATGAATCACCATCATCTGACGGTTTCATATCCTAAAAGCCTGCAGGGGTTTAAACATCTCAGCAATTAGCAGCCTTTTTTTCTGTTTTTCTTCCAGACTAAGCGTTTTTTTTTTTTTCTCGAAACGTTGATGTCGTTAAACACACAACCCCGATATCACGGCTTTGAGAATGACTTTCGGGAATGACTGCATTTCAATGAGAGGAAACGAAATGCTAATATTTCATGTTTATGTTGCGGTTGTTGAACTCTGACCCAGGATTAAATTGAAGGTCGATCAATTTATGATGATGAATAATATTCACAAAAAAAACAAAGGAAGGAAAATGAGGCTCTCACTCCTTCATACAGCACTAGTATGGTTGAATTTTATCCTAGAAGAAAACATTTTCAAACATTTAATTGTCCAAAATGTTGTCAAAGTCATATATTGTGTAAGTAAATATAGTTTTTAAGTTTTTATTGCTGTAGTTTAAAGAACCTGTTGGTTTATACCAAGCAGAATAGTAGAAAAGAGTAAATGATTTCGTCATATTTCCTGGAAAGAACATCATGGAACGATATTTTTGCTGCTTGGAAGTGCATTTGAAATTTTTTAAATGTGCATTTTTATGCTGAATTCTGCTTAAAATGCCATTTTTAAAAAAATCGAAATGTTTTAAAATAGAATTGTTGGTAACAAAACACAAATTTTCAAATTTAGATTCAAAATGATACGACATAGATTCAGTCATTTAATATTTCAGCTCTTCAGCTTTTCCTTTAAATTGCTTAGATATATTTTAAGGAATCTTTTCATCCAAGAGGACGTTAGAAATGAGTCCGTAAAATATCTACTGGCACTATGACGGAGTGAAACCTCAGAGAACCTGGTGTACTGACCTCAGAGTAAAGTGTGAATAGTATTGGCAGATTATTAACTGGATGTTTTCTCTAGTAAAATTGTATTTAAATATTATTTTAATACATAACACTAATTAAAAAAAATTAATATCTTAAAATGATCTATTAAAAAAAAAATTCTGAGAATCAAAAAGAAGTGTCCATTGATGCAGACGCCGCAAACTCCTGACCAATCAGGCAGCTAGAATGCAGGTAAGGGGGCAATTTGGTGAGCTTGAAAATCAGTGTCATGTGAAAGCAAATGAAAAATGTACAGTTTTCCAATAAAGAAAAAATCTGACTCTGGTGCGGACTTTAGCAAACGATCAAGATGTGAAAGCAACCGTAGTTTCCAGAAAATATGGTAGGAAAATATTTTTCCCTTTTCACTGGGATTTTGCTGAAGTACAATTTTGTGAGCAAGGACTCAGCCTGGATCCTAAAAATACAAGCTTTTCTGAGAACTGACACGAATGCAGTCAAGGAACCTCCGTCACATACCGCCTGTCCATCCGGGGTTGCTGCTCAAACCGTACACACACACGTCAAGCTTTCAAAGATACACAAGAAACTGGAAGAAAACCCCCTCCATAATGCAACCATCATGCTGGGATCACTTGGGAAATGATCCAAACATTGGAAAAAATCAGATCCCTACAGAGCGAGCATATGTTCAGCACCCAGCAGGAGAGAAGCAGTCCGAGATCACCCGAGTCCCTCAAGGCTCAGTATTGGGTCCGGGTTGATTTTTACGTTTTTCAATAAAGGATATTAAATGGATTTTTAAAAAAGGATTTATAGTGCAGTGCTGGTGCTGGGTCATGGTAATGAATTAGTTCTAATACGTTATTGTTTCTATAGTAACAACTTGCGCTCCACATAAACAGATTTTTTTTAAATGGTTATTCTGGTGAGTAGGGGTGTAATGATGCACTCTGTTCATGATTCGATTCACCATATTGGCTCCATGATTCTCAGAATGTTCCGAACAAAATTTGAATGAGGAAAAATTATGACTGAAAAGACTCCTTTTTTTTTTTTTTTTTTTAAATTTATGAATCATATAAAATGATGTACATTTTTGTCTGTATAAAACTAAATAATCAAAAATGGCTGTGAACAGAGGTTTAATATTGTAAACAAAATGTACTGCAAGTTCATCATATCTTTTTTTAAAAAAAATGAATTTATAAACTTTCCCAAAGATTTTATTGAGTAAACAAAGTCTCTGATCAATTTAAACACAATGGACTCTGTAGCAGTGCCTGAGGCGTCATTTTAACCTAAACTAGAGCTCCAAAGTCGGCTAAAATGCCCGTTTTCTGTGGCTTCTTTCTCAGGCACTGTAGATCACAGCGGTGCAGGGCTGGTGTCATCTGAAAGCCGATGAAGAGCTCTTTTAACTGTTATAACGGGCTCATGTAACTGTTATATGGTGTCAGTCACTGTGATCTGGAGCTATCAGTCAGTGTGCTCTCTGTATACTTCAACTCTCTGTTGTTGTTTATTTTAATATAACCACATGACACGGAGTGTTTTATTCTTTGAATGTTGTTTCTCCTCTGCAGCAAATAAATGAATGAATAAAGAGCAACAGTAGATTTTTAAAAAAAAAAGATTAATGGGTAAGCGACTGAAATATTTGGAAATATGCATGCTCTTTAAATATGAATTAGATATAGATAAGATGATATCGCTATTAAATCTGATTACATGTATGTACGGGTTTGTAGGCAGTGTGGTGGTGTAGACACATCTGATAAATTCTTTGATTATTGTATGAAACAGTAAAGAGATTAATGAGAGAAGCTGATGAGAGAAATTCTTAACCAGCATTTCAAAGCTCTCAGCAGGGTCTCGACTCGTCCCGCGGGGAACCGACGCTGACACTCTGGGAATTAATTAATCCGAAACGACGCCACATCCGACATGCAGGGTAACAAACTCGCAAACTCTCTCCAAACCAGATCCAGCTGGGATTTGATGAAAGATGAAAGTGTGACTTAATCACATCATCAGATGCTTATGTATCTGACTAAGGATCATGGTTCTACATCATCGCATTTATTTTATTATAAATATGATGACATTTGATGAAGATCCCTAATCACTTTTATCTAGATAAATTCGACATGAAGCGAAAACGTGCCTTTCATGGCCCGTGTCCTTTCCCGTTCAGTGAATTGGCGAGAAGTCAAAAATCATAAGCGTTCCAACTCAACCATAAATATTGGCACCCTTTGCCACCTTACGTTTCTACTTTATCCACAACACTGTAAAAGATATACAGTATATGGATTTTTAAAAGAAAACCCAGCAAACAGCATTCGGTAAAAATACTTTAAAACAATCCTCCACGGGTTCCACTGTAGGAAGGTTATCACCTCTGATTTAACAGACTTCTCTCCTCCATTTGCCCCGACACACACACCTTTTCCCTACAACTCCTCTCATTTGTGTCCACACCTTGTGCCCTCTCCCCTGACAGGAAATCCATCATGCCCCTGATTTGACATGTGCAGAGCGAGATATCCGGAGTGACAAGACGAGAGCACTCGCTTCCTTAACATCGTCTCGTGCGAAAGAAAAATGGCACGGACGAGAAGAACGAGCTGCGTCAGCAAACCGGCTGTGCAAAAAATGTGCACCTGGCCACAGTTTTCATTCCCAGAATCCCTCTAACCCGTTATTCAGGCCACTTAAATAACATTTCAGCAATTTTTTAGAAAAATGTACTAACTAAATATATGTAATGTTTGCATTAGATTAATAGATTTATATTTATATTAGCTAGCCAGTGACTAGCATCATCAGACGTATCTAATTAAATAAAGTGAAAAATATATAGACATAGATAAATAGTTAAAATGTGCACCATCATGCTAGCTAAAAGTAAGTGCACCCCCATCGACTCCCATTTATTTTAAAGGGGCATTCAAATAAAAATTTGTAAAAATTCTAGTTACATTAAATTTCATTAATTAAAAAGGTCTGGCAAAGTGATTAACATGTAAGGGTGTAATAATACGACGGTGTGGATTAATGCATCGATTTAATTGCAAATGACTGAAATGGATCGATGTAACAATCATAAATTGATTATTAGGAAAAAATGACAACTGGTGTGTAAAAATGATACATATATTTAAACTGATGAGTAAACAGGCTAGCAAGCTGATTCGTCCATAACTCTGATACTTTTAAACTAGTCTTTCTCTACGTTGTCATTCTCCTTCCCCAGGTTCTGAATAAAGTTGGTCAGAGATAGATCAGAGATTACTAAACTGAATCGTATCGTATCATAGCAGATTCTGTGGTATCATCAAATATCGAATTGTTGCCTTATGAATCAAAATTGCATCACATGTGAAGCCTGAGGTTTACGCCACTACTAACACGACTGAATACTGACAACATCTTGGCCTTTAGTGATTGTCTTATTTATAGCTATAAACTAATTTGTTTTGTTTTGTAATGGTGCTTCACGTTATCACTGTTAACTAGAGGCATGGGACTCTAATAAATTGTGCAAATGCATGTGATTTTTTTTGATAAACCACAACAGAGGATCTGCTACAGAAGCCATGATGTCATTGAACTATAGTCATTATAGTCTATACTATAGTCATTGAACTATGACTTTTTTCTTTTCCCTCCATACATTTATGTATAGCTTTGCTACAGTACGTTTTCATGTCTGGTCATCCACTGAAACTTTTTCAGTCCTCCATCTTGTTTGGTCTGGGGTCTCCTTTCCTGCTCTATGTAGCATACAGTGCCACACTGCCCCCTGCTGGCCTGGAGAGGAGTTCCAGCGTCTGTCACTCAGGCTGTGAATTCCCGCAGCTCTGAATTATTCATGAGGTGTGAGTTTTCAACTCGAGGCCAGAATGCCAGATGGAGTGTATTGTACAGTAGAGCAGATTGGAGACGTGGCAGCCTGATGGAGCGGCATCTAATCATCTCTACAGCGAAAACCGGGAGCCCTTACAGAGAGCGAACTCCCTGAAGCATTGCGTGATGATCCAGTCATAAACTGCTGCCGCAGACAGTCAGGTCCTTTTAGTGCTGCCGCTTAAACAGAAGGCTTTTAAAACAGCAGCATGACCTCGCAAGTGCGTGTAGTAATCATACGCACTGTGATTTCAGTGTGAGGTAAAAAAAATAATAATAAAAAATGGCAGGAAATGATAAAATAAAAAATAAATGCACGTGTGACTGGCAACAGTGAAACCGAGAGGGTCTGATTGGGCAGAAGGTGATTACTTTTCTATAACAGCAGCTCTGACAGCAGCGCAGCTGCAAATCACACGTTTATACTAACGCGCTCGTTCTAATACGTTCTTGTTTCTATAGCAACCATGTGTAATTGTTGATACGGAGAAATGTTCTCCAAGGAGATGTTTATGCAACATTTAAGGAAGGAGTCTCCAGTGTCAGCGCTATGTAACAGTCGGAGGTAAAGCTGTAAAGTTTTCTAATATCTTCAGTGTTTCTACAACTATAAATGGATAAGAAATAGTGACATGGTGTCCTCTGATAAATAAATAATTGTGATCGTTGGCAAATTGTTGCGGTATAAGAGAAATAAAACACTTCAGGACGTGCTGTCATTGGAAAAGAATCAACTTCAGGGTGGTAACAGTAACGCTGCTTCAGCACAAGGCGTTTTATTCCTTTTAGCTTACAGAACCTGTCCGGCATTTTTACAGCTGCTCTCGGTACTTTACAGACTTTTAAGAAAAAGGGTTCTTTAAGGGTTCATTGTGTAATTAAATGATCTTAACCTCATAAATAAATTCTATTTGAAATCCTTTCTGCTGTAGTGTTCTGCCTAGAAACAGTAAGGGACAACTGAAGAACCCTGAAGAACATAGGCTCAGGGAGAATTATCCTCAGTTGTCGTTGAAGTCCATTCAGTCATATTATTTGTTGATTTCAGTGAACAGAGCAGGAGCTGTAAATAAGAGAACTCCTTCGTGAAGCTACTTTATAAAACACCGACTTAAATCCAAATCAAAGTCCTGGATAAAATCCATGCCCTCATTAGCTTTTAATCCTTTTTGTAAACAAATAACACGTCCCGTATAGACGCGCTGAATTCACGCTCGAGGGAAATCCGGGGAAATCAAAGCAAATCCCACAATTATCCCTGCGTCTCAGACAACACCACTTGATTTATAGCTCGCTAAATTCCGATTTGTGTTTCCTGTCCGTTAGCATCAGGCGTGTTTGCTTTGACTTTCTCAGGTGCCTTTTCTAAATCTGTAGCGCGTTATCCGTGATGAATGGAGCTCTAAAAACAGCGCAAGGGCTGATGATGGGTCCGAGTCTGGAGCAGCTGCGAACCTGCTGACTACGGCGTGAATCGTACACAAATAAAACAGGTGTCTAATAAGGTCGCGTGTTGGGAAATGTGGGAAATGTGTGTCACGACTGCTATTTCAGCACATAGTCCGGGCTGTTGCTCAGGATGTGTTCACTCTGCATGCAAAAGTGGCACAGATCCATTCTTTCTCTTCTTTTATTCCTCATACGTGACACTTTGTGAACATGACTTTATGACTTCGTGAGCGCATGAAACGTATCCAGCATGTGGCAAGGTCAAGCTCTGATGCGTTGTCATGCAGTCGCACTAAAAATGAATGTGAACCGGTTTCGACTGGGGGCGGAGCTAATTTCCAGGTCAGAAAAATGCCAAAGGTAGCCTAAAATAAAGAAACGCATGAACTCTATGGATTCCAGGTGAAGAAACACTGCAGGTAAAGCGATCTGATGACACACGTACTCGTATTTACACACGCGAACACGCCCACTTTAACCTCACGGATTACGATGCTACACCAACGTCGCTACGAGAGAGAAAATGACAATCATCATAAAATTATTCTACTTGTGAATCTCTGAACTTTTTGAAGAGGTGCTCTTTGACATCATTGACGCTTAACAATGCTCCGATTTTTTTTCCGAATCGTAATTGAGGCCCTTCAGATCAGCTCTTAACGTGCAAGAAAATCCGTCTGCCCAGTGATGCCGTGTGATTTGAAGAGGCATCCTCCGTCTCTCTGGCTCTTCCTCTGCGCAGTCATTTCATCTCTCTCGTCTAACGCAGAGCAGCGAGTCAGAGAAGCTGATTACAGCCGTCACGTCGAGCCGCTCTCGCTGGACCACTGAGGGGTTCATCAAAACGGTGAGATCTCGGGCAGGAAAGTGAGACGCCCCAACTAATCAAATCCCTCAGAGACAGAGAGACAGAGAGACAGAGACTTACTGTACACACTTACTACTTCACCTGTGTAATTGGACTAGTTGGTGTCATTGTGCTCCGAGTTGTCCCAGAAAGATTAAGATTTTATAGATTAGCTCATTTCTGGGGGGGAAAAAAAAAAGTTGGATGGGAAGAGACAAGAAAACGAACTTGGCTGCTTATTAACCAGGACAGTTAGAACAGTCTGGAATATACGATCAAGAAGCTTTGCAATTTTTTAGCTGCTTTAATCCAGAATAAAAATATGTATGTCAGTTTTAGTGAAGGGGCGTGGCCTCTGTATCTTGGTTTTAGTGGAGGGGCGTGGCCTCTGTATGTCAGTTTAGTGAAGGGGCGTGGCCTCTGTATCTGTCTGTTTTAGTGAAGGGGCGTGGCCTCTGTATCTGTCAGTTTTAGTGAAGGGGCGTGGCCTCTGTATCTGTCAGTTTTAGTGAAGGGGCGTGGCCTCTGTATCTGTCATTAGCAGGCATAGGCAGTTTTAGAGAAAGTTTTATGAATGATTCTCGATTACGATTTCAATTTTTTTTTCTTACATAATGCAATTAAATAAATTGCATAATGTTTCATAGTTGCTTTTTTAATTATTATAAGGGACTTTGGAAAATGTAGGTGTGGAAAAAAATAATTATCTATAGCAAATAGTGCAAAAAAGGTTATTTTAAATAAAGAATATTTACAGAAAGGATATTAAAAAAAAACAAAACACTGCACTATTTGCTATAGTTGCTGTTACTATTTTTGCACAACTTAATGAACCCTTCATTCTTGACAGAGTAAATGTCTTTCATGTCTTTCATTCATGTCCTTCGTGATATGAAACGCCACCGCAACTGAGAAATCAACTCGGATTCGAGTTCCTTCCCCGCTTACAGAGTGACGTCAGACATCAACAAGGCAAAACTTCTTACCTTTAAATGTTATACTGTACATACAAGTATTAGCTTTAGATTAATCACCATAGAGACATTCGTTTGTTAAATGTAAACACTGACTATACAGCTGGCTGTTTGAGAAAGAAAATATACATCAGTCTCCCGAGTGAGCTGCCTGGCCGAACGTGCTGAGGTTGAAAATGCTGTAATTCCGACCGGGGAATTACTGCTTAGGAAGCACTGCAGCATTATATTCGACATAAACTTGTATAATATTGTACTAATTCCATATCTCTGAAGTGATATTTGCACCTTTCCTTGCTATGAGCTCAGTCCTGTTCTGCAGTGTTTGGGAGTAGTGCAGGCTGTAGGAGGCGTTTCACATTAATAAGGTTGTATTTTTCCTTCGTATTGGTTTGTACTTTTAAATAGCATTTATGGATTTATTCAAAATGTAAATATGCATGTATGTATGTATGTATGTATGTATGTATATACTGTATATGTAAGGGATAATGCATGGCTAGGTGTGGAGGCAAAAAAAACCACCCAGTGCGAAGTGGAGGATGGTTCAGTGGTTTGACCCACACCTTCCAGCCAATCAGAATCAAGTATTCAGACAGACCATTGTGTGTGTGTGTGTGTGTGTGTGTGTGTGTGTGTGTGTGTGTGTGTGTATAAAAAATCTAAAAACATAAACATGTACAATCTTGATTAGAACATTCTGAAGATTGCATTAAAGCATTATTTCAAATTAATGGTGAAAATCGGGTAAAAAAAAAAAAAAAGAAATATCTTTGAACACGTATCAAAAAAAGAATGACTAAGTGATAGAGCAGCTCTAAATTATTTTAATATTCAGTGTGTTTTTTTTTTTTTTTCCATATACTCAAGAACAATGCATATAGGTCTGAAGTGCAGACATCTCACTGAGCACAACCGACATCTCGCTCTCTTTACAAAACAAATCGAATAAATTAGCATTAGTGTAAACCACAACACGCAGTAGTAACTGGAGTCTCCATGGAGAAGCACAGGAGAATTTCCGTCCGAACACATTCTGCTAATCAATCACCGTAGCGGTTAGGACCTACAGCTGTGTGTGTGTGTGTGTGTGGCTGATGCACACATCCTCCTGAAGAAGAAGAAGAAGAAGAAAAAATAATAAAATTCACAGCACGCTAGGGATTTCCACACGTATTCACAAAACCGGATAAAAAATAAAACAACCTAAAGTCCATCCGGGGCGAGCTAATGGAGTTGCAGTACACTATTTGGCAAATAAAAATCTGAGTGCATAATGTGCGTGGCATTTTGCAATAGTATTACATTCAAGATAAAATGAATCGAGGAGCGTTAATCAGAGTCTGAGTCTCAGTGACGTACAGCACGTTATCGATAAATATGTAATAGACTTAGAAACCGGGATTAAGAAGCTGCCCGACGCCTCGGTAGTGTTTTCCCGGTTCGAGTCGTTTGAAACCATCGCTAGCATTTTAATGCTTTCGGTGGCGAATATTCTGTACTGTTATTTTTTTTTCTTCCTTATTTTTAAAGAAGCAGTTTGTAATTTTGAGAGCCCTCAGCTTCCTGAAAGAAGAAATGCAACTGCAGTTAAAATGGACATGCGTTTCACGTCACCGCGACTAAAATTCTCGTTTTTTTTTTGTTTTTTTTTCCTTTTCCTTTTCAAGGAAGCCTTCAAGCTGGGGGTGGAGCTAATTTCTGGGTCTGAAAAATGCAAACAGATAAAACATTCTTGAATAACAAAACGATCCGTATCCACTGCATGACAATATTGTGACTCTCGCGATGTCTTTACAAACTGCACCTTTAAGTTTAAAGAGAAGTTCCGACACTTCTGTACCCATAAGTAAGTCATGGATCGCTTCGGCACTCTCGGCCTGCACCACTGGAGTTAGATTTCCGTATTGCACCAGTAAGGAAGAACATTGACCAGAGGAATAATAAAAAAAAAAAATTAAAAAAAAAAAAAAAAGCACAGACCAGACCGAGCTTGTTTAGTGCTTTTCTTTTTCCTCGTATGTAACAGAGTCCATGATGAGTGTTGCGTCAGTATTCGGTGTCGGAGCCGTCCGCCACTTCCGTGTTGCGGGACAGCATGTAGTTGTCCATGTCTATGGAGGGGCAGTTGTGGATGGAGTAGCGTAGACGCTCGGCGAGCACGGCCTGGCTGGTGTAGGGAGGGAGACGCAGCTGGAAGAAACACGTCTGGGCCGTGGGGAGACCGTTCATGGGCTGAGTGGGGAAAATAAACCAAGAGCATTTTAGAGGGAAAAAAAAAAAAAAAGACCCTCTAACTAGTATAAATCCAAGTCGAGATGATCCTAGTAACCCCAATGATGCTTAATCTGTGGCAAGAAAAACCTTCTTATCCCCAAATCGGGTTAATCCACATGCTAATCTCTGCTAATCTCTGCTAATCCCTAACTAGGTTTAATGTGAGTCCAGAAAACGCCATTAAATAGACTTATCTTTAGAAAATTCTAAACCTAGACAATTCAGATGATTCCAAGTAATATGGGTCCGAAAAAGTCTAGTAATCCCAAACTAGTCTTAAAGTAAATCCTGAGAACTACTCATCCCTAATTAGGCACAATGTGAATCCAGAAATATCTAACCAATCCCAACTAGGCTTACTATGAGTATAGGAAACTGTACTAATCCACAGCTAGGTTTAATGTAAGTCCAGAACATTCTGCCAACCCTCAATTTAGCTTAAGCCGTGTGCAGAAAATCATACTAACCCCCACATATGCTTAATCTAATTTCAGAAAAGCATAGTAACTACAAACTAAGATTAATCCAAGAATAGGCAACATACTAATCCCCAAATATGCTTACTGTGAGTCCATAAACCAATCCAGCTAAGTACAGAAAACTTCACCTATCCCCAGCTAGGCTTAAGATGAGTCTGGAAAAATTCCCCTAATCTCCAAATAGACGTAACATTAGAAAAACCCTAAACCTAGTTGGGGCTTAGTAATATGTTCAGAAGACTACTTAGCACTAATGTCTAAGGCGGCTTAATGTCAGTACAGAAACTGTACTAATCCCCAACTAGGTTTAATGTAAATCCAGAAAAGCCTACCAATCCCCAACTATGCTTTATGTGCATCCAGAATTTTTTCCCCAATTTGGACACAAATTCATACTAACCCCATGTGCTTATTCTTAGTTCAGAAAACCATACTAACCACAAACTAAGGTTAATCCAAGTGCAGGAAAGCTACTAATATGCAACTAACTTTAATGTCCAGAAAATGACTAATCCCTAACAAGGCTTAACAAAAGTCACACAAAAAAAAAACACTTAACCTAGTTGGGTATTAGTCATTTAAGGGCACAAAACCCTACTAATCCCCAACGCCTCATAATGCGAATTCACAAAACTCTACTACCGTCCAACTAGAGTCCACATAACTTCAGAAAACCCTAAATCTAGTTGGGGTTTAGTGAATTATACGCAGAAAAAATACCAATCCCCAACTAGGATTCATGAGAGTGCAGAAAACTTGACTAATCCCCAACTAGGCTTAATGTAAATCCTGGCGACAATCTTGTCCTGTTGTAGAAGGTTAAATCCTAATGACTTTGCTCCCAACCCTTTACTAATCCCCATTTAGGCTACATCTTTAGAGTCAGATCTTCTGGATGTTGGTAAACAAACAAACAAACAAGCTCCCTCACCCGGTCTACTTTGATGATCTGAAACTTTTGCATGATGTCGGCCGGGTTGGACGGCAGCCTGGAGCGTCCGGACACGAAGCGCAGGAACAGCACTCTCTCCTCATTGGTGAACTCCTCCAGGCTTTGCCAGAGCCAGCCAATCAGCTGGTGGTTGGCAGTGATGTCACGGTAGCGCACCACCTTCTTGAGCATCTCGACAGAGACCTCGGGCAGGCCGCAGACGAGCTGCTCCAGCTGACGCGCGGTGAGCAGAGAGAGTAACGGCACGGGGATGATGGAGGACATGCCCTCCCTCACCGCCGCAACCTAACACACACACACACACACACACACACACACACACACAATATAAACACACACAACAATCAGTATTACACATATATACAAAAGGAAATATTAGATTTATTGCTTATGGTGAGATATTTCCAAAATGCACAGTGGTTCTACAGTGTATATATTTAACACACCGCATCTTCCCATAATTTCATCCGACTCGATTCATGAAGTGTTTATTACCCGCTGTGTTAACTCGGTGTGTTGCCGGAAAGTGGACCGAGTCGCACTGTGCCAAGCTGTTCGTTATTCTCCTGCGTTATGCAATCGTTACCTGTCTGTCCATTTCGTGTAGTCGATACTCCAGCGCTCGCTCCACGTACTCCGCCCTGTTGGAGAAGTTTAGCGGGAGGTTGTGGCCACCGGGGACCACCGGCACCAGCTTCCCGTCCGCACTGTGGGCCACAAACGAGCCCAGAGGAATCATCTACAGAGAGGAAATCCGCTGTTACGTTTAAAGTCCTTCCTGTATGTGAGTGCTCTCTGCCAGAGAAATATTTTACATGGCTCAGAATTTCAACTTTAGATGCGTGGGAAAGAAATATATATCATTAAGTATGATTTAAAAAGTCCTCTTTTCTTCTTGTTAAAAACGTGTGTGGGCGTGTCATATCACAATGATTGACAGCAGTCTTTCCCAGCCAGGAACACAATTCTCGAAGTGTAGTGCTAGGAAAAAGTGTGTAGGAATCTGTTTTACGTGCGCGTCGGGGAATTCTGTACGTATATCTAGCAGAAAATGGTGCACGTTTCCGGTTTGTGACTCTCCACTGCTACCTTCTCCGCTTTCGGCTCATTTCAGTGCCGTCACTATCAGCTAAACGAGCCAGGCTTTAAAATCCCGTCCCAGTGTCTCACCACAGTGAAGTTGTCCTCGTTGATGCTGCTGTGGTCAGGGTTCAGGATGTCCTGAAGCGAGCGGTGCGTGAGGAGGTCCACTTCCTCCAGGTCGGCTCCGCCCAAAGGGATGGAGCACAGCTGTTTCCACACCCACGGCGCCAGGTGCAGGTCCAGCGGCTTCTTCGTGCGAACAGCAACGGCCATCAGGATGCCCAGGAAGCGGAACTGCAGCATGTGCTCATCGGAGACGGCCGCTGGGTTCAGGAGGAACCTGACACACACACACACACACACACACCATCAGAGCATCACAGGCAATCATAGGTCCGCTCACAGGCACCCAAAAAAGGAAAAGGGCCAATCGCAGACGCACCTTTTACAGAGAACTACATGTACGGTAAGTTAATAATTATCTGATAAATTTCATATTTTAAAACTTTTACATAATTTATTCTTGAACAGGAAAGATGGTAAAGATTTTATGAAAGCTGATGAAATCTGAGGTAGTAAATTCAGCTAACTGTGTGTGTGTGTGTGTGTGTGTGTGTGTGTGTGTGTGTGTGTGTGTGTGTGTGTGTTACCTATCTGTATTACTGCCCACATCTGCAGTACTGTTGGGAGTGCGAATGAGTAAGTCCACCACTCCAGACTGCAACTCCTGAGAGAGAGAGAGAGAGAGAGATAACTACTGTAAAAATAAAGAGCTAAGTAAGGAGTAAAACACACTGTGTTGTGCTGTTATAGTAAAATAATCAACAATGGGGTGGTTTGCTGAAGCGCAGCATTCCTGTAACATTCCTGTTACCGCTCCGAAGTTGATTACTTTCCTAGAACAGCGGTGTTTTATTCCTCTCACGCTACAGCAAACTGATTTTTATTCAACAACGGCCCAATGTACTTTTTGTCTGTTTAGGGTTACCCTGCGGTATGATGCACTGTTTTCCCTGTCATACAGCGGTAGGAGTAAATGTTGGAAAAATAACCTGGCACATCTCGGTGACGGTGTCGTCGAACACTCCGCCCGCATCATCGGCTCCTTCTCCAACCAGCTTCACCTTCCAGGCTCTGGAGGGCAGACGCAGCTCCGTCGGGTTCACGTTCACCACCTGCTTCGCTATCTGCACAAAAATGGGCTTACTGGAGCGCCCTCTGTGGACAGAGTGAGAACATGCTAGATTACAAACTATTCGTTTCCAAAAAAAAAAATTATATATATATATAAAATCCAAATAAATCGTAAAACGTTTCTGATTTCATAACCTTACAGAGAGCATAATTATTATTCAGAATAATAATATTGGGGGGAAAAAAAAGAAATCCTTGTAAGAAACCGAGGAGGAATTTGCTAGTCATTCAATATTTGCTTTATTTCTTTAAAATCGTTTCTTTTAAAACACCTAACACACACGTTTGAAGCTCTAGTCAATGATTGGGGTTAAACTGAAATAAAAGAACATGAATATTTTTGAAATTCCTAAGAAATGCAAATGTTTACCTGAGTCTTAACATATTATGGAACAGTAAGCGTCATCGTAAGTGAATAAACCTCTGTGTTGGAGTGTGAGAACTGGAGCGAGTGTGTGCACCTGCTGGAGATTCTCTTGACGGTGATCTGCGGCCCGTACGTCTTGCCCTGGGTCATGGTGCGGCCGATGGAGCGCACCAGCGGCAGAGTGTTCACTTTGGGCGACAGCAGGCCTCGGATGTGCACTATGGCCGTCGTGCCCGAGCTGTAGCGCGAGGAAGAGACCTGGACGCAGAGAGCCGCAGCCTTACACACTGATCCTTTATTCGACAGATATCGAAGAGCGGCAACTAACGAATTGTTCCGAAATGCTCTGCATGCTGAACGCGGTGTTTTAAAGCGAACGCTTTCCATCTTACCGAAAACACAGAGATCAGAAAGGCTTTCTAATGGCAGAAATCACGAGTAAAAGAAATGTAAAATCAAGCTGAATCTTAATAACAAGAAAACATTCCATAAAATAAATAAAACCACGGAGGCTGGATATTTTAAAAACGAGTACAAAAGGATCCTTTAGAGCTGGGTGATAGGATGATCTGATATTGATATCATGATAAATTACATTACATTACATTATTATTATTTTCCTGGCAGTTTGTTAGCACACACAAATATTGTGATGCCATATCATGTGTCATGGAAATGTTTTTGAATATCGTGGTGTATTTCTGTCATGTCGTCCAGCTCTAATCTTTAGAATACGTAAACTCTAAAAATGGACTTTCCGTCATTGTCGTGATCCGCTAGAGCTTCATTTCCTTTTTTTCGTCTTTTCTTATCTACTGTATAAGCTCATGATGCTTGATCTCTTCAGTCTATTCTATCTGTGGTGTGTGTGTGTGTGCGCGTGTGTGTATACGTGACACACCTGACTGCGAGCGTCCAGGTTGAGCAGTCTCCAGGACTTGTACATGAGGTCAGAGAAGTGGTAGAGGACTCGCAGGCGAGCGCTGAGCTCTTTGGGAGTGCAGTCCTTCAGGGTGTTGTACTGTGGAGGAACGCTCTGAGGCAAACCGAGCTGTAGTCCTGCTGAGCCTGCACACACGAGTGTGTGAGTGTGAGTGTGTGTGTAAGTGGAAGAACTATAAAGCAATATGTGTAACCCTACGATCACGATAACGAGCAAAAAAGCCACACGTGAGCATTCATTTTCTACACACCTGCACGACACGGAGCCGAGATTTCTGCAACAGGCGAGTTTTGAATTAAGACCGTATGCAAATTAGGTGTGACACGCCAAAGCGGCGAATCCTAACGATCGATTCGACGGAACGATCGTGTCACGCGTGTGGTCCAACGTTTCTTCACCTCCCCACTCACAACTTTAGTTCCTACCTGCAGTCGTTTCCCATGTACTGTTTGACGCCGAGAAGATGGCGTTATAAGAAAAACCTATAACCTTATGATGGTTTCATCTTTCCTGTCCTATAAAATGCGTACAGAAACATTACGGAGAAAAACAAAGCTAGCAGAGGTCGTCGGTGCCTCGGGTGAGTGTACGTAGCTAGTACAGCTTTGCTAATCTAATCTGAGAATGAGGCTAGAACAGAGCCGAGAATGGCACACGCAAATCAAACTGAAATACATTTTAAACAGTAGTGATGTGTATGAATCGTACAGTGGGATATAATGTGCTCTACATTTCGGCTACTGCTGATTTTCATCAGAACTAAAATAAAAACACAGCACAGGCCACGCCCACAAGCGACAGACTACTTGCGTGAACACAGGGTAAGAAATATAAAAGCGCTAATCTGCTGTTGCTAGGCTCCATTAATTACTGTGGGCTTTTACTTAATTGACACCGTTCTTCACTTTACACCTGATTATCACTTACTGAATTTACTTTTTAACCTTGACAAAAGGTTGGCTTCTTCTCTTAGTACATTTTCCGGATTATAAATTAATGTATGAGGTGATTTTTTATTTCCCATAATGTAGGCTAGTTTGTTTACTTACATTACTGTTTCTATATTTCAGCACTGATTATTTATTTATTTATTTATTAACGCTACAATCCTGATCTTAATCTCTCTGTCAGGTTTGGTAAATATTAATCCATAAGTCCATTTGTACTAATAAATCATTATATAGCAGTGTTTAGTCCTAAAACCTTGTAATTCATGTGTGTGTGTGTGTGTGTGTGTGTGTGTGTGTGTGTGTGTGTGTGTGTGTGTACCTGAGCCTCTTGATGATGAGGGAGGCGTTGTCCATGCGGCGCTGTGGCATCGACCAGCTGAGATCTGTTTGATGTTTTTGCCCTTCAGAGCTGTGACCAGTGTGGGCTCCTTCACTGGACTCGAGTGACCGAGACCCAACTGCGCGCACACACACACACACACACACACACACACACACACACACACACACACACACACACACACAGAGACTCTGTTATGCTGTGGAGGTGTTTATTTATTCAGCTCACACTTTATGTTGGTTTTTCCTTTAATTTGTAATTCGTATGGATACATGTGTCTGTCTACCCATCTTTCGGTCTAAGGGTCTGTGTGACATTTATACAGGCGTGTTCGTGTGTGTGTGTGTGTGTGTGTGTGTGCGCGTGCGTGTGTATACCTGAGCCTCACAGTTGCACCCCCAGGCATACACGTCCCCGGTGTTGGAGAGAGCGAGGATGTGTTCGCATCCCACAGCGATGTCCTCGATGAACACTCCCTCCAGAGCGGGAACTACCTGAGGCCGGTTGTGGCTCTTCAGCATGGAGTCGGGAAGCCCGATCAGACGCTCTGAAATCACACACACACACACACACACGCAGACCCAAACACATCCTTTTATGCGGACCGTCCGTCGTCCAAGTCCCTGTGAACGAGCCGTTACTATAGAAACGATAACGTTACAGAAAACGGTACTTTCTGAAACAGTGCTTGGACCCCTGCGGTCGCAGCCGGCACCTGTCATTTGCATCGCTTCTCTTTGTTAAAACTGTGTTTGTGAAATACCTTGGCCGAACGTGTACACGTGTCCGTCGTTGGCCAGCACCACTGAAAAGTGAGTTCCACACCCGACCTTCTTGATCCCTTTATTGCACAACGTCTCCACTTTCTGCCGAAACAACAGACAGATAATTAGCATGTAATAAATCATCCTGAACCTGGAACTGTGCAACACAGACTTAATAACTGGCCAGTTTATGATAGTTATTATGTTAGACTCATAAGCAGGGACGTTCCCGGGTGGTAAAATAAGATTAGAAGCAGTACCTGGGGATAGCACTTGACCGTACAGGGTCCTGTACCGAGTTTCCCATAATCTCCGTCACCGAAAGCCCAGAGGGTCATCCCGTCCGACGACAGAGCCAGAGTGTGATTGATACCGCACGACACCTGAGCACCAACACAGGAAATAAACTTCTCACTGTAAGTCTGTATAATAACATACGCAGAACACGGGACTTGACATTGCATTTCGGAGGATGTTTTATAAGCTCCTGATTTGGTTCCGTAGAGAAAATCGTGGACATGAGAACAATAAATATTCATTATTATATTATACCGCCATTTACAAGGCGTAAACTCTTCCTTCACTTCTGGAGAGTCCTTCCATGAATATTAAACACCCTGTAAACGAGCTGTTACTATGGAAACTACAGCGTATTAGAACGAGAGCATTAATATAAACCTGTGCTGGGGAATAATTAGTTATATTCTCCTGAGGATGTGCTCATAGCTTTAGCCACTTGAGTCACCACGGCTACTTGCCTGTCCGATGTGGTGGCCTTCGAGTGCCGTGACCCTCTCCGGCACCAACTTGTTGGAGGTTGACCTTTGACCCAGGCGCCCTGAATCTCCGCTGCCGAAGGTGAAGAGCTTCCCGTCTGCCGTGACCACGGCGGAGTGTTTGAAACCGCACGCCAGCTACGCAACAGGTGAGAATAATAGGTTTAAAATGAAAACGTTTTAATTATTCAGCTTTAATAAACAA
Organism: Pangasius djambal; assembly: GCA_022985145.1. Lineage (NCBI taxonomy): Eukaryota > Metazoa > Chordata > Actinopteri > Siluriformes > Pangasiidae > Pangasius > Pangasius djambal. Next base: position 23,439,763 of record CM040989.1, on the reverse strand, counting down.
AGACAGGTGTCATTTTATTTAACGACAAGGTGCTTTTATATTTCTGTGAACGAAAGAGTTATTTAAAATATACTACGGACGAACGTCATTCCGCTGCACGTTAACACACCTGTGCAGCAGGTAAGTGATGTATACGCTCTCACCTGCACCACCTCCTCCCCCTGCAGAGCCTCGATCTGTTTGGGTCGTCTCTGACGCTCGGTGTTGCCGTGACCCAGTTTCCCGTAGTCGCCGTCGCCCCAGCTGAACACCTCGCCCGTCTCGGTCAGAGCCAGGGAGTGGCCGTCCGAACCGTATGACGTCACCAGCTGCGTGACTACATAACCTGGAGGAAGGCGTGGCGTGCGTTGTTAGCACGGCGCTGAGCCGCATTCCACATGAATGATCTTCGACACTTTCCATGAGTCACATGCTGATTGGCTCATCTGGTGTTTTTAATGGAGAAGACTCTTCTGGTGTATTTCTGAGTGAGAACTCATAGCAGTGTTCTCCGATATTAAAATGTGGAGCTTCTGCGCAAACCGAGTGAAGGCTGGCAGGTCTGTAGTTATGTGTAGGAGGTGTGTGTGTGTGTGTGTGTGTGTGTGTGTGTGTGTTACCCTGTAGTGCAGAGATGAGTGTAGGTGTGTATAGGTCGTCTGAGTTGCCCTGCCCCAGTCGGCCGTAGCTGCCCTCTCCGACCGCCAACACGGCGCCACTCGACTGGACCAGGAACGTGCAGTTCTGTCCACACACCACCTAACACACACACACACACACACACACACACACACACACCATTTTCAGCACAAGAAATTGAACAAGGACAGGTTTAGTTTCATGCAATACAAGGATTTTCAGAATAAACACCAAAAAACCCTCTCAATCTCTCTCTCTCTCTGTCGGTCTCTCTCGCTCTTTCTGTCTCTCTTCCTGTCTCTCTCTCTCTCTCTCTCTGTGTTATCTGAACATGTGTGTTTATGTGTGTGTCAAATACCTGCTGTGTCTGAGAGAGGGAGGGGGCGAGGGTGGGCACAGAAACGTTGGTTCCAGCTTCCGCGAGCTGCCCGTGTCTTCCATTACCCCACAGATACACCTCACTCTTCCCACCCTGCTGCCAGTCCTGCATTCACACACACACACACACACACACACATGATGCAATCAGTGTTATAGTGTAGCCTTTAAAGTACTCTCACTCTCACTACCCCCTGCGTCCTACTCATTTAGGAAGTGTGTTCATAACATTTTTTTTTAGTCTTTATCGTTTTTTTTGTGTGTTTGTTTTTTTTAATTCATTCTTGTTTTGGTGTCAAATTGTGTTTGGTGTTTGATTTGCTGATTCACACATGCACACATCTTCAAATTTTTTCCTTTTCCCCCTCCATATAAAGTATGAATGCAGAATTATTTATTTATTATTATAAAAAAAAAAAAGAGAAAAGTTAAAGAAAGGGGCTTTTTAAACATCACTGGCAATAAGAAAAGAGAACAGAAGATGACTAAAATAACACACACGGATGTTACCGATGCTCTATAAACCTTCAGTACCCCATATGTTCTAATAAAATGACTAAACCTAATAAAAGCAGTTCAAAAACAGTTTGTTTTTTAATTTTCGTAGGTGGAGAAATAAAACGATGCAGGAATTACGTCTGACGTCGCAAACGGCGCAAAAGAAAATCCATTTCTTAATCCTGATGTAAGAATCTTTTTGAAATGTCTACGGAGGCGATGAATGATGAGAAACTTCCAGAATCGAGGGCTGTTAAAGAAGTGGTCGCAGTTTGGCTCGTTGCACTCGATGTGCAGGTTAAAGGTTAGTAAAATACAGGAAGAGGAATTTTCAGGTCAACCAGGGCGCCCTGAAGGGTTAGATGTTTTTTTGTCAACAGGAACACACGAGTGTTAAGTGATGGAGGGCTGCTACAGAGCTGGCCTTGACTGAGCACACGCTACATGGAGCTCACGCTGACAGTGATGAATGAGACAAAATGCGCACACACACACACACACACACACACACACACACTTGCCTCGGGTCTGCTCGTGGCCCACGACATGAGCTGCTCATCCATCATAAAGCTCCACTTGCTGTTATCCTGTAAATCAAAAACACCAGACCGGGTCACAAGAGCTCGCAGAGCGAAACACAAAAACGTATCGACACACTTCACACTCGTGCGTTATCGTTTCTATAGTAACAGCTCCTTCGCCGGGACTTGTGCGAGGGACGTTCTACATAAACGGATTTAAAAGATCATTGACATGGTTTACAGGTTTTCTGTAAGGAGACGTTTATTTAACATTTATGGAAGGAGTCTCCAGTGTCAGAGGTAACTGTAACTAAGTTTTCCAGGACAGAGGAGTTTATGCTTTACTCTCTTCTCTTCTTGCAGTATGATTCACTCACCAGCGCTCTGGAAGTGGCCGTGTCTCCGTGCTGCTGAAACTCGGGCACGGTGAACTCCTCGGGGAAGGAGGTGGAGCGGGCGAAGGCCTCTGCACTCTTCACTGTGGTGGAGAAGGTGGAGAGCCAGCTCCACTCGGAGTGCGTGGAGGCGACGGCGGGGTCGTGGTGGGGAGGAACGGGCTCGCGGCTCAGCAGCTGCTCCAGGTTCAGACCCACGGCCAGAGAGGCCAGGCTCTGCAGGAAACTGCTGTGGACCAGCTGATCTCCAGCCATCACGTGACTCTGAGAGGAAACACAAATCAGCCGTTTCGCAACCTGTGCCAGTTACATCATCAGAAATCAGGAGGTGGATATGAATTTCAGAGTGTGATGGCAATGATTCTCGTTTTCTGGGCTTCATGCTTTGAATTCGGAGCTTCAGCACTCATTTACACTTCTTCTTCTGTTATTATTATTATAATTTTTTTCCAAATTAACACTTAAACCACAACATCCCAAAAAAATAAACACGTTTTGATACCCAGTGTATTAACTCGAGGAGTTTAACTCTACAGCAACGTTGAATTAAAATGTGCCGTACTGTGCAAATGTCTTACGCACGTGTGAAACAAACATAGCTTCGGAAATAAAGAACTTAAATGTTTCCAACATTTAAACCAATAATAGACTTAAAGTCAGTATTTGACGTGACAGCTCTTTTCTCTCGGTAGTGTCAGTTAGAACTGTTGTCTTCATATAATGATCAGAGAATATTCACTATTAAGTTTTTCTTGGCGAATCTGCCACAGTTGTTCTGGAGACTCTGACTCCAACGCTGATCAATCAGGTCGAGAGTAGAAAACATTCCTAACATCAAAAAATATATATTTCTAATAAATATTATAAATCGGGGAGAAAAGCCGAAGTGAAGTTTTTGGCATCAAACTAAAAACAAAACTACAAAACGACATACCGCTGTTTAAATCATGTGTTTTAAAGCTTCTTTTAATTGCGTCCCCTTTTCGTTTTTGTCGTTTTCTCACCCTCTCGTAGTTGTACTGCTCCTGCAGCAGAAGCGGGAGGCGCTCGAGGAAGACGGCCATGCAGGGAGCTCGACTCAAACCCCGGATTCCCTGAGAACGGAGCACGGAGCGGCACGACGCCAGGACATGGTTCTGTGAGATCCAGTCTGGACTGCAGCGAATCAGCAACATGTCCTGCCGAGAAACAGGAAATACATCAGCTTAGCAGCAGCATACTAATCATAATACACACTCATACATACTGCATACACACTGCATACACACTGCGCACTTACTGCGCACATAGTGCATACATAATCCTTACATACACCATACTTACTCCACACTTACTGAATACATACCCCATACATAGTGCAAACGTACTCTATTCATAGTGTACACTTAGTGCATACATACTCCATACATAGTGTACACTTAGTGCATACATACCCCATACATAGTGCAAACGTACTCTATTCATAGTGTACACTTAGTGCATACATACTCCATACATAGTGTACACTTAGTGCATACATACCCCATACATAGTGCAAACGTACTCTATTCATAGTGTATACTTAGTGCATACATACTCCATACATAGTGTACACTTAGTGCATACATACTCCATACTTACTGCAAAAAAAAAAAGTCCACATATAGTGCATACTTATCAATAACCCATACTTATGCCATACTTACTGCACACATACTGCCTGAAAAGTATAAAGCCGATATTTTTGAGGAAGTGTTACCTTTGACCTCCCAGAACACACGGCGACCCCCACAGTCGGGATCCACGTGGTACAGACGACCGAGCCCAACCCCGTCACTACAGTCTGCAGGACTGAACCATCCTAAAAACAGGAGAGTCGGACGTCTTTAAGCGTCTGTGATGGAGTGTGTGTTGTTATTCAGAGTGAAGAAGAGAAGAAGAAGAAGAAACTCACTCTCAGAGACCAGACATTAATCAGACCTCCGATGCCTCCTGAGATCAGAGCGAGTCCACTGGGGCAGAAGGACAGCGTCTTTATCGCTGTGATGTGTCCACTCAGTCTGAACACACACTTAGCACTGCCTCGCTGCGCACACACACACACACACACACACACGCACGCACACACACACACACAAATTATTTTATTTCAATCAGCACAGATGCCAAATTAAAGACGCCCATTAATGTATAGAAACACACAGTGCCTCCAAATAAGATAGAACACACACTCCAGCACACAAGCAGGTGCACATAAACACACTCACACACACATGAATGCGCTCACACACACACACACACACACACACACACAACATACATGCACCTATAATGAACATACACACACACAAAACACAAACGCAAACTCTAAAGCACACAGAAACACACAATACCACATACTCACACACAAGCACACCAACATACATGTACATACACACACACCTGACTTAAAACACACAAATGAACACACACACACACACACACACCAAACAACATACATGCACCCATAATGTGCACACACACACACACACACAAGCACACAAACACAAGTGCACCTGCATTAAAACACACATACTTTCATTTTTTTATTTGAATCAGCACAGATCAAAAGATCCCTCAATATGTGGAAACACAGAGTCTCCAAATGTGATACACACACACACACACACACACACACACACACACACACACAAACAGTGTGAACAGAAAGCTCAGTCCTGAGTCATCCATCCAAAGAAAGGAAATAAATAAATAGATAGAAAGTGGTGAAAGTGAAGTTGGTGCCTGAGGCGCAGCTACAGAAACAGGAGAAATGCTCTGACCTTGACCACACTGCTTCTGTCCTGACTGCTGGAGGCACTGAGGAACTGAGGCACTGACACACTACTGCCCCCTTGTGGAACAGTCCACACGTACAGGAGGCCATTTTGGCATCCGCTGAGAAGAGGGGGAAAAAATGATCACTACAAATACGGTTTTCAAAGCTTTCAGTTTAAAGTTTTATTAAAAGAAAAACAGGTCTGAGTGCCAGGACTGATGTATAAACACTGGGATGAGTGATATGAGCATAGAGTCGCTCGCAGATCTTCTATCATATGCACACGACATGGTTAATTTACCACAATATCCACATCATAAACCAAGCCCTAACTAACACACACACACACACACACACTTACATCAGTCACGCCGTAAACTTCCATCATATGCGCAATATTAACATGACGCGCATAATCTCTTTTAATTGCATTTAATAAACCGCTCAATTTACCATCAAATGCATATTGTTTGCATGCGTCAAGTATAATTTCTCTTCACACCGCTCTGATTCATCATGTAAAAATCACATCGTTTAGATTATATCGCAGCTCTGCTGAATTCTGGATTCTGATTGGTCAGAAACTTTACGGCGCTGATTTGGTGTTGAATTTTCTATAACAGCAGCTCTGACAGTAAAGCAGCTGCAAATCACGTGTTTATAGTAGTGTGGTTTGTATTAAAAAAAAAACATGTTTTAAAGTTTTCTATAAGGAGAAAAAGGATTAACGTTTACGGAAGGAGTCTCCAGTGTCAGCGCTTTGTAACAGCTATAACTAAGTTTTCTGACATTACCAGTTTCTCAGAAACAGCTGCGTGTTTTTTGTCGTATTGGCTTAGAGAGAGAGAAGAAAGAGAGGCTGGTGAGGGAACGGTTGTGTATAACTGTTATAACGTAAACGAGGACAGGAACTGACTCGTTTCATGGACGTTCCACAACAATAAATAAGAAATGTGACTATAAACGGATAAAACTTATGCTGCATGGTTTATTAATACAGTAAATAAAAATTGTAATGATGAGGATGATGAAGATGTGGTTTTGCATGCATAGGTAGCTCTGTGTGTGTGTGTGTGTGAGACTCACACGGCCATCATGAGGCGCGGGTTTGGCCCGTGTCCCGGTAGAGGACACCACTCTGCAGCGTTCACCGAGCCCGTGTGGTAGAGCGAGTGCAGGACGAGCCACGCGGCGCCCGAGCGTCCCCAGATCTTCACCACCTCCGAGCGGCCCACTGACAACAGCAGGTGACCCGTGGGGTCCCACCTCAGAGCGTTCACACTCTCCTGCCAACGTACACAGGGTTTAACATGAAGAGGGGAGACTAGAGAAGTGAAAACCGAGTGTGTGTGTGTGTGTGTGTGTGTGTGAACCTGGAAAGCTGTGAGCAGTATCGGCTGCTCCGTGTCATAGCTCTGAGCCGCTCCCAGCAGAATCTTCCCGTCAGGGTAACCAACAGCAAAAAGTCTATCAGCACTGAACCACGCCAAACACCGAGGAGCTGAGAGAGAGAGAGAGAGAGAGAGAGAGATACAGAGAAAGAGAGATTCAGAGAGACAGACATCGAGAGAGAGAGAAAGAGAAAGCGAAGGACATACAGAGAAGGAGAGGGAACGAGATGAGAGAAAGAGTGAAAGAGACAGAAAGCGAGAGATAAAGACAGAGTGAAAGAGAAAAAGAGAGACCGAAAGAGGCAAAAAGGAAACGAGAGAACCAGACAGAGAGAAAGGGAAGAAATAGAAGTAGAAAGAATAGATAGGAGGATAATGTGAGATCTTTTAATGCAAATAAGGTGCTGAGCTGCAGTGGACTGCCGTAATATATTATGTAAAGAATAAAACACTCTGCTGTTATAGGAAAATAATCAACGTCAGGATGGTGTGATGGAGCAAAGTCACTGTTGCCAGGTCAAAACCGATTATTTTCCAGAACAGCACTGTGACTGGATTATATATATTTCACTTCCAACAACTGAAAGGCCACTTCTGTTCTGCAGGTCACGATATAACTGTAAATAAATCATCACGACTTGAGTGAAATGATTCTCACCTTCACTCCGGTGGCAGTGAGGCAGCACCGTGCTCTCCACCCGTACCTCATCTCCACCTTCCTCTGTCACCTCCATCCAGCAGAGGGAGCCGTTGAGGTGGCCCACGAGCAAGCTCTCTGTGCCTGTGCTGGTGAAGGTGGAGTTCTGAGCCCACGTCATCGCTGTTACCCACGAGACCTGAGTCTCCACATGAACCTGAGAGCCTGGGACGGAAAGAAACCGAGTCACAACATGTTTATTAACATCTTCAGTCGTGTGTATTTGTGTGTGTGTGTGTGTGCGTGTGCGCACGCGTTCTTACCACGGACGGTACAGATGTAGATGTGTTTGCTCTGGAAGGTGGCTAGCAGTGTTCCACGTGCACTCCACATCACTGGAGAGAGCAGGTGAGTTCCCGCAGAGGCTTCCGAGCCAGGAGAGGCCTCGCTACACACACACACACACACACACACAAAACCAAAGAACCATGCTGCAACAAATTCTCAGGTCCAAATAATACATATACAATACAGCAGCATGTGTGTGTGTGTGTGTGTGTGTGTGTGTTACCTGCCGCAGGTGTGTGTGTGTAGCAGGTTAGCTGTATTATGAGAGATATCCCACAGACACACTGTCCCATCCTGTGAGCTTGTAGCCAGCAGTCCTTGCTCTGCATTCCAGGTGCAACTTGTTACCTACAAACATTAAATGTAACTATAAACGGATAAAAAGAATGTCGTCCTTTAATAACTAACACATTTTACTCAAAGGAACAAAAGCGCTTTGGGAAGGAAAATAATCAACTTCCTGGTGGTAACAGTAACTTCATCGCACCACGCTGCTGTTGATTATTTTTCTATAACAGCATGACGCAGAGCGTGTTGTTCCCGTAAACGGACGCTGAGATGACGTGGTCGGTGTACCCTGTTGTGGTGAGCCTCCAGTTTGCTGAGAGGACACTGTCGCAGGTCCCCGGCCGTGTCGCTGTAGCTCTGAGGTCTGATGGAGCTTTCTCGCTCCGACGCTGCCAGCGCCTGCACCAGCTGCTGAGCCGCCCACTGCCGGTGCCCGCTGTTCAGACGGGCGGAGAGGACGCAGGCCGCCAGAGCGTTCGCCAGCTCCAGAGATCCGACGCGTATGGTGGCCTGAGAGAGACCGGGGCCTGGAGTAAGGGGGCTGCCCGACTCTGTGAAAGAATAACATAATAGTAATCGGAAGCGGAAAATAGCGATATTGTAGCCAGGTTCGCGGTTTTTGACCTCCAAACTGGGCTAGTCTGAAAATGCAGTCGCAGCTAAAAATGATAAAAGGCTTCGATTAGAAACAGCACCTTGCTGTGGCCTTGACCCTGTTCGGATCAATTCCAAAATCTAATTGGTTCATCTGTGTGTTACAGTGATATTTCTATATAAATCCTGCAAATGTGCAACCTCTCGTTCTGGAAATGTCGCGCTCTACCGAGAATCTTAGATGGGCACGCGCACTGACAGCCCGAAAAAAATAATAAAAAGAGTCTAGAGACAAATCTAGCGGGTTTTTTTTGAGCAGACGTCAGCGACTGTCCTGTACTCGATACGGCTCTCCAGCTCAGAGCTGCTGGTTATATGAGTTGCTGTAGCAGATAAAATACTTATAATATTTTAGTCTAAGCAGAGGTGTCTTATCTGTAGAATATGACCACGCCCAGGCTGCTCGTGTGTGTGTGTGTGTGTGCACGCACGATCTTCACCTTTAGCCTCGTTGGACTCGGCTCTCTCCGCGCTGTAGCGATATCGTACCCGTTTCTCAGTGAGGAGCGACACCAGACTCTGCGTAACCAGGAAGTTGGGGAAAGCGAGCTCTCTGGAGTCACGCCCCGCGCCCAGACGCCCTCTCTGCTGGGGGTCGCAGATCGCTCCGAGATTCACGCCTGTAGCGGCAGCCATCAGATCCTGAGGACGCAAACAAGAGTGGTGTGGTATACCATGTGACTCGAAGCTATACAGCGAAGATAAACTATTCAGAGTGTGTATACTGCAGCGGATTACAGCAGGTGAGATTAAACGCTGATTAAGCCATTTACCTGAGTGCAGATGTCCACTAGCTCCCTGTACGCCGTGGGGCTGTGAGACACCAAGCTGCCAATAGCAGAACTGAGAAAAGACAGGAAGGCGGAGCTTGAGCCGTCGCACCCTGAGCCGCGCGCCCTGTCCTGTTGGTCCACCTGGACACGCCCACTTGCAGCCAAACACATGAGGCGCACCAGGATACGGATATCGGCCAATCCCAGAGCCTCTAATCCACTGGACTGACTGCACAATGAAGTACTGAGAGACACACACACACACACACACGTTAATTAAGCATCGGGCATCATCTGAGTGTCTCTCACACACACGTTAGCGGAGTGTCTTACATGGATGCGGTTTGGGACAGGGCCGTGAGCACCATGCTGTATCCCAGCAGGACCTGCGCGGTGGAAGTGACTCGGCGTAAAGCCTCCAGTCTCTGCCCCGCCTCCATCAGAGACGTGGCCTGTTCCCCGAGAGAGAGTAACGCCACCGCCGGCTTCAGCTCCGTACTCGTCACACCTACACACACACACACACACAGATATTACTGTACATTACATACAAACTATGTGATATGAAGTACACTTGACACACTCTGATTGGTCAGAAGGGGTTGATTAATTGTCTATAACAGCAGCTCTGACGGTAGTGCAGCTGCAGATCACAGGTTTATATTAATGCGCTCCTTCTTAAATAGCTAAAACGTTAAATTTCGTTGTTTTTTTTTTTTATATTAAGCTTATTGGTTGATGGGTAATCACTGATTATGGTCAAATAAAAGCCAAAAGTATTCCTAGATCACAAGAAAGATAAATTGGGATCTACGATCTTATTTTAATCAGATGCTACTTCACCATGAGATCTTGAAACTCTTTAGTGTAAGTGTGATCAGTGTGTGTGTGTGTGTGTGTGTGTGTGTGTGTGTGTGTGTTACCTCGGCCCTGCGCGTGTGTGTGTGTGGCACTGAGGGCTCCGAGCGGATCCGGTTCAGTGAACGGGATTGGTTCGGGAATCGGCTTCTTCTCACTGAGTCCCAGCGGCCTCAACAGCACGCCAAAATCCTCCAAGCCTGTCAGACGCTCCGGGTCCGAGCTGTCCTGCTGCTCCCACTCATCTAAAACACACACACACACACACACACACACACACACACACACACACACACACACACAACTTTACCCATATTACCGTTTTTATCATTGGAAAAGCAGTGCTCTTTTTAAAAAAAAAAAAAAGAAAAAGAAAAAAAGAAAAGAAAACTAAAAAGACAAAGTGTACATACCATCAGACGTGCTGTCCAAACGGCCAATCAGATCAGACGCCATTCCCCTTGTTCTGAAAAAAACAAAACAAATGTATATTAATCTCTCAGTGTAAAGTTTAAAATCAGATTAATCTCTCATTGTAAAGTTTTAGATCGGATTAAACACTCATGTAAAGTTTTAGATCGGAGTAATCTCTCAGTGTAAAGTTTTAGATCGGATTAAACACTCATGTAAAGTTTTAGATCGGAGTAATCTCTCAGTGTAAAGTTTTAGATCGGATTAATCTCTCAGTGTAAAGTTTTAGATCGGATTAATCTCTCAGTGTAAAGTTTTAGATCGGATTAAACTCTCAGTGTAAAGTTTTAGATTGGATTAATCTCTCAGTGTAAAGTTTTAGATCGGATTAAACTCTCAGTGTAAAGTTTTAGATCGGATTAATCTCTCAGTGTAAAGTTTTAGATCGGATTAAACTCTCAGTGTAAAGTTTTAGATCGGAGTAATCTCTCAGTGTAAAGTTTTAGATTGGATTAATCTCTCAGTGTAAAGTTTTAGATCGGATTAAACTCTCAGTGTAAAGTTTTAGATCGGATTAATCTCTCAGTGTAAAGTTTTAGATCGGATTAAACACTCGTAAAGTTTTAGATTGGAGTAATCTCTCAGTGTAAAGTTTTAGATTGGATTAATCTCTCAGTGTAAAGTTTTAGATCGGATTAAACTCTCAGTGTAAAGTTTTAGATCGGATTAATCTCTCAGTGTAAAGTTTTAGATCGGATTAAACTCTCAGTGTAAAGTTTTAGATCGGATTAATCTCTCAGTGTAAAGTTTTAGATCGGATGAAACTCTCTCATGTGGAGATACTGATGTGTTTCCTCTGCTGCTCGCTCACCCGTGGTGTTGACTGTCCGTGGCTCTCAGGTTGGCACTGAGGTATTTTTCCCTGCAGCTGGAGCACAGGAGGTAGTACGGACTCCCCGAACCGCACTCTCCTCCGAACCAGCCGTCCACGTAGGCACCGTTACTGCGGTAACCGCGGCGACCGGCGCTCTGCCCGCAGCCCGGGTGGTGCCTCTTCATGTGGGCGTTAAAGTGCAGGGTCAGTGTGTTACACAGCTCACACTCCACCATCTCACGGGGCTCCGTGTGCTCCTCTACTCCCTGAGAGAGAGAGAGAGAGAGAGAGAGAGAGAGAGATTTCCAGTAAAATGATGATTTATATATTTTAAATGAATAGATTATAAAATTGTAAAATGTGAAATAAAATATCTTCTCTATATATAAAAGGTATAGCTCAGAAAACATGGCAAGTGTGGGAGTGATGCAGCTGTCAAAATAACTTCATGTAAAAAAAAAAAAAGTAGAGAGAAAGGAGAGAGAGGTGTCAAATAAAAAGAAAAAGTAAAATAAAAGCACAATAGAAAATAAAGCACACAGCTTGTGTTTTTAATGAGGCCTCATGCTGTCATCAAAAGTGTAGAATGTTGTTATAGTAATGAATGAATAAATGAAAGAATGAGTGAGCGAGTGTGTATGCGGATGTTCCCTCAGCACCTCCACCATCCACAGCGTGTCCCTCTCTGAGGCGATGAAGTCAGGAGTGAGAAGTTCCTCATACGGTTCCTCCTGGTACGGTTCATCCATGTAGCCCAGCTCCGCCTCCTCCTCAGCGGAGAACGGGTGTGTGTCTGCGCGCTCCGGCCAATCGCACGCCGAGTCTGTTACAGAACATCACGGAACATTATAACTGCACTGTGTATCAGTCGGGAGATGAAAAGTCTAAACACACGGCCATAAAGTCTTAATTTATTACATATTATTCACATCGTAGCTCAGCGTTATAGCCATGCCCTCCAAGCAACCGAGGACCAAGGAGGAGAAGGTTCTAGATTACGGAGACATGCTTCTTTATATATATATACACACACACACACACACACACACACACACACACACACACACACACACACACAGTACTGTGCAAAAGTATTGACACCCTATTTTTTTTTTTAGTACAAACTTTGTTTTATTTTCTGACTTCTACATTATCTATTCAGTACAAAAACCTTTTAAATTCCAGACATTAGTTTTCCGGCACAGAATGAAACGTTACAGAAAAATGTTTGTGTGTCAGTAAAGAAAGCAGCAGATTCCATAAGAGACACTTTTCAGATAAAAACAGAATGAAGGCTGCTGGGTTTCGCTGCAGAAATAAGAAGCGAGTCGACAGTCAAAGTCTCCAGAAGAACTGCGGCTGCTTCTGCAA
>CM040989.1:23416666-23418703 GCA_022985145.1 Pangasius djambal | reverse complement strand
GTAGGGTGTAGGGGTAGGTTATGTGTAGGGTGGTTAAGGTTGGGGTAGGGTGTAGGGGTAGGGTATTAAATGTTTTTGACTCACTCTCTTGCTTGGCTGTTACGCTGGCGGGGTCGTGTTCTAATTCACACTGTGTGCTGCTCTCCAGCGCCTCCTGCTGATGGTAGGTGTGTAAGAGACCCTGCAGCTGCTCACACATCACATCCATCAGAGCCTGAGACACATCCAGCGGCAAGGAGCCCTCACACGAGCTGGGGGTTTTTACACACACACACACACACACACACACACACACACACACACACACACACACACACACTATATGCATTACCAAACTAAATATAGAATTCTCAGACAGCTGTAAATCAATTTGCTTCAGTTTAATTAAATAAAGCAGACATTAACCTAATTAGAAAGAAATCAGATCAGTAACTTCAGTCTCTGTGAAGTGTGTGTGTGTGTTACCTGGCTGCTATGACGAGACTCTGGAGCAGGCGTGCTGATGCGAGTCTCATGGCGCCGTTCATGAGTGCGTTGGCTGAGACGGAGGAGGCGAGCCAGCGATGGTTCACTAACACACAGGCGTTCTGGGTGAGAGCCGAGAGCAGCTCGAGCAGGCCGCTGCGGACCAGCAGCACCAGATCCTCCGGCTCGTAGCAGAAGTTCAGAGCAAACACGGCGGCCAGAAGCAGCTGCTGGCAAGAACCTGAGTAGGGAGAGACTCGGTGAATATTTATTAACGTACGAACACAGCATCGCGACACTATATACATTTAGGCAAGAAAGAAGAAAGAAGAAGAAAAAGAAGAAAACACTGTTTATGCTGTTAAAGGAAAACAATCAATGACAGGGTGGTGTGATGAGTCACTGTTACAGCTTTATGTCTAACTGTTACGAGGCACTGACACTGGAGACTCCTTAGATAGGTTAAGAGAGTAAAGCGGCTAAGATATTGCGCTTAACATATTGCTCCTTCCATAACTGTTTAATACGTTAAACATTTCCTTGCAGAAAACTTCACCATATCAACGACTACATGTTTTTTTTTTAAGCCGTGTTTGGGGAACGTCTGCCGTACAGGTCTCTGTGAATGAGCTGTTGCTATAGAAGCGATAACGTGATTAATGTAAACCTGTGACCTGTAGCTGCACTACTGTCAGAGCTGCGGTTATAGAAAATTAACCAACACCTTCTGACCAATCAGCATTTAGAATTCAGCGGCACTGCGGTGTGATACAGTTTAAGATTTTTTTTTGTTTTACCTTTCTGCTTTTTCTCCACAGCTACTTTCTGCCTGAGCACACGCACCACCTGCTGGTAGAGAGTGTGTGCTGCTGCCTGGAGCTCTCTCTGGGTGCTCATAGAGGCCGACTGAGTGCCAGCCTACGCACACACACACACACACACACACACACAGTGCTTAACAGACTACTAGTGCAAGGTGTACACAATCATTTATCACAGATTTGGGATCGGCTTGTTTTCTTACGGTGTAGTGATATATCGTGTCACTGGGCGTCGCCGGACTGCCTGCGACCGGAGCGCCGAGACCGAAGCAGCCGGACAGGAAGTGCAGCTGCACTGACTGCAGGAGGCCTGGGAAGCGTGGGGGCGCTGTAGAGCCGTCAGTCTTCTCCTCCATCTCAGCCAGGAAAGAGATGATCTGACGCAAGGCCTCGACCCGGACCTGCGTGGAGAGAGCACGTTTCAATTCAGTTCCATTCAATCCAAAACTACGTATCTTTACAGAAATCCAGATGTGCATTTCGCTCTATAATGAAAAATCCAGAGGTGACAACATGAGGAAGAAACCTCATAGAGTGTTGAAAGGTGGACAGCAAACTTAAGGGAATAGTTTGGCTTTATACAGTTGATTAGCCATGAAATTAGTCTTGTGCTTAAATATCTCTTTCTGTGAGAACATCCTACAATTTCTGTGTACTCGCATTAAACTGCACCAAAATACAAATAAGAGATTTTGTAAAACAGATGGAGTTTATCATTCACAGCAATTCTGTTTTCAGACTTTGGGAGGGT
>CM040989.1:23404166-23411666 GCA_022985145.1 Pangasius djambal | reverse complement strand
CACGCTAATGACAGGATAATCTGATTTGAGTAACAAAAAAAAAACAACAAAAAGGGAATAAAGACATAAGGCTTGTAATTTAAACGCGGATCAGATATGCTAATATGCGATGTGATGTGAAAAGTGTGTGTGGTGTGTGTTTACCGGGACACGTGTTCACCCCCTGCAGCTCCAGCTCCTCCTGCAGGTGTGTGTCGGGCAGGTGAACGTTCAGCTCGTTCAGGTGTTCAAGCAGAGACATCAGGTGAGGGAGGAGGGGCCTGACCACGCCCAGGGGCAGCAGAAGCAGCGAGTAGATCACCTGACACAGGAGACTGCCCGCTACGGAGCCATACAACACCGCTACACACACACACACAAACACACACACACACAAGAATAATATGCTATTTAAAAAAAAAACACACACATAAACCAATTATAAAAAATGTGTGTAATCACTGATAATGGTGACGCTTCCTTGAAGTAAGGAGATGTTCGTTTAACATTTATGGAAGGAGACTCCAGTGTCAGCACTTTGTAACAGTCAGAGGTAAAGCTGTAAGTTTTTCGGGTTAAATACAATTGTAAATAAAAATTTGAGTATTAAAATGTATTAAAATTTAAACTGTCACTTTCATTCATTTAGGTGGAGAGGGCGGGGCTTTAGTGAGCTCTGGTTTCTGATTGGTGCATCACTTTCATTCAACTGGAAAATGTAAACTCTGTGTGTTGCAGGCTGCAGCCACTAGAGGCGGGGCTTTGTGCCCAAATTCCACCAATCACTGAGCTTGCTGTGTAACAGTGTCTGTTTCAACCCGATACACGTCCTTCTTACTGTGTAGTTTATTGATGACGTTCTTGTCGAGCGAGCTCTCCTCCAGCAGGATGGTAGACCTCTCAAACGTCTCAGCGGCGTAGGGTAACAGCAGACACAGGTGCTTGTGGAGCAACATCACGCTGCCGTCATCCTACACACAGGCGAACACATCCAGGTTAGAAAACGTGCCGAATTTACCTTCAAATCCAACATTCTCGTCAAGTGTTTGGCTAGAGAATAGAATCAGCAGAACGAGCACCTCGGTGCTGGTGTAGACGTAGCAGTGGGCCAGCAGGTGTTTATGCAGCGCTGACAGCAGGTGGTGGAAGTGAGACGGCGCTTCGGTCTGTTTCTGAGCTGGACTGGACTGCTGCTTGTCACTGTTTTTCTCCAGCTCACCGAAGGCACGCTCCTACACACAACCGCAACAATCAGCACGCACTTTATTAAAAAAAGATTAAAGTTGATTGATGAAGCCTGCCTTGTCCGGCACGGCCACTATGAATCAGTTCCTCACTGACCGTGTAGAAGCCGATGCTTAGCAGGAGGGTCTTGAGCAGCACTTCAGCCAGGTGCAGGTGATCCTGGGCCTCTGTGCTGGAGGTAGCGGGGGCCACAGGCCGCTCAGGTGAGGCAGGCTGGGGCGGGTTGGCACCGAGTTCCCCGGGAGAGCTGTAACCCAGCAAGGAAGCTACATGGCTCTGCTCCTGGAGACTGTTCAGCACCATGTCCAACTGCAGACGCTGGGGACCAGAGCAGATACACTATCTGGGTATACCATTTAGATTAAAATTTGGACGCGTAACCACTTAGATTCACTCTCAAGAGGAACTTTCATCACTCTAGCTCGAGACTTTGTCATTCTGATTCAAGACTCCGATTCATGATTTGAAACTCTGATCCATGACTCTGACTTAAGAGTCTGATTCATGTCTTAAATGACTCTGATTCATGATTCTGATCCATGACTGATCTGATTCATGAGTCTTATGACTATGATTCATAATTCTGATTTGTGACTGATATGAGACTCTGATTCATGACGCTCATAACTCTGATTGATGATTCTAATTCAAACCTCTGATCTGAGACTCTGATTCATGTCTCTAATGACTCTGAGTCATAATTTTGATTCAAGACTCCGATTCAAGACTCCGATTCAAGACTCCGATTCAAGACTCCGATTCAAGACTCCGATTCAAGACTCCGATTCAAGACTCCGATTCAAGACTCCGACTCAAGAGGAACTTCCTGCAACAACATGTGATGGCAGACTGATACCGATACACATGACTGAGAAGCAAAAACACTTTTAGGGCAAGAAACTGACACTATAAATTACAGAGATGGATAAAAACACAGATATACAGACATGCAGCTATAATGATGCAGGCAGACAGACAAAAGAGCGAGTCAGAACAAATGTCCTCTAGATGAAAGAAATTAAATAGCACCTACAACACGCCTACTTTTAAACAGCGGCTCAGAGATTTTATGAGCCATCTGGCATTGGAAGAAATATGATACTTCAATTAATTGGGTCATTGTGTGCTTTATTGTCCGCTCGATAAAACTTCCCAGCAGGAAGAAGAATGTGCTGTTGAAATGGATAAAACACTTGAGGGGTCTGGATGTAGTGACAAAAGTTTTGTACACAATATATAAATGTTAACGTGTGTGTGTGTGCGCGTGTGTGTGCGCGTGTGTGTGTGTGTGTGTACCTGTCCTTTAGAGAGACTCTCCCAGCTCTCCGGGCCCTGAGGTAGCAGTGAGTGCAGCAGTTCAGTTCTCTCCCTGAGAGGAGGCAGCAAGAGAGATGCTCCGATCGACAGTGTGTTCATCACCGCCTACACACACACACACACACACACACACACACACACACACACACACTATATATTAACACCAAAAATAAGTAAATAATTCATCCAAACCTGCTACGAGTATCAAAACGTAAACGACAAACTCACCAAGCCTCCATAGTTATACTACGTAAAGAATAAAACCCTCAGTGTCGTGCTGTTAGAAGAAAATAATCGACGAGGAAGTGGAGAGGAACAGCACGTACCGAAGTGTTTAACTGCTGCGGTATAAGAGGAATAAAACACTTCAGGAGTTCCGGGTGGTAATAGTAACTCCACTTCACCCTGTTGCTGATTAGTTTCCTAACACAGCACTACGCAAAGCATTTTATTATTTACTTACAATATATAACAACTAATATGGGTGCAAATGTTGTTGTTGTTCTTTCGGCTGCTCCCGTTAGGGGTCGCCACAGCGGATCATTGGTCTGCATATTTGATTTGGCACTGTTTTTACGCCAGATGCCCTTCCTGACGCAACCCTCCCCAGGTTTATCCAGACATGGGACCGGCACTGGAAGGCCAATGTTGTGTACAACCCCAGTGACTGGGGTCGGTTCCCTGGCCGTGGCGGCGAGAGCACTGAGGACTAACCACTAGTCCTTCAGGGACAATAAATATGGGTCTAAATAACTAAATAAAAAGAGTGTCATACGCTGCAGCCACAAGAGGCGAGACGTCGTAAAATTCCACCAATAAAAACAAAATGTTCTCCAAGTGTCTTATTCCTTACAATAGACACTAACTGTTATATAATTTAATCAGAGAGTTTAATTGGAGATAAAGTAAAATGAGGAGGTGGAGAAGCGGCTGGTGGACCTGCTGTAGCGCGTCGGGGACGTCAGAGTCGATGAGTCTGAAGAGCAGGTTGCGGATGGGTCTTCCCTGAGCTCCGAGCACGGTGGCCCCGGTTCCTCCTGCATGGGCCAGAGACAGGTGGATGGACAGAAGCTTCATGCACAGCAGCACAAACTGATGATGTTCCCTGAAACACAGAAAGGAGGAGAAAACAGAGTTTTAGAAGGACAGACCTGGGATGACCTTAATGACATGTTCCACGGTCTCATCTTAGTGAACGTCTGTGTGTGTGTGTGTGTGTGTGTGTGTGTGTGTGTTTCATTATTGCTTGTGCCTCTGTGTGTGTGTGTGTGTGTGTGTATGTCTTAAATCACTCCATCTGTCTGTTGTTAGTCTTAAAGTGACCTCAGATAAGAAGAACTGTCAAGGGAACATACTAAAGAGGGCACTACTGATTGGGACTTGTCTATGTAACCCCTCTGCGTGTGTGTATGTGTGTGTGTGTGTGTGTGTGTGTGTGTGTGCGTACCTCTTGGAGTTAAAGGGTGCAGGTGGTGTGTCCTCACTGAGGCTGTCGCAGTAGCGCTCCAGGAAGCTGCGCAGGTACGTGAACGTGCTCTCCTCCAAATCCACACAGAACGGCCTGTGCCACGCCACCAGCTGTCTGCGTGCGCACACACACACACACACACACACACACACACACACACACAATATAAACCAGTGTCCTTCAAAAATCTTGGATTGTTTACATTACGTCCATTACACTAATGCACTAATACACTCTGACACAGAGAAGTGTGCGTGCATCCGAGTTAAGTGTGTATTAGTTAGTGTTAGATCAGTGTCTCCTAGTGCTTTAGTTATGCGCTTCACAGCAACTAACTGGTTCAGCAGGTTAAAAGGGAAGTGTTGGAGCGTGAAAACACAATAAAATGCGCAGTAACGTAGTGCTCCAGTCCTGATCCTAGACTTAAATCTGACTTAATCATGACTTTCATCATTTTTTAATGTGTAAATATGCTGCGTAACCTACGTAAAATCAGCAAAATAATCCAGTATATTAAGGCCTCACGAACTCCTTAAGGTAGCCAAAAAGTTTAGAATAAAACATTGTGTGTGGTGCTGTTATAGGGAAATAATCGACGAGTAGTGATGAAGCAGAGTTACGGTTTGCACGCTGAATCTGAACCTAACCCACAGAGCGTTTTATTCCACTTATACCACTGCATCTTGACAACGATTACAGTTTCTTATTGATTAAAGAATGAGACGTCATACTTCTCATCTGTCATTCCCTCACCAAGACAAAAAAAACCCCAAAATGGCAGCTTGTCATGTTAGTGAGAAACCGCGAAGAGTCCCGAAGATGTGGGAAAACTTAAAGATACAGCTTTACCTCTGACACTGGAGACTCCTTCCATAAATGTTAAACAAACGTCTCCTTACAGAAAACATCGCCACATCAACGATCACAGACTTTTTAATCCATTTATTATTAGTGGAGCATCCGGCGTACAAGTCCCTGTGAACGAACCGTTACTATAGAAACTCAGTCAGAGCTGCTGTTATAGAAATGTATTCAACAACCTTCTGACCAATCAGAATCCAGAAGCGCTGTGGTACAAACGAAATGACGTGAATGACGTGGTGTGTGACTGTGTGTACCTGTCTGTGGGGACGGCGGTCCACGCCAGGCTGTGGGACGTCCCCGCTGTGATCTGCTGGATGGACACGCCCTCCAAGCCAGTCACTTTCTTAGGTTTGGTGATGGGCGTCGACGTGTGGCCCTGTCCACACTGACCCATGGCGTTGTTACCCCAGGCGTACACCTCGTTTTCTGAAAACGAAGTCTCAATGTTTAACAAAAAAAAAAAAACCGCAGAGACTACACAGAATTCTGTGTACATACAAAAACACTCACTAACAGACAGACAGACAGATAGACGATAGATAGATAGATCGATAGACAGATATATAAACCTTCAGACGGATAGGCAGGTAGACAGAGAGACAGACAAACAAACAGAAATACACACACACACACACACACACACACCGTGAGACAGAGCGAGACAGTGACTATCGCCACATGAGATGTCTATGATCTTAGTGACGCTCAGCTCCTCGATGAAGCGGGGTCTGAGTGACGTCGTTTCAGACGAACCGCAGCCTAGACATGAGCCACAGCCCCAGGCAAACACCTGCAACACACACACACACACACACACACACACACACACACACACACAGTTCATGGCTAGTTAGCTGTAATAAGAGGCGCAGTAACACTTAATATCCACAAGGGGGTGTACAAGGTGTAGGAGGACCTGCATGTGGGTGTTTTATGTGTCAATCTGCAACAGTAGTGAACTAAATCTCTAAAGTCTCTATGTTTGTGTGTGTGTGTGTGTGTGTGTGTGTGTGTGTGTGTGTGTGTGTGTGTGTGTGTGTGTGTGCGTGCACATGTGCATACCTGTCCAGCAGAAGTCAGGGCCAGCGAGCACTGACTTCCAGCACACACTTTCCTAATGATGTAACCGTGTAAAGCTTCAATCACTTTGGGTCTGTACACGCGGTTTGTGTCACCGTGTCCCAGTTTACCTGTAAAACACACACACACACACACAGCTAAGTGCCTAAGCCAAAACACGTCTTTTAAAAGCTTTTTAAAGCAGTTTTCAATTTCCCAGCCAAATATCTGACATTGCTATCCTTGCAGGGACATACGGAGTTCAAAAACATTTCTACCATTAAAGCAAAATGGTGGAACATTAGAAGTAAAAAAAAATATCTATAAAAATTCAGAGAAATAAATAAGAAATGCCTCCGATGATGACTGCTGTGCTTAACTGGGGCTTTATCACATACATATTGACACTTTTTTCTGAGTGAGGGATGTGTGAAGTGGATGGTGTGTGTTGTGTAACTGACCGTTGTCTCCTCCTCCAAATGACCACACGACGCGTCCGTCCTGAGCCACAGCGACCGTGTGTGAGCTGCCGCATGCCGCCTGGCCCACGCCGCTGATGTCCTTCACCAGGGTCGGAACGTTCCGGCTGTGACTGTCACTGTGGCCTAGAGAGAGGGAGAGAGAGAGGGAGAGAGAGAGAGAGAGAGAGAGAGAGAGAGAGAGAGAGAGAGAGAGAGAGAGAGGGAGAGTCAGAGTGACTGTGTGAGAGAGTGTGTTATAAGAATAAAATAATGTCACAATACCAGTTGTTCTCTGATGATAACGATTCCCGTCTGTTATTGCTTTCTTTAAAAACTACTAAGCTTTAAAGATGTTTTTTGACTGAAAGCATAAAGTATAAAAAGAAGAATAAAGTATAAAAATAATCAAATCAATCCAAAAGAACAAACTGTTAAGTCTCTTTATCCAGTTACAAAAATAAATTTCTTCA
Organism: Pangasius djambal; assembly: GCA_022985145.1. Taxonomy (NCBI): domain Eukaryota; kingdom Metazoa; phylum Chordata; class Actinopteri; order Siluriformes; family Pangasiidae; genus Pangasius; species Pangasius djambal. Next base: position 23,404,803 of record CM040989.1, on the reverse strand, counting down.
AAAAAAAAAGTTCGTTACAGGATCCGATGTCTGATAATCCAAGTCTTAATTTGTTTATTATTAATAATTTTAAAATATATTTATTCTTTCTTTTTTTTTTTTTTTTTTTTAGAATATTTACACTCAAACCAATATCCAGAAAAAATCATTTAATTATTTTACTGTAATCGCATGACACCTGACATGGAGTGCGTTATCTCCACTCGCCCGATCTCTTAATGACCACACACATCTAAACTCCTCCACTGGTCAAAATTTCAACCCCTAATTTCAATATCATGAAGATAATCATAAGAGGAAATGAAGCTCTGCTGGTCAACACAAGCCTCCATAGAGGTGCAAATAAATATACAGCAACTGACAGAGAGAGAGAGAGAGAGAGAGAGAGAGACAGAGAGAGATAGAAAGAGAGAGAGTATTATATTATATTATATTATATTATATTCTTCAGTTTTAGGAACCAAAAGCTCAAATGCAGATTTCCTCAAAAATGCAAAACATGACATCATCATACTGCTGGAAACATGGTGCCGTTCAGACGCGGAGACCCGCTGCCCCTCAGGCTACAGAGAAATCCTTCTACCATCCTTCAAAAGAGGGAATATAAAACATGGCAGAGACTCTGGGGGAGTCATCA
>CM040989.1:23390113-23401377 GCA_022985145.1 Pangasius djambal | reverse complement strand
AGAATTTTATTTATTTTTTCTTTGTTTCAGTTACATTTTGTTCGTAGATGTTATATAAATGGTACGATTAATTCTTTAATGCTCTTTTTTAATGCAAGGTCGCAGTTTTTGTAGAAATGCATCATGTATTAAAGTGTCATAATATGATTTTTTTTTTCATTTTAGTGATTATCACTCACTCCTACCGCAAACAATATAAAATAAAGCGTTTCAGAACGTCAAAGTCTCTCACGAGGAGCGCCAACATACGGAAACAGCGAGAGGCTTTAATCAAGGCCAAGGACACACACACACACACACACTCTCTCACACACACGCACGCACGCACACGTACACACCTCCTCGAGGAGACACAGTGCTACATGGGAGAGACTGCAGAGTCCATCTGCATCCTTCTTAAGCACCTGAGTGTTGATGAGGTCACCACGGAAACCCTGCGAATGGAAACGACAAACAAAAACAGCGTTATTTTACTACGCTTTCAGCAAATACTCGACGAATGTTCTATGAATATGCATGAATATTCAAATTCGACCAAAAACAACAAAAAAAAAGGCTCCACGTTATTCGTAACGAAATGCTTTACACCTTTACGCAGTTCTCGATTCTGATTGGTCAGAAGGTGTCGATTAATGTTCTAAAGCAGCAGCTCCGACAGTAGCGCAGCCGCAAATCACAGGTTTATATTAACGCGCTCATTCGAATACGTTAGCGTTTCTATAGTAACAGCTCCTTCAAAGGGGTTTAAAAAAAAAAAAAAACGTGTAATCTTTGATCTGGTGAAGTTTTCGGTAAGGAGATATTTATTCAATATGTATGGAAGGAGTCTCCGGTGTCGGCGCTTTGTGACAGTCAGAGGTAAAGCTATAAAGAACTGACATCTTCAGGACTCCAGATTCGGGTGTGAGGCGTAGATTTAGATCCTTAATGAACAAAGGCGGGAGTGGCGAGGAAACACTCCCTGAGACGACGTGAGGAAGGAACCGTGACTCTAAACGGAACTGGACGTCTTTTTCCGGGTGACGGAGAGCGAGATTATAAACCATTACGCATTATACAGGCGCAGGAGAGTAAAGACCAACGGTACGGCGTGTGGTGAAATAGTGTGAATGCGAGTCCTGGGATGAGCAACGGGACAGTGTTTATGATTCCAGCAGCAGTCTGAGTCACGTGTTGCTAACTCTATTCACACGTGTAACTCGGGATTCCTGAAACGGCGGTTTCTTCTGACTACACTTTCACACTGATGGATGCGCGGTATCGATCGGAAAATGCGCTGTAAGGGCGGAGAGAGGCTCGAGCCCTCGTGAGTTCGGTGTGGTTTCCTGCTCAGATGCATGTGGTGAGAAATAAGGATGCAGTCATACGCCATTAGCCGCTAACCTCGACATCCTCTGACGCCAGAACAGTCAAGATAAAGACTGAGGCTCGTGATGTTTACAGTCTGACGTTTTTACCTCTCTAAGATCGCTAGCAGGCAGGACTGGGCGATATGACCATATTATACTGATATCGTGATTAAATTATGCCACAATATCGCGGATATCGACATATCTTTTTTCTAACAATTTTTAAAAAGCAATTGCACACACTGATTTAATACTGAACCTTTAAAACTGTAAAAAAAATTGCTTCATTTTAATTTATGACTAATTTATTTTATTAGATTTTTTTTTTATTAAAATTTAAAAACAATTTAATCATTTTTTTTAAATTATTGAATTGAATTAATTATTTATTTATCTTTGCTGGTATTTTGTTAAGCAAACTCAAATATCATGATAAGTATCACGATCTGATATTTCTGTCATATTTTCCAGCCCTACTAGGGAATGTTTTAATTTATAACCTCTGCGCAGGGAGACGGGTTGTGCCGCCAGTAAAACCTCAGCGAGGCTCAAAGTTTTAAAAAATAATAATAAAATTTTTTTTTATTATTTATGTAAGTGGTAAATGATTAATAACTTTGTCCTAAATGCGCCACAAGATTTAATGCGGTGTTTTTGTCTCGCGAAGCATAAATCTCCGAAACGTCATTACCCAAGCGAGGATAAGAGCAGAACTCGAGGGGAAAATGGGCGTGTCGCGGGCCGAGTGTTTGCCATCGATTAAGATGTGAGTAAATCTGAGCGGAGGAACAGCCGGCTCCAGCCAGAAGCTTTCAAGACCGGGCCACGAGCCAAGAACATGGAGATGGGAAAAAATTGGATTTAGAGCGTGGAGAAATACTCGGAGAAGAGGAGTGAGGGAGTTTGCACCAGTGGAAGGGGGTGTAATCCTGCTTACTGATGCAGTGGTATGAGAACAAAGTGCTGAACAGAAACTGAATGGAAGTGTGTGTGTGTGTGTGTGTGTGTGTGTGTGTGTGTGTGTGTGTGTGTGTGATTCATCCATTACGTACACCACATGGTATCCATTAGCTACACATCGGCGATCTGGTCTGCGTCTGATCTTGCATTTGTATTCACAAATGCAAATCTATGACATTTCACATGTGCTGATGGGTAACATTGAGAACCCAGGGTTCTAAAGGTTCTCTAGGGTTCTCAAAGGTTCTCAAGGGTTCTCAAATGTTCTCTAGGGTTCTCTAGGGTTCTCTAGGGTTCCATGAAGCACAGTCAGGGGTTTTTGGTTTTGTTATAATGGAGAAAATCACAACCGTTACTGTAGTTGTTACGTTTATTATTATTATTATTATTATTATTATGATGATGTTGGCTTGAGAGAGCCAGTGTACTGTCCCTCTTATTCATCTTCCTCTATACGGGAACAGTTTGCTTGTGCTTTTGGAACAGATCGGAATTCCGGTTGCCAAGTAAACATTCCAAAGTTTGTAGGAATATATGGAAAAAAAGTTTTGCTGGTCCTGCCTTTCACACGATTTGAGACTAATAAAAACCACAGCAACCAGCTGGAACGAGACAGCAACCAATTAACACGTTAGCAACCAGGTGAAATTCCTTAGCAACCACCTAGATACACCCTTAGCAACCACCTGGGACCCCATAGCAGCCACGTAGCAACACCCTAGCAACCACCAGGGTCAGTGGCTGCACCTTTAAAGGTGTAATCTGTCATTTTTAAATCTAAATCTATAACAATAATCGTTTTTACAAAATACTGCTAAAATGTGTTCGGCAATATTGCTATGCAGCAGATCTGGCAAGTTTTTGTTTCAGGGTTCTGTTTACATTTTTCTGACCCTGAAATAAGCTCCACCCCCAGCTAGAACACAGCTGCTAAGCCTTGCCCCTTTTCCTTAAAAGGCAATTCATGTGTCATAGATACTTTAAACAGAGTTGGTTATTGCGTTGGTTACTCACACTGCAGGCAGCGGAAGATGCTAAAGATGCTAACATTTCAAACTGCTCCTTTAATTATGATACGAATACGAACTCGCCTGTTATTTTTTTCTATGGATTTGTTGCTGTTATGACGAACCTGCTGAGAAATACACAAACACGTACCGAGCACTGCCTCATCTGCTGCAGGATCTGAACGATGAGCTCAGAGCTCACGGTCAAAGGCTCTGAAGATGAAAATGAGGATGCAGATGAAGAAGACGACGTAGCTGCTAGCGCCACCTCCACCCACTCCAGCAGGAAGCGCAGGGCTCCTCTCTGCACGGCGATGCTCAGCAGGAGTTCGAGTGCCAGGCGCCGCCCGGCCGGGTCCGCCCCTCGCCCGCTCGCTGCAGTCTTCTTCAGAAAGTCGCCCACCTGCGCCATGCACTCCAGCCCCACTGGCGCCATCTTGTTCTCGTTAGCTAGCGAGAGCGGCGGCAGGGCCGAGAGCACCGACCGAGCCGTGCTGAGGACGTCGTTGCACAAGGTGACGTCCTCGAGGTTCCCGCGCTGCCAGTTCTGCCTCAGCAGAGCGAACAGGAGGCTCAGTCCCGTACGTACGCCCATTTCGATCAGCACGTCCGTTCCCGATGTCGTCCTGCCTCTGACGCCTGATTGATGCGGATCGGAAACGGGCTCGAGAGCGCCCCCGTCTGGCCCCGAGGAGCCCGACTGAGGCGGAGGAGGATTGCGGAAGCGGTCGTGGTACTTGGTATGAAGGGCGTAGTAGATCCTCTGCAGTGGCACCAGACGTTGATGCAAAGCGATGGAGAAAGGCCAGTGGGCGAGGACGCGATGGCTGAGGCAGCGCTGGCTACGCAAGAGAGCCCGCAGGTACTCGTCGCGTTCCTCGTTGGCGCTGGAGTCGTGCTGGAAGTCCGGAAGGCGTGGACCCAGCAAGTCCTGGACGGGCAGCGCCAGAGCCATCGCCTCCTTATGATGGAGCAGCTTGGCGTAGAGAGAGGAGGCGCCGCTTCGGGTGGCGGTCTGCGTGCTGTCCTCCGCCGCCCAGGAGCTGTTCAGGTGCTCCTGCCACTTCAGCATGACGTGGGTCTGACAAGGCACCATGGCTGAGCATTATCCTCACACACACCCGGGGGGCACACAGCTGAGGGGAAAAAAAAAAAAACAATTCAAAACTGAGATCCTGAGTATCAGAGCTAACACTGAGTGTGTGTTTACAAAAATCAGCCATGCGGTTCAACAGCTACAGCATACAGAAAAAATCCATTCCCAGTTTAGCCAAAAAATTCAATATTCAGTACTTAGAAGTATTATTATCATCTTTCCGCTACAGTAATCAATACTTTTCAGTGATGACTTTTTAAAAAAATCAGAGCCCATCAAATTTCACTGTATAAATGTAATTAGTACCTGTCAGGATTTATCTCAAGATCGTGTCTTACTCTTTAAACCTAATTCGTACCTTTAAACACTGACCTTTCAAAAGAAAATCAGTACATTTTAAAATTCACCTTTTAAAAGTAATCAGTAACCATTAAAAGTCACCATTTACAAAAATCAGTAGATTTTAAAATCAACTTTTAAAAGTAATCTTTTACGTTCTTTTACACTTAATCTTTTAAAACTCACCAGGACATTTAAAACAATGAATCTTTAAAACAAACCAGGACTTTTAAAAACTAATCTTTTAAAACAAATCAGTACATTTAAAAATTCATTTTTAAAAGTAATCGGCACTCGTCAAAATTCAACTTTTAAAAATAACCAGTTCCTATCAAAAAATCAACTAAAAATAGCCAGGACCTTCCCAAATTCCCTGTAGAAAAGTAATTAACGAAAGCATATTTATTTTTTTAAAAAATCACCTACTAAAAGTAATTGAAATTGATTAATTAACCTAATGGATTAATACCTTAATTAACAGCTAATTAATTAACGATTTGTATTACAATTAAAATTAAAATATATAGTGCCATATTCACTTCCTGGGATCAACCTTGAATCTGAGAAATGCACTGTATTATTATTATTATTATTATTATTATTATTATTATTAGGGTTGTTGTTGTTGTTGTTGTTGTTGTTGTGTAGTCTGGTTTGCGATCCAGCTGCTTTACCGATTCCGGTTAGCCGAATAAATTAATTAACCAGATGCAGTTCTCAATCTAGATACTCATCATCCTAGTCTGACTTCCTGCCATGCGCCAGTTAATAGCCAGGAGGAACGTTACCCAGAGGTCCTAGCTCTTCTCGCCCTCTTGCTCTCTCGCTCTGTGGACGGCGCCCAGGAATTTATTCCACCACCGCCGCTATACAGTTTCTCTAAGTATAAAAATATAACAGGAAGCATCTCAAAGCTTTGGCTCTGGAACGAGCCTGGACTGGTTCGGCTTCATGCTAATGAAGGTGGTGTGTGGCGGAGACATGAAAATAAAACCGAGAGAAGTCTCTGAGAGAGAACCGCACTTTCAGGAGCTCGGATAACGTTACCGCCATGACACTTTAACCTCATTATTATTCCAGATTTAGATTTACTGAGCACGTGCAGGACCCGGTGTTACTATTAATACCGGCGTTAAGTAGCTAATCGTTTTAAACCAGCGAGTGTAAAAATAAAATAAAATAAATAAAAAATACAGCCCACTTGTGAAGCATGTTTTCAACGTATTTAAAATAAGGCTTGCTTTAATACGTTATCGTTTCTATAGTAACGGCTAATTCACAGGGACTCGTACGGCAGGCGCTGCACGTGATCTGATTATAACCGGATTGTTATTATTTAACGAATAAATACGTATAATTGTTGATACGGTGAAGGAAACATTAATGTAACATTTACTGAAGGAGTCTCCAGTGTCAGGGCTTTGTACCAGACAGAGGAGTTTACGCTTTGCGTGACGAGCTACGTTTTTTTTTTTTGTTTTTTTTTTATGAAAAAAGAAAGGCTGGTAAGGAAAGGACTATTTATAGCTGCTAGAACGTAAGCGAGAACAGGAAATAACTTGTTTTTCGGACGTTCCACAAATTAAATGTAACTAGAAATGGATAAAAAAAAAAAAAAATTGTAGTACAAGAGGAGTGAACCACTTCAGGACATGCGTTTATAGGAAAATAATCAGTTTTGGGGTGGGAACGGTAACTCGGCTTCATCACACCACCCTACTGTTGATTATTTTCCTCTAACAGCACACCCCATCGTGATATACTCCTTATTTATTGTCCTGTACTCTTCAGCGACTTTATCGTTCCCTTTGGAGTATAAATAACGTGAATTTGCCTATAATATTCGCCAAAATATTCAAATTAGTTTTCTATGTTCTTTTATAAAACCCTGAATTGTGTGGCAGGAAAGCTAAATCAATAACGAGGCACCTGATGTAAATGCTGTCGTCGCTAGAGTCTTTTGTGTGTGTGTGTGTGTGTGTGTGGAACTGTAGAGTATTTTTCAATAGTTGCTTTAAAAAGAGTAAACAGCACATTGCTAGCTTGGCGGTGTTTTGTTAATAAGAAGACAAACGTGTATGTTGGTAAACGTGTAAAAGACGATACTGGAGTGCGTGAACACGCAGGACTCGTCTTTTATACGTCACGGGTCAGTATTCGGAGCATCGTGCACGCGTAAACGTAGCTATTTACGCCACCTTGTCGGATCGTGACGAGCTGAATCTCTGACGATACCATCTTTAACAGCTTCACAACGCAGAGAGTCGTGGCTCCTGTGAGCACCACGGCCTTGACTTTGTGGGACGCCGATCGTATTTCACAGGATGTCAGAATCTCGGCGACATGCCAGACCCTCACACGCCACGGACAGATTTACCGCCGGGACATTTGGGGGTGGAGAAGGGCAAGGGTACAAAATCTGGCTGCAGTGAAACTCTATATTAATTCTGGTAATGTGGCTCGGATATATTAGTTTATGTCTGTTTGCAGTATTAATACATGAGTTGACTTTGGGGTCCAAGCACCAAAGCTACCTGCATTGGGAGTTTATTAGCTTCGACTAAACATTTTTTCACCAATATTTAGATGTGGACCTTAAACACTATACCACCGTAAGAGAACTTATTACTCTATGGTTCAGATGGTTAAAGTCTAATGGTTCAGACAGTTTAAAGTCTGATGGTTCGGAACGTTTCGAGTCAGATGGCTCAGATCATTTCTGATTGGTTCAAGTCAGAGGGCTCATGTTATTTCGAGTCTGACGCTTTAGGTGGTTTCAAGTCTGATGGCTTTGATTGCTTCACGTTCGATGATTTAGGTTGTTTCAATTCTGGTGGTTCAGATTATTTCAAGTTTGATGTTCAGGTTATGTCATGTCTGATGGTTATGACTACTTCAAATCCACTGGTTCAAACTGCTTCAAGTCTGATGGTTCAAGTCCAGTGGTTCTGATTGGTTCAAGTCTGATGGCTCAGATTGCTTCAAGTCTGATGGTTCAAGTCCAGTGGTTCTGATTGGTTCAAGTCTGATGGTTCAAGTCCAGTGGTTCTGATTGGTTCAAGTCTGATGGCTCAGATTGCTTCAATTCTGATGGTTCAAGTCCAGTGGTTCTGATTGGTTCAAGTCTGATGGTTCAAGTCCAGTGGTTCTGATTGGTTCAAGTCTGATGGTTCATGTCCAGTGGTTCTGATTGTTTCAAGTTCAGTGGTTCTGATTGTTTCAAGTCTGATGGTTCAAGTCCAGTGGTTCTGATTGTTTCAAGTCTGATGTTTCAGGTTGTTTCAGTTTCGATGTTTAAGATTATTAAAGTCTGATGGTTCAGTTCATTTCAAGTCCGATGGTGCCGACTGTTTGAATGTCTGATGATTCTGATTACTTCACGTCTGACGGTTCAGATTGCATCAGCTGTGCTGCTTCAATCATCATCAAACTTGAATCAGATGATCCCGAGATGTTATTAGCAATGTTTGTTGTACTGACACAAAACTTGATGGTTGGGTTTAAGACCATGCCCTGAATGTCCTCAAGTAGTCCTCTGACATTCCACAACGAGGTGGCTGTGTAATTAAAGAGCAAAATAAAGTGCTCATGGAAAAAAATTAATAAATAAATTTATCATCTCCACACAGCACATTACAAAGTGCTTGGACCCCTTAATCAGTTCTTGCAGCTATATTTGAGTTTTATTTTTTTAACCCTAGGAACCGACTTCTGTACTTTATCCTGTACATGATTAATCCTGTAGACGCTGTACGCACCTCACGTAAAAATGTCTGTAAACAAATGAAAGTGACCCTCCGGGCACAAAGCAGGTTTCAGAAAGGTGAAAAGCCCGGAGCACAGAACGAGCTCAGACAAGCACGAGTCCCGCGAACGCTGCCGTTTAACCGGGGAATCTACATGCCTGTGGCTCAGTTGCTGGATTTTTATAGCTCAAGAGGCTTAATAATAGTCCTCACTTATATTTAATTCAGCCCTCCACTTAGTCACAGATGCTGTTCTTAGCATTAGACAAAAAAAAAAGATGTCAGACGTCAGTAATTGATGACACGCAGTAAGGCTATCTACGGGCAAAACGGATCCAATTTATTGCCTTAAACTGTCCGATGTGTGACAGAATTTATCACAATATTCCTTTCTTAGATATTGTGGATATTGTATTTTTTTTATACTCAGAATGTGACATATTTAAATTTTTTTTCCCTCCTTTCAGTGTTAAAATATTTTTTTACTTTGTATTATTAGCGATTCGATAAATCATGATGCATGTCGTGTTTCGTAGAAATGTCTTAGAGAATCAAAGATTTTACATCTTGCTCATTTTTTTCTCTGCTTTTAGGGAAAAAAAAAAAGCTAGCTAGCTTGTACTAGGTAATATTTTCCTATGATGTTAGATCCCAACACATTAGAGTGTGCTTTTGTAGGAAACTAATCAACGACAGGACTGTGTGATGAAGCGGGCTGACCGTAAACATTGTCGAGTTGATTATTTTTCTGTAACAGCATGTCGTGGAGTGTTTTATTCCCCTTATTCGCCAGTGACGGTTGTATTATTGGCAGGATGTCTTTTCCCCTCTAGTTTTATTATCGAGTTTCATCCATTTTGCTGATTAGTTGTTTACATTATTTATAACATCAGTGGAACACAAAAGACAACAAATTTCTGGAAGCACCGAAATCACGAACCGCACCTTTAAAGAAAAGTCTAGATTTTAGTGATTTTTTTGTGCATCTGATTTTTTTCTTTCCTATGACAGCTCAGGATGTGCAACAATTTTAATTTCAGTGTCCAAAATAAATTAGTTAATTAGGCATGCACGTTTTATGGAAATTATTGTGCATGAATATTTTATTTTATCAAACCCATGAACTCATACACCTACACACACACATGATTAAACACCATAAAACTGTCAAACAAGTGGCACACACACACACACACACACACACACACACGAGACGTCTGTCATGGTTCACTTTCCCACCCAATAAGACCTGGAATAAAGAGAATAAATCCCAGATAAACAGGTTTATAAAGAGAAATGCTGCCCGAGTGAAAAGGCGTTAATGACAGGGACAGCTCTTAGCCAGGTTAGCATTAGCTCAGGGCTTAAAACGCCTAAAAAACAAAGTGACAGCTCAGAATGCAGCATTATTTCTTTAACACAGACTCCAAATCCGTGCTAAATCTGCCCCAAAAGACTTAAAAACAGCAGAACATGCAACGCAGCACAGATCCTACCTCCTCTGTTCCCGGTGTCATTCACACCCAGCCACTCTCTCCTGTCCGCTAGCTTTACGCAGCTATTCCCTTATCATTCTTTTTTTTTTATTATTATCATCATTATTCCTGCAAATAACTCGTGTCAAGCAACTACAGCTACTTATCTGAGATTCTACAACAGTAAATATTCTCGACAACAGTCAGTTATGTTTGAATTTTAGTTTTGAAATCGTCCCGGCGGAACAGAATATGGTTTAAGTGTTAGCTTAGCCCGCTAGCCCGCTAACCTCCAATTCACGCTACTGCATCTGCGCTACACTGGCACTGTTAAAGCGCCGCCATGGATACGGAGCATGCGCAGTTTACGTAGCGCGCTGCGCAGTTTGCGTTAAACGCGCTGGTGCGCTATTTTAGGATTCACTATTATATGCACATAACAACAACAGCAACAACAACATAACAACAACATAACAACAACAACAACCGCAACAACATAACAACAAAAAACAAAAACAAGAAGAAGGAGGAGGAGGAGAATTGTATTTATGTAAATATTTGTTTTGCTGTGTTTTTGTTTGTACACATTTTTTTGTGTTTGTTTTTAATTTTGTTTATTTATTTTTAACGTCTTTTGAGATTATTTGGCAAGTGGGCCTTGCACTACATCCGCAAACTAAACTAATTGAATTAATTAAATATTTTTTAAATAAATGTAATGAATATGATTTCTAACGGATTACTTATCAAAATGTCAGTCCTTAATTTAAATATACATATATATATCATTTGTTTAGACTAGGCATTTTGTGCACTGTATTATATTACATTATATTATGTTATATTATATTATGTCTTTGGACTGGGGGAGGAAACCGGAGCACCCGGAGGAAACCCCTGAAGCACGGGGAGGACATGCAGACTCACAGGGCGAGTTCGAGGCAAACGAGCTGAGCTCTAAGCCGCCGCGCCCTCCATCAGCATCCTCAGTACTAGCAGTAATGTTAAATTCATGCACGTACACGTGACTCCACAGCGCCATCTTGTGACTCGGTCTTGTAGCAGCAGCAGTAAAGCTGAACACAGAAAGCTGAGCGAAGGAAGAACTTTCTGGAAACAAAGATTCACATTTCCTGAGCTGAAGAAACTCTGCCTGTGTTCCTGTGTTCTCCTGTTCTCCCACTCTCCTCCACCTCCTCCACTCTCCTCCACCTCCTCCACCTCATCCACTCTCCTCCACCTCCTCCACTTTCCTCCACTCTCCTCCGCCTCATCCACTCTCCTCTGCCTCA
>CM040989.1:23367285-23390013 GCA_022985145.1 Pangasius djambal | reverse complement strand
TTTAATTTTAAATTTTAAATATAAACAGTGCTATTTTTTAACAAAACAACAACAAAACAACAACAGCGACAACAACAACAACAACAACTGTTGAGGTCATCGCACTCAACCTGGCAACCCTGCTGGTGGAGGAAACAGAAAACCCCACCCACCCGAGCATCCTCAGCATCACCGACACCGGATTGAGGAAACTGACGCGCCGGTTTTAAAGCGCGCGAGCGTGCTGCGCTCGAGCTTTATTCCCGTTTCCAGCGCTGATCCTCCGCCTTTCGCAGCCATGAAGCAGCAGCATCTTCATCATCTTCCTCACCATCACCTCCATCTTCTTCCTCATCATCATCATCTGTTGCTCTTGGCCGTGCTCGTCGCGCTGGAGCCGCGCGAGCTGGCGGCGTGGGGCGCGAGCGTGAAGTACGCGGTGAACTGCCCGGAGCGGTGCGACCCCGCGCGCTGCGGCGCGCCGCGCTGCGCGCGCACCGTCCTGGACGACTGCGGCTGCTGCCGCGTGTGCGCCGCGCGCCGAGGTGAGCACTGCTACCGCACCGTGTCCGGAGCGCACGGCGTCAAGTGCGGCCCGGGCCTCTACTGCGACTTCTACAAGGACGAGGACGAGTACGGGGACGAGTACGGCGTGTGCCGAGGTAAGACCGGGTAGAGAGGAGGGCGCGTGCGTGTGCCTTTGTGACCGGGAGCTCACCTGTTCATAATATTCATTACTCTAACACTCTGGTGCATGAAGCGTTCTTCGGATGCTCCTAAAGCTTCTCTCTCTCTCTCTCTCTCTCTCTCTCTCTCTCTCTCTCTCTCTTCAGAGAGGCAAAAAAAAATAATAATTCTGTGCATTATAAAAAATATTATATTATATTATAAAATATCTGCATTGATAATGCTACACATCATTATAATAATGTCGTGCATTATTACGTCATTTAGTGTAAATATAAATAGTATATTTTACAAAAAAAAATTAATAAACAAAAAAAAAAAAACTATGAAATTGATTGAGCCACTTTTAAATTAATGAATTAATGAATCAGAATTTGAACTGTCCTGATAGTAACGCCTGATGTTTGTTGTTTCAGTGTTTTTTAATCATCTATATTTGTCATATTGTTTAATTTGTTCTTTTAAAGCATCTTTGGTTGATAGATAGATAGATAGATAGATAGATAGATAGATAGATACGTGTTGTTGACTTTACCTGAGTGATGGACATTGAGACAGCTGAAGAGCGCCAGTGCCTAATGTCCAGAAGGTTGTGAGGTCGAGTCTCGGGCGCGCCGGGGCTCGGCGAGAGTCAGTCTACAGCCGGATGAGTCCCGGTACCACTGTCCTATCCGGTACCAGACCCTTAACCCCGCACTTCCTTTCAAAAAAGAGAGAGAGAGGACAAGAGGATATAGGACATTCCTAACAACACAAAGCCCGATAAAGATAAAGATGATCTCCTTTTCCTGCTTCTCGCCTCGGGTCCTGAGGAAGCCGTGCTCTAATGTTTACGCCGCTCAGGTACGCCTCCGCTCGCCTGGTACGAGACGAAGACATGTGCTGAGGTGGAGCTGTTGGAGCAGGGACAGTGCGAAATCCTAAATCCTCTTTTAAAATGGTTTACAAAGTTATTTCGGCCCTTTCTGAGAATAAATATCCTAAACAACCGGCTTTGTTTAAAATCCAGTCATGAAACTGTTGTCTAATATACACTGAGCTTATTGGCTAAAGCTAATAAACTGCTAATAAACTGTACATTTTTAAACTCCTATATAAAATAACTCAACTGGTTATTACACAGTAGACAGAGATTAATAAACTGCCGCTTTACCGGAACGATAATCGTAATTATTAGTACTTCAGTGTTGTAAATACTGCGTAAAAATGAAAAGCCTTCAGTCAATCAATCTCATACATTCACTTACCATTGCTTCTGTACGCTTTTAGCAGCTACTTTTATTCTAAAAGGTAACTGATAAGGGAATAGAGTTCGGGTCACAAATACAGAAATGTTAGTGTAATTAGTGTAATTAGTTAATTAGATAACCAGAGCTGGCGATTTTGGCGATTTAATCTCGTCGTGGTGATAAATGGTGCCGTAGTAGGCTGGGGATTGTGATATCTTTTTTAAATTTTTTTATAAACGTTTGTTTTAATAACAGTCACAGTCTTTGCAAGCAGCTGATTTGATGTTAAAACTTTGTACTGAATGTTTAAAATGATAAAAATATGAACTTTTTTACAGTCTTTTTGCAGAAGTTTTCCTTCGGTACAGCTGCATTTTTTTTCTCACATCACTGAAATAAACAAAATTATTAAAAAAATTTCTCCTTTTCAGTGTTAGAATTTAAAAATCCAAAAGAATTGTTTTTATTTTCTTTTGTTTCCTGCTTCTTTCTATTTATTTCTCCTTTTCCGTGTTGGCAGTTAATTAAATATCGTCAAATTAAACATTTCGCAGAATTTTTTTCATCTGTTTTCAGCATTAAATAATTGAGTTTTTTGGACTTAAATATCACTGAATAAAAAATGAGAGTGTAGTAAAAAAATGTTTTAAATAATTACAGATTTTTTTGATTTTTCTGATTTCAGTGTTCTAATATTTTTGTAGATATGAAATAAATATCATTGAAAAAAAAGTTTTTTTTACAGATTTTTAAAAAAACTTTTCAGTGTTAAATCATGTATTTTTTTGTAGACATTAAATAAGACTATCATGACACGCAAACTCAGATATCGTGAAGCATATCGTGTATCATAGAAATGTCTTCAAATATCTTTTTTTTACATTCTGTTCATGAAAACATGAGCGTTTAGAGTTTAGTAATAATTCGGGAGAAATCAGAACAATATCAACATCAGTAAACTAAGTGAGATTATGAATTTCTTTTTTTTTCTCCCCTCTCCTCAGATTGCACGTACGGGACGTACGGAGTCGAGTGTCGCCAAACCTGTAACTGTAAGGCCGGAGGACTGTGTGACAGAGAGACGGGCGTCTGTCTCACCTTCAAATTCTTCTCTAAAATGGCCAACGCGCTCAAGACACACGAGGGCGAGTAGCTGATACGAAGGTCTTTTAGTGTCCGTCTGTAGTGTCGTGTGAAATAGTGCGCTCATTTCTGAAACGTTTGCTCTGGATCTAGATTGTCATTACCGCACGTGATGTTTGTTCTTACACCTGTGTCACGTGTTTGGTCGTTCTTCACTTAATCCTGCGATCAAAAAGAGTACGACCTTTTCTCTTTTTTTAAAAAAATAAGCCTTTAACCATCCACTGGGGTTCAAACTTCTGAGTTCATTAGCAATAATGCTACTTAATAAGCATTATTAAACGCTACACGCTATCCTAACGCACAGTGTTACACACCTCCTGTACCACAGCGCTCTTGAATTCTGGATTCTGATTGGCCAGAAGGCATTGATTCATTTCCTGTAACAGCAGCACTGACGCACTGCAGCGCAGGTTTATATAATATGTTATCGTTTCTATAGCAACAGCTCATTCACGGGGACTCGTATTGCAGACGCTCCACATAAACGGATTAAAAAAAACCGCGTTTAATAATTAATCTGTCAGATGTTTAGTAAACATTTATGGAAGGAGTCTCCAGTGCCAGCGCAAGCTGTAAGTTTTTCCGGCGTCTTCAGGACGCTTTTTTGCGGTTACTTTGTCACATGACAAGCTGCCATTTCGCTTTTTTTGTCTTCAAGAGAGAGAATAAAGAGACGCTGGTGAGGGAACGACTGTTTACAGCTGCTATAACGAAAGTGAGAACAGGAATTAACCTGTTTCAGAGGCTCTGAATGTAACTATAAACGGATAAAAGGTACAACAAAAATGACCAAAACTGAAATCCTTGGCAAATTGCTGTGGTATAAGAGGAATAAACCACTATAGGGTGTGCTGTAGCTGCGATGCATCACACCACCTTGTCGCTGTTGATTATTTTCCTATAACGGCACGTCACGGTGTGTTTTATCCCTCGCTCATTTTTTAATTCCTTATACATTACACTCGTTTACTTACAAGTTTCCCTAGTCACCAAACCTTTCGGCGCGCACAGAGCCTTACGAGGAGATGTTGAAGGAACAAACCCACGTTCCAACCGTCAATAATCAACAATCGCACTTCTTTCTTATATTATATTGACATTCGTTTGCATTTATTCAAATGCTGTATGGCGTTTTTATAATAGTGTATACTCTCAGTATAAATAGCGGGGTCTAAAACTTTTGCAACAGTGCTTTATTAGGGAAAAACGATGGTGAGGTTTGCTGAAGTTACATTAATCAGTGTTTAATAAGCGAACCGCGGACCTCGCTGTATGAAATGATGCCCCGATATCACAGCTGTTACATTCAGCTTCACTCAGGAGAAGTGACAGCTGACATCATTTCAGGGTTTAAGCGTTCGGGTTTAAACTCACAACCTTCCGCGGGCTTATTACAAGCTACTCATTATCGTATGCTGTCGAATTTTTGTTTGTGTAGGTAACGAGGTGGCGTCAGGCGACGGCAGCAGCAGCGACAACGACCACAACAACAACGACAACAACAACAGCAACAGCAACAGCAGCAGCAGCAGCAGCAGCAGCAGCGGCAGCGCCGGAGACGGACACACAGAGCGGTCGTCCACTCCGAAATGGCTCGCACCTCGCTGACACACACTCGTCTCAGTCTCCGCTCCGACAGTCCGCATGTAGCATAGTAAATTAAAAAACGACAAAGGGATATATTTTAATATGTTTAAGAAAATCTATTAATATTGTATCAGAGCTTTCCTTTTTTTTGTACTCTATTGTAATGACAGGATTTAACCCCTCCTGTTCTGCCACTCAGACAACATTTACACCACAGCGCTGTCCAATTCTCGATTCCGATTGGTCGGAAGGTGTCGATTAGTTTCTTATAACAGCAAACGGTTTATATTAATATATCGTTTCTATGGTAACAGCTCTTTGACAGGGGCTCGTATGGGGAAAAAAACCCCACGCTTAATTGTTGATAAGGTGGAGATTTTCTTATCGGGAATGACGACGACAAATTGCTGTGGTATAAGAGGAATAAAACACTTTAGGACGTGCCGTTGCCGGGAAATGATCAACTTCAGAGTGATGACAGTAACTTCGCTTCATCGCACCACTCTATCACTGATTATTTTCCTGTTCCAGCATGACTCAGGGTGTTTAATTCCTGGCATGAAGACTATTAATGGAAACAGAGCCGCAGAGTTCACCTATTTTTTTCACTCTAATGCATAAACATATCACTGAACATCAGCTCTGTCGTGTATATGGATATAATTTTGTAAATGATTTTTTAAAAATCATTGTTTATAAAATAATTTGGTACAAATTTGAAGGACTCTGAGTCAGAACGAGCATGAGGGTTAAATCCAGTCATTGTGTTATACCAAAGCGTGCATACTTACTTACAGACGCATGGACATGTAGAACCTGACCACACACACACACACACACACACACACACACACACACACACACACACACACACACACACATAAACAAACATTCAAAGCAAAATTTACTTAAAGGTAGTTGAGTTAGTCAGTTAAGACAAGTTTCATGTCTGGCGTTTGCTTTTTTTTAGTTTTTCGCTGGAGTTTCGAGGCTAATGTAGCTAGCAAGTAGCTTACATCTACCATATTGCGCTAAATGCTAAATCAACACACAGCCGCGTTCTTCCATCAGCGTTTTGAACAGACTTGTGGTTGTTTCTGATGCACTATTATCTGTAAACGTGCACAGAAAGCTACATGAACCGGGCTAAAAACAACCGTAGCTCGTAGCGCTTGGTGTCAGGCTGAGGTAAAGGGGCGTGGCCTAACAGGTAGAACTACGTTAGAAGTGCTTCAGATGATAATAAAGTTCTCATTTGATTTGTACGTAGTAGTACGTCTCGTCGCTACATTAGCCTCATATGGATCAGCTCCAGGAGAAACATAAGACCATGAACCTAGCTTGGCTGATCAGCAATATTTGTGGTAAAGGAAACATGTACCTTTATTTTTTGACAATATTTATGTAATCCAATATACTGTATGTACGTATATATACTAAAGCAACATATTTACAGATTTACGTCTCCGTCTCTGCCTGTGAGTCTTTATTTTTTACCTGGATCATTACTTTTTACATTTATAACAATCTGAAAAATGCTACGTTGTTTTGTGTTTTGTGATTTTTCTTCTTCTCTGCGTGGCTCCTTCAAATCCCGGACCTTTCTGTCACATCCATAATAAACATATGTTTCTTGTTCTGTTGCTTTGGTGCTAAATTAAACTACAAAATAAAAAAAAACTACACGGAAAGTCTGCTGTTGTGATGGTCAGCGTTTGTTATAATAGTCTTAGACGGTCCGAAAAAAGCTACAAGAACATTAAGATGTATCCTGAAAGATGCAATATTAATCAGTAAAGTTTAGTTTTAACAGATACAAGACGTTTGCTCCAAAAGTTCATTTTAAAATGCTATTTAAAATAAAGAAATTGGTAGAAAAAGTAGACATTTGTGTCGACACAAGCTCTCAAAATTCCGCGGTGCGCGTAATACCGAGTTGTGCATTAAGCACTGGGCTCGATGTTTTCAATCTAAACCGTTTTATTTCTTATAAAATTTTACTTTTATTTCTCACAAAATCGCCGTAACTAATCACTGCGTCGGCGTCTGAGCTTGGTGTGTTACTTAAAGTCCCGTAAACTCGATCGTTTTCTTTATTAATAACTAAAACAGCATTATATTTTCTTTATTAATTAATTTGAGCGTGTCGTGACAATCGTCACTGCCGCTTTGTTTTTGTTTATAAACAGGAGGAGGTGAAAACTTTGGAGAATCTAAGGCTGTATCGAACATTTCGCAAGTTACTGCATCATAACATATAAGAGCCAATCAGGTTCCAGTATGCAAATGAAGGCTATTGCCGCGCAACACGGGATTACTAAAGTGAAAGAGTGGGGCATTTGCGGTTCGTGGAAATTTCCAGTTTCCAGTTAGCTTTTTCTAGTTGAAAAACATAGTTTATATAAGTAAATGTGAGTAAAGAGTGTTATCAGTGTTATTAATTAACTAAATTAACTAAAATGTGGCGTCTTTAATGTTTTTTTTTTTTGGTAAAATAGTTTGCGTCTCGTACACCACCACAACAGTTTCCATAAAAAAGTTATAAAAACACTTTGACGTGAAGCCATTTTGAGGAAAAGTGCTAGAAAATGCTACACAGAAACTCAGTCTTGACGTTTATTGGACAAATCGATATACAGAAGAGATAAATGCCATCTTGAACTAAGCAAAATTAAACCGGAGCAGGATAGATTATTTTTCAGTATAGGAAGAGTAAGAAAAAATCTAAACTTTGAGTGATTTTACAGGAATGGTAGTTGAGCTGTTTGCTAAGACCAGACGTTTATGCTTCACTGTTTTTTTTTTTTTTTTTCAAATATTATTATTTTGGAAAGCGTTTTTGCTAATTTAGTAGAAAAGAAAACAGACAACCACTCAGCTCGAACATGGTACACAGTTGTACTGAAACGTGCCAAAACCTACTGGACAAATCAACACAAATGTTTTCTTGAAATAATCAATTGCTTTTGCCTAAACTTCCTGATCATTCCCATCGTTCCCTTCCTCGTTCTCACCGCTTGAATCTTACATCAGATGCACCAAGAATACCACGAAGAGTGTTATAAATACCCGCCGAGGCCCTGAGCTCTCCCCGAGCGTTCGTATCGAGGCTGTTTTCCAGCGTCGCACTTGTTTATTTCCTGCGCTTCCTGACACCTGTGAAAATGCCTCTACTTCCTGTTGTTGTTGTGTCTCGTTCAGAGCCGGGAGGCCAGAAAAAGCGCCTGGGATTCGTCGAGTGGCACACGTCACAGGCTGAGAGAAACACGGATCATCCGGAAGTGCCGATCCTCTGCACTTCTTTCCCAGAGCGCGATTCCAAACACCTAAACATCAACAAGGACACGGAAAATCACACACGCCGGCTTTCACACATGATTCATTTACCAGCTTTCTCATAACTGAGAGCTCAGGGAGAAGTGACCCCATGGAGGGCTAATGACCCTTCCTTTCTATACATAAGCATAATTCTGGCATATTTATACTTTACTGGAGTATTACTGATACTGAATACTAGCTCTCTTACTTAGTTACATTTCCAGGTTTTACCCCTTACATTTTTATTTTGATCTTCAGAGTACTTTCTTTAGAGTACAAATCTCGAGGTTGGCTTCTTCTCCGATCCAATCAACAATTGTACGCTATACGTCAATCAAATGGGCTCAGTTTAGCATCCAATAAAGTTCATGAACGTCGAAAAAACTATAAAGAATCAAGCCAAAGCCGAACTGCAGTGTTGAGCTCGAGGATGAGCGCCCCTGGCCCTACCTCAGTAAAATGCTTCAGTATGCTGGAGTAAGCATGAACTCGGTCTAATTTTAAAAAGCATGTTACGGTAACTGGCTATATTCCCCTGTATCAGCCTGCATTAGCCTGTTTTCTCTGCGAGGCAGACGAAGATAAGTTGCGAGGCAGCGCAAATTCTAGCTAATGGTAAATACTGCAAACATACAGAGTAGTTACTGTAGAACAAAAATCATCTTCGAACTCCTCTTCTTTTTTAGATAAGCAGTAGAAGTGACTTTTCCTCACGAAAACATCGCATTAACCCAATTTCATCAGTGAAAACACTGACTTTTCTTTACTCCCTCAAGCACATTTCTGGATTTTCTGGATACTTCTACTTTTACCTCAGTAAGATTTCGACACGGATTCTGTACTTTCACTTGAGTAGAATTTCTCAGTACTTTGTCACAATCTTAGATGAAATTAGAGTAAAATGAACTCAATAAAATTAGCAAACATTATGTCAGAGAAATAATTGGTCACTTTTACTCAGTAAGATATTTTCACAGGTGACACTTTGAATACAGTGTGACGTTATTTTGTGTATATATATATATATATATATATATATATATATAATATTTTAAGCTGTTAATAAGCCATATTACATGGAATGAATAAATTGACCAGCTATTAATAAAGCATTAGTTACAACTAAGCAATAATGAAATATTTCACTTAAAATTGTTATTACAGTCTGTATTTTTCATGGGAATCTCCTACAACAGCCCGCCCTGACGTGTTTTATTCCTCTTATACTACAGCAACGTGCCAAAAAGGATGTTTTTATCTACTAAAGAATGACGCATACTTTAAACCCGTGACATTTAGCTTACAGTTAACCTTGTGGATGCGCAATTAACACATCATTTAACTAATTAAATAATCTGTTAATTACAACAAATTGCCGATTCGTATCAGTCCATTAACACTGTAACGACCAGCAGTTAGTAGCTCACCGGAGAGATATTTATATATTATTCAGTATTGATGCAAGCGTCATAAATACTTAATAAATAAACGTTTAACAAATGACTGGCTGCGATAATCAGAGGTAACGAAAAAGGAGGAAAAAATGAAACCCTAATATCATATTTTAAAGGATGTACCTCTAGAAATCTTTTTTTTTTTCATGAGAACGCTCTACTCCATTTAAGAAAATACCACGACAAATGCCTATATATTAATATTGCAAAGTATAACTTTAAATAAATACATTAAATATTATGTGATGGCATTAAACCAGCATGTATAAAAAGCCTTAGTTTAATGATTCATGCCTTTTTTTTTTTTTTAGCATTTTTTCCCCACCTTCCTGATGATGCTTTTTTAGATGATTATATATATATATATATATATATATATATATATTTGGGAAAGTCTATTCATGGCCCTTTCCATGGCATTTTCCTCCTTTTCATCCGTTATTTCCTCAACATTCCTGAGTGCTTTTTAAACATCAGAGAAAACAATGAGCCTCGGTGCCACAGCTCAGTGATTTATAGCAATTCCGAGATGGAGAATTTATAGCGGGTTTATTGGGCGAGTAACACATCACACACAGAGAACAGGATTAATGAGCGCCGAATGAGTGTGTTTTGGGCGAAATACACATTAATACTTGTTTGAAAAATATAACCTGAAAATGCACCAACATCAGACTCAGGTAGGGGGCGTGGCCTAAAGTTCGGACACTGAATTCCTTTGAATTTCTGAATTCGATTTGATTTATTTTGAATGCAGCCTGAACTTTGTTCTTTATTAAACTTTATATTCAAACACTGCGAATGATCCCAATGACGCTAAACTTCATCAGAAAACCAGAAACAATTATTAAAAATGTCTGATATGCTGAAAATCCAGGAGCACAAATAGTCTTCTTATTTTGTCTTTTGGTATTAAAATATAACAATTTTATGAATGTTTAATAGAAAAAGGTTAGAGAACAGGGTGCTGCTGTGGAGTTTCCCTTTTTTTTTCTAAAAGAAAAGAATTTGCTCCTTTACTGAGTCACATAAATGGTTTCTTAAAAACATATGGCCTCTAAATATACTTCGTAAACATAATTTATTTTTAAAAATTAGATATAGTCCGTCAAAAACAGTCATCTTAAAGTCATAAAAATGTTTGCTTTGGCAAGCTCATGTTTTGTGAGTGGGTTTTTTTTTGTGATTTTTAAAAAAAATGTTTTGTATTTTGAGCTTTTAGAGGCAGAATTCTGTCACTGAAATCTGATATTATTATTATTATTATTATTATTATTATTATTATTGATGTTATAAATAAATTGAAATAAATAATGATAATAGTAAACATGAATTGCATACATTTTTAATTAAAAGTTTATTTTTAAATTTTTTTTATTTTTAACATTTTAAAATGCTACTAGATTTATTTTGATTTATTTTGGATACTAAATTATTAGAACATTCTGGTAAATGAAAGTTCTATATTTTAGTGTCTTCAGAAGATGATTTTCCATATAAAAAGTCATGAATGATCATGGCCTAGTAAAGAAGATGAAGAGAGAGAGAGAGAGAGAGAGAGAGAGAGACACCAGGTATGAGTGGATGTTGAATTCTCTTTTTTTTCCCCCTCCCATCATTCCCCAGAGAGCTGAAGAGCGTGGAGCCCTGCAGCCAAACAAAGACCCCGCTGTGAATAACAGGAAGGCCGTGGTGAGAAAAGCCTGTTATCGTTCTCCTCGAAACACGTCAACGTCGCCCTTCGCAAACAAAGGTGTGCGCAAAGCCCAGTAAATAAGTGTGATTTACGGCAAAGTGCCCTCAGATACTCAGCACTTGTTTATTAGTCGCACTCCAGTACATCACCGAGTGCCGGGCCATGACCTTCTAGGAAATGAAGCGACGTCTGGGTGCACTGCTCCACAAACAATGAATCGGATATCTAAATTTGGGAATAAATAACTGATTAGAGGTCTGGAATTCCACAGAGTTCCCACCTCGCTCGATGTGGCTTTGAAGTGGGCAAGGGCGCATTTTTGCACGCTCTCCAGCAGCAGCGTCAGATAAACACAGGAATCTTGTACTTCAGCGGAATGTCGGCAACGCTACCGTAGACCTCTCACAGGTTAAAGGTCGGGTCAGAGGTCATGCTCAGGGTGAAGGGCTAGTTTTAGGGAAATGCTTTTTGCTTCCAGTTGCTAATGACTGCCCTACAAATGGAAAAAAAATAACATGATAAAGTGCCCTCTAGGGTACTGCTACGTGCAAGAAAACGTGAAGTGCTCACTAGAGTGCCTTTCTAATCAAGAATAAGTGATGAAGTGCCCTCTAGGGTGCTGCTACGTGTGAGGAAACACGATAAAGTGCCTTCTAGAATGCTACTATGTATGAGAAAATGTGATGCAATGCCCTATAGGTTGTAAGAAAATGCGATGAGGTGACCTCTAAGGTGCCCTTCCAGCAGAGAATATGTGATGCTGTGCCCTATAGGCGTCCCTACATGTGAGGAAACATGATAAAGTGCCTTCTAGAGTGCTGCTATGTGCAAGAAAGCATGATGAAGTGCCCTCTAGGCTGCTCTTCCAATGGAGAGAACGAAATGCTGTGCCCTATAGGCTTCCCTACATGTGAGAAAATTACTTTTCTTCATTTACCTTATCTGTTCCTTTCCGGCATTCTTAAGTACAATGTGTGATCCGTGTTGTTAGACAGCACCATCATGTCCAACACCATCATCAGAACTCCGCCTGAGGGAAGATCTTCAGGAAGTACGGTGTTCATCGCCGTAGTAAACATCCAGAGACGATGCTCAGGAGCACTGCATTTTTTTGGAAAATGGAACATTTGGAACCCTAAAATTCCCCTTTTCTACTGACACACTAATGCAGAAGATATAAATATCAGAGACGAAATGATATGAAGAATTGTTGGTTCCTTTTGCACCGACTGTTTATTTAACTGAAATTTATAAATCTAAATCTAATCCAACTAACTCCAGTATGCTTTGTCAGCGGCATTCTCTTCTGTACTTTGCTTCCAATCTGAGAATTAGACTCACTGCAGCTCTGTAACCTGGGAGTCTGAGGCCATCTACTGGAAGTTTAGAGTAACTAACTGTGAGGAAACTTCATGTCAGAGTGTTTGGACTCGAGTCCGGTCTCGACACGTTCTCTTTATAGACTTGGACTTATCTCTGATTTATTGGCATCTAGACTTGGACTTGTCTCATTAAATATGGTCTTGGCCCAGACCTAGAGTTTGTAAAGTAATATTCGTGTTGTTTTTTCATTTCATAGACACAAAGTTTGACAAGAAATAATTCCCTCTTCTCAAAAACAGCCTAATTTTTTTGTCGCAATGCACGGATGAAGCTGAGGCTGATTGAACTAGCTGAAGTAAAGGCTCGGCCTCGAAAAGCACCAGATGGTTTTCAGTTTTGATTTTTACGAGCCCTGGTCTTGGACTTGACCAAGACAGTCTTGAATAAAGCCTTAGTTTCTAGACCATCTAATTACATTAATGTAGAAACTGGACAGAAAAAAGCTGGTACTCATACTGTATAGTATAGAATTTCCCTTCAGGGATTAATAAAGTTTATCTTATCTTATCTTATATTGCAGTATAGTATAGTACAGCACAGTACAGTATATTATACTATATACGAGGCTAATACTCATATTATAGTATGGAACAGTACAGTACAGTATAGTATAGTGTAGTATATTACAGTGTGAGGCCAGCACTCATATAGTACAGTACAGTACAATACAGTACAGTATAATATAGTGTAGTACAATGCAGAACAATATGAGGCTAGCACTCATTGAGTATAGTATTGTATAGTATAGTACAGTATAGTATGAGGCCACCATTCATACTGTATAGAACAATACAGTACCATACAGCACAGTATAGCTGAATATAGTATAGTATAGTATAGTATAATATGAGGCCACTACTCTTACAGTATAGTAGAGTACAGTATAGCAGAGTACAGTATAGTACAGTACAGTATAGCAGAGTACAGTATAGTATAGCAGAGTACAGTATAGTACAGTATAGCAGAGTACAATATAGTACAGTACAGTACAGTATAGCAGAGTACAGTATAGTACAGTACAGTACAGTATAGCACAGTACAGTATAGTATAGCAGAGTACAGTATAGTACAGTATAGCAGAGTACAATATAGTACAGTACAGTACAGCAGAGTACAGTATAGTACAGTACAGTATAGTATAGCAGAGTACAGTATAGCACAGTACAGTACAGTATAGCAGAGTACAGTATAGTACAGTATAGCAGAGTACAATATAGTACAGTACAGTACAGTATAGCAGAGTACAGTATAGTACAGTACAGTACAGTATAGCACAGTACAGTATAGTATAGCAGAGTACAGTATAGTACAGTATAGCAGAGTACAATATAGTACAGTACAGTATAGCAGAGTACAATATAGTACAGTACAGTATAGCAAAGAGTACAGTATAGTACAGTACAGTACAGTATAGCAGAGTACAATATAGTACAGTACAGTATAGCAGAGTACAATATAGTACAGTACAGTACAGTATAGCACAGTACAATGTAGTACAGTAGAGTATAGCAAAGAGTACAGTATAGTACAGTACAGTATAGTATATTACAGTATAGTATAGTACAGTATAGCACAGTACAGTACAGTATAGCAGAGTACAATATAGTACAGTACAGTATAGCAAAGAGTACAGTATAGTACAGTACAGTACAGTATAGCAG
This sequence comes from Pangasius djambal, assembly GCA_022985145.1. NCBI lineage: Eukaryota > Metazoa > Chordata > Actinopteri > Siluriformes > Pangasiidae > Pangasius > Pangasius djambal. The sequence goes on along the minus strand of CM040989.1, from coordinate 23,375,873 downwards.
AGTACAATATAGTACAGTACAGTACAGTATAGCACAGTACAATGTAGTACAGTACAGTATAGCAAAGAGCAGAGTAGTGAGAACATCTTTGGCTACACACAGGGTATGGAAGTGGAAGTTCACAGCATATACAAAGTGTGATTGTGTGATTTTAATGGACTCCTATTGGGTTTCACTTACATGTGCAATTAAAAATTGATTTGTGATTAACATTCCTGATGAAGAGTAAAATAACAACAACAACAACAATAATAACAATACTACTGTTACTACTAGTATTACTACTACTACTACTAATAATAATGTGTTATTGTATCCACTTGAGGGCGCTACAGACTAAAACATCTGAAACGCTCCTTTGCAGGTCCTTACATTTTCTCTGTGCCTCGTTTCAGCTTCACTCACTGCTCAAACATGATCATCTTTATGAAATACGTTGTAAAATTCCGTGTCGTTTTTGTGTGTATTCCTCTGTTCGAAGATGACCACAAACTAGACACTGGAGACTCCTTCCATATTTGATTAAATAAACGTCTCCTGACAGAAATGAGCTGTTGCTATGGAAACGATAACGTATTAGAACGAGCGCATTAATATAAAGCTGTGATTTGCAGCTGCGCTACTGTCAGAGCTGCTGTTCTAGAAAACTAATCAACACCTGACGACCAATCAGAGTGGAGAATTCAGCAGCGCTTTGGGATACAAGGAAAACATGTAACCTTTTCAGGATTGCTTCTTCTCTATATAACCCTCTCTCGCTTACACACACACACACACACACACACACACACACACACACACACACACTACAGACAATAACACAAAGTGATGATGGTGTACACAATCTAAAAGTAGTGTCTGATTACACACTGCGTTTAGTCTACGTCTAAAAAAAAGATTCCAAATACATGTTTGTTTGCAGCGCAGTCTGCCATACCTTTTTTTTTTTTTTTTTTTTTTTTTTTTTTTTTGCTTTTTTTATGTTACTTGTGATGTGTGTATTTTTTTTCCGGCATATAGTATATCACACAATAGAGTTCTGTGACCCTGAAAATCACATATCTACAGTAGGTCTGACCTCATAACATAATTCTATCATCGAAACAATTTAAAGAAAAGTTTTAAAACTTTGTTTTTCTTCAGAAGTGATCGTATCGTGAAGACAGGCAGTTGGAGGTTCGCTGGCTAACCACCGAAAGTGACTAGCATAGCTATAAAGCATTTAAACAAATGCTAAGTGATAATAATGACTCAAATTCACGTGTTATTAGTTTTGTTATACTTTACACACTATAAAAATGATAAAGAAAGCAAGATAGACAACATAATATCAATCGTTCCTAATTAACAAGGAGAATTCAATGGGAGACATTACGGAAGATCATGATTATCTGTAATGACGCCGCTGAATTCTTGCTAACGTAGCAATTTCGGCTAAGCTTAGCCTACATTCTGTGATTCAGTTTTCTTAATAGAAAGCAAAATTAAATTGTAGTTGTACACAAGAAAGTTTTTTTTTTGCAGCTTTTATTAAAAAACAAAACAAAAAACTAAATGAGCTAAACTAAAATTTTAGTTAAGGTTTAAGGTTAGATTTAGGTATCAATTAGCTGCATTAATGCCTATGCTAATGGAGGATCCTTGAAGGATAGTAAGACAAGTGTGTGTGTGTGTGTGTGTGTGTGTGTGTGTTTTGAGGCCTGCAGGAATGTGTCAACACACAGAAACCCTCACCAAACCAGCAGATTCTTGTCCTTGCTCTCCCCAGCTTCAGTAAACACTGTGAGACAAACACTTCCAGGTTCAGAACGGCACTTCGATCTTCTGCCGTCCTCACACAGGCTTCTTCGTGACCTTTAACCTCTGGTGACCTCGATGAGGAGGGGCACACAGGCCGACGCCCTTGAACCCTGCAGTCCATGAGAACAGAGCAATGAGACACACACACACACACACATCCGCGGACATAATCGCATGGGAATAAACATAGCGTCAGTGCTGCAGATCCTCATATACAGTCTGAGTGTGGATTTGTTTCTTTACCGTCGACTGCAATACGATGTAATAAAAAATGAGACAATTCAAAGAGGAAGAAATAAAAATTAAAGACTGATATGATGACATATGAATGAGAAGATGGCAAGCATTGAAATAAACATTTATTAGGAGTCTATATTGCTGCATAAACACTACAAAACTGTCTTCATTTGACAATTATAAAATAGCACTTGATCCAGCACATGCTATTATTTTGAAAGTCTTAAAAACAACACAGAGTGTTTTATTCCTCCTACACTACAGCAATCTGCCAGCAGTTAATTTTTTTTATTTATTAAAGAATGGCACGTCATATGTTTTATCCATTTATAGTTACATTTAATGAGGCGGAACGTCCACGAAACAAGGTACGTTCTAGCAGCTATAAAGAGTCGTTCCCTCACCAGCATGTCTTTTTTTCTCTACAAAAACAAGTAGGGAAAGTGTAAACTTCTCTGTCCTGAAGATGTCAGAAAACCTACAATTACAGCTTTACCTCTGACTGTAACAAAGCGCTGACACTGGAGACTCCTTCCATGAATGTTAAAGTAACACCTCCTCACAGAAACTTCTTCACCGTATCAACGATTGCACACGTTTTAAATCCGTTTATTATTAGAGGAGAGTTTGCTGAACAAGTCCCTGTGAATGAGCTGTTACTATAGAAACCATAATGGTATAAGTTGTTTGAAGTTTTTTTTTTTTATCGTACTATCAGTTGTTCGTGCATTTGCTGTACAGTTATGTTTACTGACACATCATCTATAATTTTACACGATTATGCAGTTTCACAGTTTTAAATAGATAGCAGTGAGGTCTCACAATGTTTTTCTAAAAATAAAAAATAGAAAAGTAAACAGCAGCTCTCGCTCAAACTGCTCTCGCATTTCCTAGCATCGATGTCGTGAAGAGTGTTCGTCACTGATTTATGTGAGTCTGCATGTAGGCGGCAGATATGTGTGTGTGTGTGTGTGTGTGTGTAACAGTATACTCTAAACCCTACTCTTTTGTTTATTACAGCATTTACAGGCTTCTGTTTCACTGAACATCACTATATATTTAATCTCAAAGTTTATTTCAGGCCTGTACTTTTCCCTCATATTAATACGGATCAGTATAAACAACATTAAGGGAATTACAAAGTCAAGGCTCAGGGTTTCTTGTGTTAGCAAGTGTGTGTGTGTGTGTGTGTGTGTGTGTGTGGACATAACACATAAAGGGAATGTGGTGCCATTAAAAATCAACTCTTCTAGTACAGATTCACAAACACCATTTATTATTAACACTGTTTTTTGATCTTTACACTTCCAGGGTCAAAATGAGCTAAATATCATACAAATACAACTTTTTACACACACACACACACACATACACACACACACACACACACACACATTAGAGAAACTGAGGAAACCACAGGAAGTTAGAAAATGTTGAAATGATTCACATTTAGTACGAATTTAAAATGAGCTTAAGAACCTGTTTCCAAACAAACTAATTTTCCAATATACTCATTATTTTCAAAGCTTGCAGTATAAACACCCTGAACAACCCACGGCAGAGAATTTATTTTAAACTTTCAAATTTAGTTTTTGGCCTTATTATTCCCATGATCCGTGGTATAAATGCGTCACGGGTTTTTCGGGAACATTTAAACCATCATGACTGCATTTTCACATGTTCTGCTTATCGCATATTACTAAAAATGTAGCAATAAAGGGATAAAAAGTATGACGGGTCATTCTTGAATAAATAAAAACTGTATTCGTTGTATTGGCAACTTCATCACACAACTGTGTCATTGATTAGTTTCTTATAACAGCAGTGATATATTACATTACATTACTATTATCGGTGACTTATAAGATGTTATAACAGCTATCATGAAGGATATAACATCTGTCATAAAACATACGCTAACTACAGTGAAAATTAGCATGAGATGTTACCATGCCAAGCTCCAAGCTACAATAAAACAGTCGTCATGGCAATTATCAGTAATAGTAAAACGACGCTCTTATGTCATTACCACATCTGACAATGTGCTTATTACATGTTCATGTCACTCTTATGACCCAGAGTTCATGTAAATTGTTATCGCTAATAACCTGAAAGGTTTTATGTTGGAAAAGATTTCATTTTAATACTGATTGATTTTGGAATTGTTATATTCTCACTCAAACAGTATAAAGTAGCCTGGCACCATGAAGCAATTTAGCTGGCTAATAATTAATAAGTAAGTAATAATTACTCAAATTCATATGTTCATAGATTTATAAGAACCTTATGAAAACAAAATGGATATAAAAATTGTAGAGATAGCAAGACAGGTAAGCTAACATTTGTAGTTACTACTTGAAAAGGTGAATTCACTGGGAGACGTTACAGAAAATCACGCTAGCTAGCTAACGTAGCGAGTTCGGCTAAAGTGTGACCTACTTTGGCTTTTTTTTTTTTTTTTTTTTTGCAATTCCTTTTTCTTAATATTCAGATAGATTGCAAAATAAAGTCGTAGTTGTAGTTGAAAAAGATGAAATATCAAAGAAAGAGTTACCTCTAATAACCCGTAAAGTTTAACGTTGGAAAAATGAATTTCAGTACGGAACTATTTTGGAATTTTGACACGAACAGATTAAGGTTATAGACGTAGCCTGGCAACATGAGCAACTTATAATCCGAACAGCTCACACTGCAGATTTCCACTGCGTCAGCCAAACTTAGGAAAACTGTGCATGCTGGCAGAATTCGAGATTTATTATCCTGGACATGCAGATAACTTTTCTCTTTTTTTTTAATTTTTTTTTTTTAACGCATTACATGTGAATGTTTTTGGAGCCTGGTGACTTTACAGCCGTGTGCTTTATCACTCAGTTCAGGAATGCTAGCAGTGTTTTAGAAGTGACAGCAAACTCCTGAGTTCTGCTTGTTCCTGAACAAACATTCCTCGGCATCTCCCGTCCAGGAGGGGAATTTTTAACGGGACCAACTGTTCAGGATGAGCCAGTCGTCCTCAGAGTTAAACCTGGCACATCTCATTTCATCACTTATCTACAGCTGCCGTACTTTTCAGATTACAAGGCACATTTTGTACTCTAGAAAGTCCTTCTACAGCAAACTGGTGTATATATATATATATATTATCATTTCTGCGTGATAATAAGGCCATATTTTAACATTTCTTTAACTTTAGACACTAAAACATGTCTTGGTTGGGTAAATTGGTGTACACTAAGTTTATGTTTATATTAATTTATTGAACTTGTACTAATATGTTTAAACATACAACAGAATTGGCTAAAATTCTTTAAAATAAAGTGCAATTTCATCCAAACAAGATTGATGTTATATAAATTTAGCCATGGAGACGTTTGATTCTTAAGAATTCTGGGAAAATTCTGGGACAATTTCCCACAGCAGGCGTCTCGAAGACACCGGCCACTCCGACCATGATGAATTAGTGAGCACGGGTTTTTTTTAGAAGTCGTTTCAGGATTAATGGAGGAGAAAAAAAAGGCCAAAAACACACTCTGTTATTTACCCAGTGATATTTACCTCAAACAGCTTTTATTCATTTCATGCTGAGCTCAATAATGTCAGCGGTGCTGGAATGAAAAGCGCCGAGTTGCCGTAACTGTATTTAAAGTTAATGAAGTGTACCACAAGAGGTCCAATTCCCAAATTCACTTTTCCTCTCTGAGAGTTAATGTTGTAAAAGTCTATTAATGAACGGAATGCTGCTTGGCGCGATAATTGGCGCCAAATGCGAGAGAAACATGGCAGCTTCATTTTCTGGTGTTATAAAATTAAAAGATGATGAAACGGAGAGAGTTAGTGAGTCTCAGAGGTTAATAAAGTCACAGTAGATTCAGTGCGATTCAGACCTGAAGCTTGCTCAGTAGCTATAATCTTCCGTTGCTTGTTAGCTACAAAACAAAAGAAGAAAAATTCAGACACTAGACATGTTTTGGATGATTGAGTGAATTTGGGGGGGGGGACATTGTGTACATTTTTTGGCTGAATTGACTCACTGAATTGACTCATTGACTCAGTTTTGATTCATTTGATTCACCACACGCAGTAAACAGAAATGTAAAGCAGGCCATCATTTTTGACGTACACGTTGGCCTGCGTTAACGGTCTCATATCAGACACATTTCATCCCCGAATGATTCAGTCTTGTTGAACGAGTCACTGAGCACGAACGAACCAATATGAAATGAATCATTCCTGTTGTTCAGTTGCTGCTGATGGGTTTCCAAAATGAAAAGTAGAAGCCAAACTGAGATTTTTAGATTCGACGATTGTGTTTTTTTTTTAAACATCTGTGAATGAGTGGGCTTGCAAACACATTCTAAAAAAAAAAACAAAAAAAACACAAAATAGTGATGACTGTTAGTTCATTTACACTACTTAAGCTGTGTTTTGTCGGTTGGTGAAATGATCAAGCTGAATATTTGGTGCACGAATTGGTGAAAGAATCATTTAACTGAACTGACTCGAATGACTCGCGTCACTGAAAAGACTCAAAATGGCATTCAGGACAGTTTTTATTAAAAAAGCTTATGCAAACCTAACTCAAAATTTAGCCCCACCCACTTTACATTAAAAAACCCTAACCCAATATTAGCCCCGCCCACATTACATCATGTAGCTAATGGAAATGTCACCATTTATCCAGTCGCTCTCTGAGTTTTTAAGGTTTTGGTGACCAGAAGGTTGCGAGTTCAAATCCCAGGCCTGCCAGAAAGCCAGGGCTCTGTGTTCAGATTAGATTCTGCGTCACTTTGGATAAAAGCTTCGGCTAAATGAATAAAAATGCGGTCATTTGTGTAAAAAAAAATCTCAGCGCACACTGAGGCATGACTTAATGGAAAAGACAAAAGGAGGAACATCGCCCGGTCGATTTTATAGGGCTAATTAAAAGAGCTGCTTTTTAGAACCATGTAAGTGACTGTCACAGAAACACACACACACACACACACACACACTGTTTATGATGGCTGTTATAAATGAGACGCGACGCAGTGATAGCTGTAAAATCTGCCACCACACTCGCTTGAACTTTCTTTTCCGCTTTCTATTTTTTTCCTCCTCCCTCCTTGTTATTGTCACTCTGTCACTTTCCTCTCTTTCTTTCTGCCGCTTTCACTGCACAAATAATACAAGCGAATAAAGCAAGTTCGAATCCTATTTAACTTTTTATTTTTTTTGACAAATCTTGCCTAATGCACCTTTAATAGACCACGATTAAAGATGCAGTCAGTGAATAATCACATGATTCATGATTCACAGTAAAAAATTTTGCACATCAACATATTTTCACATCATTTTTTTGGTCACTTGATTCTTTTATTTAGTTTCCACATGGCTGATATTTTCACTAGTGATGAATGTTTTTTCACCTTCTAATTTTTATTACCATTAAAGCGTTAGATTTGCCACTAAATCTTTTCTTTTTTGCGCCAGATTTTCAGCCTGTTTTCTCTTTGTGGTGTGTTCCTAATAAACATCTTTAACCGATGTTAGCTATATACTTCTTTAATTAATGTTAGCTAAGTTAAACGTATATATTCGCAGATTTTATTTCGCATCAATGGAGTTAAAACATTCTTCTTTTACCGCGACAGAAAGCAAGGAGGCCGCGTCAGCGCAACTTTCCAGCAAGAAAATGGATTCAAGATGAAAAAATTAACGATGTGAAATGGAGGAAGGGGGCGGGGCTTCCAGGGTGATCAGTTCACATCAGAGAGTTCAAGATGCGTAAGCAACTGTATTCAATTGTCTTGTATGAGGTTTCTATTGGCAGGAAAAGGAGAGTGGAATCTTTTGGCTTGTGTGTGTGTGTGTGTGTGTGTGTGTGTGTGTGTGAGTGTGTGTGTGTGTGTTCATCTGCAGCATCATTTATTATACGATCACAATCCAATCTATTTGAGATACTGAACAACTCCACAAAGCCGACCGAGGTGAATGCGTGATGATTTGTTACACAGGTTGGAAGAGGCTAATTTGGTAGCCACAAGCTTCCATTAGTTGGTAGCGACATTAGCGCTGTAGGCCCAGTCCCACTAAAGAAGCAATTCAATTCAGCAGAACTTTATTTAATGGCCACAAGACAATCAGCATGACGTAATAATACCCGGCTGCGCTCGCTGTCTAATCCATAAAAAGATTTTAAAAGATATTTTTCTTCTAATTAATGAATAAATTAATAATACATAAGTAATAAATAATAAATAATTGCCCTGACTTTCTTCATGTAGCAAAAAATACCATTAAAAAAAGTAAATTAATAACAGAACAAAGCAAACAATGGAGTTTGGATGCTAAATAGAGGAAAGTGTGTGAATGTTTGGTTAGTTACTTTGTTAATTAGGTGTAATTCAGTAACTGTATGTGATTGTGTGTAATTGCCTGTGTGTGTGTGTGTGTGTGTGTGTGTGTGTGTGAGAGAGAGAGATAGAGAGAGGGGGAGAGAGAGAGAGAGAGAGAGAGAGAGAGAGACAGAGATGTGTTTCTATATGAAATAAGTAAACAGCATCGCTGCGGGTAGA
>CM040989.1:23311188-23361906 GCA_022985145.1 Pangasius djambal | reverse complement strand
TGTGTGTGTGTGTGTGTGTGTGTGTGTGTGAGAGAGAGTAGATGGTCAGCAGTGCAGTTATTTAGAGGAGCGATGATATCATTGCTCACACGTCGTCCGTGCTTGTTTGTGTCTGATGCTGAGTCATCGTGTGGGATGTTTACACGTTACCTGCCTCGCCTTTTTTCTTCCCCTAAAAATTACAACCTTACACAATGACTTGTATCTTTCTTTTCTCGTGTTTCATATATTTCTGGATTCTGATTGGTCAGAAAGCGTTCTGTATATATAAACAAATGCACTCGTTCTAATATATTGTGGTTTCGATAGCAACAGCTCATTCGCTCGGTGGACGCGCAACATACAGTAAATTAATTTAAATAATCATTGATATGGCGACGTTTTCTGTAACCTGTGGAAGGAGTCTCCAGTGTCAGCACTTTGTAACAGTCAGAGGTAAAGCTGTGACTTTTACGACGTCTTCAGGACAGAGAAGTTTGCACTTTGCAGTTTCTTAGTAACATGACAAGCTGCGTTTTTTTGAGACATAAGAGAGGCTGGACATTATATTCCATAACATTAAATGTAACTATAAATTGAAAAAAAAGTACGACATGTCATTCTTTAATAAATAAAAATTGTAATCATTGGCCATTTGTTGTGGTATAAGAGGAATAAAACACTTCAGGATGTGCTGTTACAGGAAAATGATACGCTTTGGGGAGGTAACAGTGACTCATCACACCATCCCGTCATTGATCAGTCTCCTATAACGGCATGATACTACCTGTTTTATTTCTTTCTTAGTCACTAATAATGCCACACACACACGCACACACACACACACACACACACACAGAGCAATCACAAACATCAGACCTCTTCCATATCCTTTTTCGTGGGAATAAACACTGCTAGTGTTATGAAGTTTTTTTTTCTGACAGTGTGGGTGGTGTTTGTGCTGAATACGGCAGCTTGGAGGATTTGGGTGTGAGCGAATGGATACTGACGGCTTTAACTTCAAGACTGCTCAGGAAACGGCTGGTCCAACTTTTATTTTTGGACGTTAAAAAGAGAAGTGAAAATAGACGCAAAGTCATGCTTCTGAATCACAACACACGCTGTGTTTTGAGAAACTGCTGATGTTTTGTAACATGGAATTTGGTTAGCGGTCAACGCTACGTGCGTGATTTTGTCTCTTTCCCCATTGTCACTGTCCACGTAAAAAAACGAGCTAGCTATACTTTTGACCTCCGTCTGCTAGCTAAATCGTTACGCTACGTTCAGCTAAAGCTTGAAACCCAGCAGCCTTCATTCTGTTTTTATCTGAAAAGTGTCTCTTATGGAATCTGCTGCTTTCTTTACTGACACACAAACATTTTTCTGTAACGTTTAATATTTGTGCTGGAAAACTAATGTCTGGAATCTAAAAGGTTTTTGTACTGAATCGATAATGTAGAAGTCAGAAAATAAAAATCTATAACAAAGTTTGTACTAAAAAAAAACTTCAAGACTTTTGCACAGCACGGTATATTTTTTCAGATGGCCTTTAAGAACGCCCTCGATAATAGAAGGACGTTATTGAAATCGTTCTCATGGCTGGATCGGAAAGCTGACGCAAGGTTGCGATGGACTTTAACAGGAAACATGGTGAGCACATCACACACGACACTGTCGCCAAACTTACTAACAGATTCAAAAAGAATGGAAGTTCTCCCATGATGATGTCACAGGGTGGTGCATTTGCCTTTTTTTTTCACCAGAAAGTTGGGCAAGGGTGATCAACCAACGACCAAATAAGGAGCTTCATAACAGAATATGTCGAAACACATTTGAAATAAAATGTACACCACGGTGCAGTGTGTATCATGAAAGCAACACACACACACACACACACACACACACACACAACAAATGGACAATTCGTGTTGGACGCTTGGTAAAAGGTTGCACACGGTTTCTGAGTGACAGTTGGAATTATTTGAGATTATTGATTCTTTGATGAGAGTAAAAGGAAAGAGAACTGTACAACACACACACACACACACACACACACACACACACACACACACACGGACACACGGACACACCTAGCACCAGGGTTGCCAGGGCCATGGTTTATGCTCCAATTTGGGATGGATTTGGAAGAAAGTTGTGGCAACTGAGATGTTGTTTTAAAGCAAATCATCTGAATGAAATACCATCGAATGTGTGCAAACAAAGGGAAAGTGTAAGTGCAGGCTGTGTATCTAGAACTGTTTGTACCAGGAAATGATATGGATGTGTATAACTGTTACTGCAAATCAGAAATGCGTGCACACCACACCTGTTTCCCGTGTAAACACTGAGGAAAAAAGATGAAAACTGCTTCTCCCTTTCCCAAATTTTTGGTGGAAGTTTCAGATCTTTTAAAGATTAGAAATTCTGCTGAGACCTGGCAACCCTGCCTAGTGCCAGTGTGTCACTTTTGCAACACAGTGTGAGCACTAAAACTTTACAACTTAGCTTATATTTCTTACAAACTTTCAGCACTCGTATTTTCCCGTTTGAATTTGAGCATTTTCCTGCTTTATCACACCTGATTTAATACTTTAGCTAAATAAGAAGTGACATAAATCAGCTGTTTTATATAACATTTAGTCACCTAACATTAGTGTTGCTCCCACTAGCTCTAGCTAGCTAAAGAAAAGTTTACAGAAAAACTATGACGTATTCAGAAGTCATATTTGATGTCATGTGTGCATTTTTTTTACTCGATCTATATTCTCCATGTTTTTTTGTTATCTTTTCGGTCTATTTTGAGCTAGCTAATGTTAGTACATAGTGAAGTTTCAGGTATCTGAGCTGGCGTATTGCGTATGCGTACAAAATTCCCACCCGGAATTGTCTTACTGTCATTTCTAACAAAAAATATCCTACGCATGAAAGTGTTTAGTGGGACACACTTTACTAATTTTAGCATCAAGTGCTGAAATATACCTGGTGTTTTTAATATTAGCTATGTTATATTAGCATTAACTTATCGCGTAACTATAAATGGATAAAAAGTATTACGTCTCGTTAATTAATAAATACAGAATTTGTAAATTTTGGCCACATTATACAACGGCTCCGTATTTTTGCATCTCACATTGAAATTACTTGTGTGTTTTTTAACTCTCCTCTTTTTTCATTCCTTCTTTTGTGCGCGCCCGCGGGTGTGTGTGCGCGCGTGTGTGTGTGTGTGTGCGTGTGCGCGCGTGTGTGTGTGCGTGTGTGTGTCAGATTGGGCTACACGGGTCTAAAAACAATGGACACACCCATACATGTGCTTTATTTCAGTGTTCTTCTCCTTTTTTTCTCCTTCTTTTGAGACCACCCAAACACCCACACGTGCACACAGACACACCCAAACACACGCACACACACACACACACAAAACCATGAAACACTCTTTTTTTCTGCCTCTTTTCATGGTTATTTTGAAGAGAAGAGAGAGAGCGGCAGCTGTCAGGTCCAGACACAAATATGCAGACAGACAGACAGACAGACAGACAGACAGGTGGCTGTAGTTATTACATACACACATGCAGCAGGAATTAATGAATAACAGAAAGATTGTCTGGTTTTAGTGAAGGTGTCCTAGGCCAGCTTGTATTATTATTATTATTATTATTATTATTATTATTATTATTATTAGCTAATGTGGCTATAAAGAATAAAGAAAAACAGTAAAACAAATCATTTAATGCTTTGAAGTCCTTACAATTAAAATAATTTTTTTTGTTTTGATGTACACAGAAGCCAAAAAAGCAGCCAAAAATGGAAAAAAAAAAATCAGGGACAAGTGCTGTGGCTCTGCTTGACAGAACTTAAACTACAGGAGTCTGTTATTGAGTTAAAGACATTATTTAGCCCCGTTGTGCCGTTTCCTTCACACACACACTCCATAAACATTCACACTCTAGTCGTTGGTATTGACTTTGCTTTGGCTAATAGCTGCTATTTAAGCACACGGTGGAGAAACGACTTCCATCTGGAAGCACAGGGGTTTACTTCATCTGTTGAGTTTAAGCAGTGTCCTACTTGTCCTTTAATCTTCATAACGTCCTCATTCACAGTTCCATCGTTTTAAATTCCCTCGAAATAGTAATGACCTCTTTTTGAGTGACTAAAGATTTGAAATATTTTGCTGTTTTCCAGATATATACGCCGACTCACCTCTCACCTTTCTAGATGACAATCATGGATCTGCTCACTTGCCCTTTTTTAACTCCATAGAGTTATTATTGCACCTAGTGGTCAAAAATAGGAACTGCAACAAGCGATACCAGAGGCCGATTAGGGCAGGAATCACGTTGCCCCATGCTCCGGAGAGCAGTAGCAGAGAGGGCCGTTAATAACAACATAATTTCTATTGTAAGGTGTATTGCAGAGGGAAAGGGGGATTATGGAGTGGATAACGTCCTTATATCAGAAATGCGTGCGCACCACAGTGACCTTGTTTCCCCATGCAAAGACTATGAAGAAAAGAAGAAAAATGTGTTTCCCTTTATATCAATTCCTGATTTTGGGGCTAATTTCAGGTCTTTTGTGTGGATTTTGAGATCTAGTTGGGTTGAAACCTTGCAGCCGTAGTTAATGATATTACCTCGAACACAGCTGAATGAAGCTCTGTCTAAAACAATTCAAAACGAGCTGCTAGACTGTACGCTAAATGACCGTATGTTGTAGACTCTCAACTACTTATTATTAAAAAGTCATTAGATATACGTTAAGCGAAACCAAACGTTAACCAAAATGTATGGTCACGAGTCGCTGCTGATTTGTTCTAGTGAGTAAAAGTCACTAGAAGGACACACAGGATGTAAGTGACCGCTAGTTTGTTTTATATATATATATAAAACTTAGCTAACTTTGCTTTATTGAATGTGTAACTTTCATACCATGTGGAGCTTTACTTTTTACTATCAAAACTAACGTCCGTTAGCACTGCCTTGTATTTCACACAATGCCTAGGCTGCTGTACGTAAATAACAGCTATGAATGAGTCTTGTTAGAAGAGATGGACATTTCGTGCTAGCTAACGTTTTAGCAAGAACCATATCTAAACATTAACTTTAGCCAATGAGGTGTTCTCCTTGACAATTGTAACAATTTATACAATTCGGTTCATATGAAAAGTTGTAAAGCTTAAAGTCAGGCTTATGATTTCCTTTTCCGTATAAATGAAATAAAATCAAACCAAACCACATCACCCTTTTTATGGGATCAGGTTTTAGTTCTGGCGATAATCATAATCTAAAAGCTGATCCAGCTAATCAAGAAATACTGGAAAAAATTAGCTTATTATTTGCTAATTATTTCAAGTATTCCCACATTGCTAATGATTCTTCTTAGAACTGCATCATTAGTTTTGGGGGCGCAGGGTCACTAACATTCCCATGCCTGTGAACATATATTCTCAGCAATCAAACAAAGCTGACAGTGCTAGCAAAGCTAAAGTCACACAGCGTTGAGATTTCACGTTTAGCTTTAAACTAACTTTAAACTGAGGTAAAAAAAAAAAAAAAAGTGGAATGTTAGAATTAAGGGTGCGTTCAGATTGTATAGCAGTTAATACTAACGGTTTAAATTTATACATAAGCAAGAAATTCGCTCTTGATTACGTAATGGGTATAAACGCTAACGGGAGTTTAAGTTAGCCTTGGAAATGATTTAGCCGAATTCCATGCACTTTCTCAGCAGTAAAAAAAAGGGCAAACAAAAGCCCGGGTCAAACAGCGGCATTGGATTTGGGTGCAGGGCTGCTGACTTTCCCATGCGGAGAGTAAATATGCTGAGTAATCAAAGAGCGCTAGCGCAGCTAAAGCCAAAATAAACGAAACCCTGAACAGCTGGACGGTGAGCTCCGTGCTTATGAGCCCTGACCACGATGATTCCCTCGAACACAGCTGATATATCGTGATATATTGGAGGACGTACAGTAGGTCAACGATTCTCCATCTCTGATCGGAGGAACCAGACAGTTACATTTTAGAAATGTTTTTAACATTTCCCTGCTTTTATTCATTTATTTATGACAATTAGTGCATGAGGTTGAGGTGTTAAAACAAGAAAAAGAAAGAATTAGGTTGTGTGTCACGTTACGAGGATTTGCTTAGATTCCCATCCATCTGTTTTCAGTTTTTTTTTCAGACGAAAAGAAAATTTGAAGAGAAAATGCAGATTTTAAAAAAGAACTCAAAAACATTGCTGAGACAGAAAAACTAGCACAGCAAATTTCTTTAAAAAAAAAAAAAAGCTATTGCTTATTTGTGCTGTTTACTACTTTGAATTTCTGGTAAATATTTGGCACATGACAACAAATCCTGTACTAAAGATTCGATTTTTTCCCTGTATTTTTAAAATATTTACACTATTATCTTTATTTGCATATTAATATGTAAAGATTTCTAACCAGAATGCAGTGAAAACATCTTTATTTTCCATCTAAACTCGTCGGAGCTAGCATCAGAAACGTTAGCATCTGCCTGCAGTCTGTCCTGTAGCTTAGCGAGCTCAGTTTAGCAGCTAGTTTAACATTTACAGTAACAAGCAGACAAAGCAAGCTAACAGAAACTTTTCTGACTCGTAACTTTCCATGTACGGCTAGCTTTATTATTCTAACGTATTATTTACCTTAACATTACTTTACTCAGCGTCTTTTGCTAAACTCAAACGGATCGGTTCATCGTAAGTTAATTTTAACAACAGAAATTCGCTTTCGTTTTTCGAATCCAAATCGATGAGTACATTTAATTAGGATAATTATTATAAACAACAATTTAGAATAGCTTTTATTAGAATCTGAATAAGTCTTTTATTAAATTGTATTAAATATTTCATTTTTTTTCCCTGAGCTATAAGTCACTACTTTACAAAATTCATGTAAATTCATTATTACTATTGTATCTTAATTACTTATTTATTTTATGCTTACTATATTGTTATTTTTTAGAATTGTTTATTGCCTGTTTTCTGTATTTTTCCAATGCTGTTTTTATTATATTTGCATGTTTGTCTTTTTAAAACTGCATTTTAATGTAAAAAAAAAAAGGTTCTACATTATTATTATTATTATTATTATTATTTCACACCCATGTAGAATATTCCACACCTTAAAGCTTCACCGCATTTTTAAAGTTTTGTTTTTCCTTGAACTTTTTTTCCCCTGCTGTTTTGTTTCTGGACCACTGAGGATAAATTTATCCGCCACCAGCTGAGCTGCGCTTTAATAGTGTGCATAAGCACTCATCTTATGGTGACATGACATGAAAAATACCGTCATTTCCCTTGTTTGTTTTTTTTTGCCACTTCCTCACTCAGTTCCTTAGAGGACTTGTGTAACGGCGGCGTCTCTATTTCAGACCTAAGTGGGCGGTCGTCTTCATACCTCCGTCTCGAGGACGCTGTAGAAAAAGCCACTAGGTCTGATTAATTAAAGCAGCTATTAAACAGGGGAGCAGCCAGCTCAGACGACGAGAGCTGATGGATCGTGTCCATAAAACTCACGGCTTCATTTTTAACCAGGTATTGAGTCCTGTAGAGGATTTATAGGTTTGGTGGAATGGACCAGTAATTGATGTCATCTTGCACAGTCTAGATATCATTAATATTTCACATATATATCAGTCGACCTCCAGATATCTCAGTGGCCATTCTGAATACCTTCTCCTGTTGTTTTTTTTTTTTATTATTATTTATTCCTCTATCAGAAGGAGAAGCAGTGTGTGGAGAAAATGGCTTTTGTGAATTCGAGCGTGAGAAATATCTTATTAAACGAAAAAGAGATGGAGCATGCTCTAGGGAGAAATATTTGCCTTTTTTTCCCCCAACGATGGAGAGAGATGGGTATCAAACAAATTGGGTGTATGCATGTTCTCAAATTTGTGTGTGTGTGTGTGTGTGTGTGAGTGAGTGAGTGAAAGAGAATTAAATAGAAATTCAGCTTGACAGAAACAGTTCCTTTAAGTCTACAGAAATATATCATGATGTAAGATTGTAAAAATTATATAATTGGAGCTGATGTCCCGAAGACTAAACGTGGCAACAGACCGTGGAGTCGGAGATATTTCAGTTAGAGAAAACGTTGACAGGGTGTGCCAACTTTTGCACACACCACTTTTACTCTTTCATTCTATTCAGTACAGTAAATTCAGCAAATACATAGTTACTGTGCATTAAAATCTGCATAAATATTTCTTGGTTAAAATGGAAAAATCTTTTTCAATTACAGAGAATCAACATGCGACTTAACCAAGGGTGTGCAAACTTTTGTTTTATTCTTTTCAGTACAATAAATTCAGCCGATAAATAGTTACTACTTATGATGCAGAGGCACTGTGACCATCCAGAAGTAGATTATTTTCCTATAACGGCGCGTCCTGAAGTGTTTTATTCCTGCAGAAGTTTGCTAAAGATTACAGTTTTTATTGATTAAAGAATGCTTTAATCAATAAAATGCTTTTTATCCATTTATAGTTATGCTCAACGTTTGCTTACGTTATAGCAGCTATAAACACTCGTTCGCCTCACTTTTTTCTCTCTCTTGAAGCCAAAAAAACACAGCTTGTCATGATACCGAGAAACCGCAAAGTGTAAACTCGGAAAACCTTTAAAGAGTTACAGTTTTATGTCTGACACTGGAGACTCCTTCCATAAATGTTAAATAAACATCTCAGTATAGAAACCTTTAGTACATGTGAATGAGCTGTTACCTATTATAACAATAGCAATAACCTTATTAATATAAACAATAATCATCATAATCAGTAATAATCAAACAACATAATCAACACCTTCTGAGTTACAGCTCTAAATCTCAGTACCTCAGCAGACCTGATCTCGTTGATGCACTTTATTTAAATGTCACGACTTCGAAAATGTCAATATTTTCATCACGATTGTTATTTCAGTTCTCGCACTTTCTGTACCGTTCGAATCTCAGAATACAGCGAATGCTGCTGTGTAACTGTTTCCTTGTGAACCTTCTGTGCTGCATCATTTATTTATGATGTTCATTGATGAACATAGAGCCTGACACTGGATTTACACACACACACACACACACACACACACAGACAAAGCAAGCAAATCCTCTCAAAGCCTGGTGCCACTTCAGACGTCATTTGTCTCACAGACATAAGCCTGTGTGTGTGTGTGTGTGTGTGTGTGTGTGTGTGTGTGTCAGACACTATCGTTTCCATCCCACTCCACATGAAGAGGCCACTTAAAGACTCAGAGAGACTTGAGGCTGAATTATTAAAAAGACAAAAACAGAGTGTTCAAAAGCAGATATTATTCATTCAGTGAGTCAGTGTCTGAATCGGTGAATCGTTTGTCCATGACTAAGATTCGTTCCTGTTTTGTTCAGTGAGTCAGTGTTTGAATCATTGAATCTTTACTGAGATTAGTTCCTCTTTCGTTCAGTGGGTCAGGGTTTGAATCAGTGAATCATTTGGTCATGATTGAGATTCGCTCCCATGTCATTCAGTGGGTCAGTGTTTGAATCATTGAATCTTTCAGTCATGACTGAAATTTGTTCATCTGTCTTTCAGTGAATCAGTGTTTGAATTAGTGAATCTTTTGGTCATTACTGAGATTCACTCCTGTCTCTTTCAGTGAGTCAATTTTTGAATCATTGAATCATTTGGTCATGATTGAGATTCGCTCCTCTCTCCTTCAACAGATCAGTGTTTGACTCAATGAATCTTTTGGTCATGACTATGATTCACTTCCCTGTCATTCAGTGGGTCAGTGTTTGCTCAGTGAATGTTTTGTTCATTACAGAGATTCACTCTTCTCTCATTCACTGGATCAGTGTTTGACTCAGTGAATCTTTTATTTATTACGGAGATTCTCTCGTCTGTCGTTCAGTGAATCATTTGAGTTTAATGAGTCCTGTTCTGATTCATTGGTCCAAGCTGGAGATTTCTAGTCTTTCGAAGAGATAGATATATATTATAAAATAAAACAAAATAGCAAGAATTATTAGCATTTTTTGCCCTTGCTGTTTGTTGTCTGCTTTAGATGATGGCATGATCAGCCCAAATATTTCAGAAAACCATATCAGTGAATAAATCTTAAAGCCTCAGTGAACAAATCTGAACAAATCATGTAACTAAAAGAACTTAAATGACTCCAAAGTCTCATTTGGAAACAGCAGATTTAAATCTGTAAGAGATGATCCTTACTCACTGTGTCCTCTATCATGACTTGTTCTACGCTCTAAAGCTCACTCTGTCCTGATAAAGTCACTCTGTGTGATGTGGAACATTTACTCATTTACTGTGTCTCAGTTGTTGTGGGTCGAGAGAGAGAGAGAGAGCGAGAGAGAGAGAGAGAGAGTGACGGCTGATGTCTCAGCCTCTCCATAGAGCTGTAGATGGCAATAATTAATCACAGAGATGGAGAGTTGGCACGGCAGGAGCACAACCGTCTGCACGGGGACACGCGCCAAGTGCCAATGAGACGACACACTCATCCCGAGATAGAGGGATGAAAGAGAGAGAAAACAGACAGATGGAGAAAGGGCAAGAATGAGGGAGAGAGAAAGATAAAAGAGCAAAGGAGAGAAGGAGAAAAGATACAGTCGGTAGGTTCTTCAGTAGGGAAACACGCTTGTATTGTTCTATGTAAAACCTGTAAGGGTTCCAGCAGAGTGACAACTGAAGAACTAAAGGTTCTAGATTTGGAGATAGATAGATAGATAGAGGGATAGATGGATAGATACACAGACAGGTAGGTAAACAGGCATGTAGATAGATAGATAGATAGATAGATAGATAGATAGATAGATGCACAGAGATACACACACACACACACTGCATCAGATCTCTGCCTACTGACAATGATAACATATGGAACCTAACATCTGGAGTCCATCAAAGACCCCTCGAGTCATCACTCACTCTCTCTCTCTATCTCTCTCTCTGTCACACACACACACACACACACACACACACACACACACACCTTCAGTACTGGTGATGACGTGGCAACACATCTGCACTGACTGTTAAATGACGTCTAATCGCTGTGTCTGAGTGTCCGAGTGTTCCGATTGTTCCGAGAGCAGATTAGGGGTTGTTTACACTTTGCTTAAAGCTCTTGACACGAGAACCCTGCAAACCTCTGCAGAGTTTTCTTTACACTCCACCGACTACACCACACAACATCACAAGAGCACGGTCCACAACCTGATCTGCCTCTGGAAGTGGGCTGTGTCCCAAATGGAGTGTAGAAAATAGCTCACTCACAGTACATAAAATAGTCTTTGTTTATGTTTATTTTAGCATAATATATAAGTGCAAATAAAGTTGAGTATGTAGAGTTGTACTTAAACAAGGTATAAGTGGTCCATGATTGGGCAGAAGATTAAATAAGGAATAACACACTGTGTTGAGCTATTACAGGAAAATAATCAACAACAGGATGGGGTGATGAAGCAGTGTTACTGTTTCCACTCCAATCTCTTTTATTATTTTCCTATAATAGTACATTCTGAAGTGTTTTATTCCTCTTATACCAGAGCAATTTCCCAACAATTACAATTTTTTAACTTGTTAAAGAATAACACATAATACGTTTTATCCGTTTCTAGTTACATACAGTACAATGTCGCAGAACATTCGTGAAAAGTTAGTTCCTGTTTTCACTTATGTTATAGCAGCTATAAACAGTCACCAGCCTCTCCTTTTTCTTTCTCTTGAAGTTAATAATGATAAGAAAAATCTGCAGCTTGTCACGAGTTTAAAAAGCATAAACTTCTGTCCTGAAGATGTCGGAAAACTTAAAGTTACAGCTTTACCTCTGACTGTTACAAAACGCTGACACTGGAGACTCCTTCCATAAATGTTAAATAAACATCTCCTTACAGAAAACTCACCAGATCGACATTTACACTAAAACTCGGAATTTCCAACCTCAGACTAGCTTGTTGCTGACAAAAAGGTGAACATGGATGCGTCCATGGTTTATTCACACTTTGTAGCTCGAAAGCACGGAATTACAGAAATGCCGTAGTTCCGAGTTCTGAGGTCCAACTTTCCACTTCCGAGGTAATTCAAATGCAGCATAAGATCCCAGGCGCAGATCTGTGAACGTATAAGCTAACCGTAGAGAACGTATCCATCCCGGTTTTTGGCTTCCCATCAAGCAAGTGACTTTCTGAATGTTCTTTTGAAAGTCAAACGCAGAGGAGGAGTTTTTGACATGCTTTAGAAATGTTTGCTCTTTCGGGTTCTTTCAGAATTCCTAATGAAGCCTGAGAGAGAAAGAAAGTGAGACAGAGATTTACTTCAAACCCCCGACCTCTAAAAATGATGAGAACGTGAAGTGACGTGACGTTTGGTGTAACTTAGCAAATCCCAGAATAATCAAGGGCGCTGATCCCTGCTACTGTTCCTGCGGCGCTCGGAATCACAGTCGGATATGTGGCAGCATGCTGATGTACAGAATTACCGTCATTTCTGGATTATAAGACTTAAATCATGCCACTTAAATGTTACACTGCGTTGGTGTAATTGTGATATAGCTGTGTATTAGGATATTTATGGTAGGTGTGCTATTAAAGAATTTACGGTAGAAGGCTGGTGTTTAGTCTGATGGTTAAACAGGTTTCCTCAGTGGACCAGACATGAGCTCTAAAAAGTTTCCTGTTTTTTTTTTTTTTTATGTGTGTGTGTTTGTGTGTTACCTGTTGTCTGGAAATTTTGCAGAAAATTTTCCAGGTCCTCAACAGCAAAAAGGTCAGCTATGAATAGTGTCTTTATAGTTGTCATCATTCAACTAACTCACTCACACACACACACACACTCACACACAAAATCATCAACTGCCCCTTTATACTAATAGTGGGGTAGAAGGCAGGGGCAGTATATACAGAATAACAATGGAGATATAGTGAGTAATTACACACACACACAGAGTGACCTGTACTGTAGCACAGATTTGTGTGTGTGTGTGTACGTGTGTGTGTGTGTGTGTGTCTGCAGCATACAGTAGCATTACTATATCTCTGTTCCCATATCAACTCTCTCTCTCTCTCTCTCTCTCTCTCTCTCTTTCTCTCTTCTAGTTTGTGAGTGTGCGACAGCGCTGTGGAGTGGAGGAGATGGAGGAGCAGGCGTGCACCGTGGGCGTCGCCCCCCAGAAGAAGGTGCTGCGCTGTGGTTGGCTCAGGAAGCAGGGCGGCTTCGTCAAAACATGGCACTCACGCTGGTTTGTGCTGAGGGGAGAACAACTGTACTATTATAAAGATGAGGATGAGAGCAAGGCACTGGTGAGTGAGATTTATACACACACACACACACACAGAAAAGGCTGATACCAGACCCAGAGCAGTGGAGGTGTTGAAAGAGTGACCTCGCGTTTACCTCCAGACTGAAGGGTGATTTGTGATGAATGTCCTCCTACACAGTTCCTCTTCCTCGTCTGAGAGTGTGTGTATGAGCTGAAACGTTCTTACACACACTCAGCTCCTAAAAAACAAAACTTCTTTTCTCATTCACTTTTTATTTTCCAGCCACATTCAATGTCACATTAACGAGAAATCCTGTAGAAGTAGTGGAGATGTTGCTGCAAATGCTGGACTCAAAGTCCCAGAATGCAACGCATCTACACTACGCTAGCCGAGACTCAGAAGGGTTAGTTAGCGATCTCCAGGATGGCATTGACGGTGGTATTGGCATGAAATGTAAAGCTTTGGAAGCTGATCTGTTTGAGCTGAGTGTACAGATGAGGTGGTGAGAAAGCTGGACAGACTAAAGTGCCGCTGCATCGCTCTCTTTAGGCAGAGATAAAGCAAGGACTAAATCCCACTGGCCACTCCCACTCCCTATACTTTTCTGTGGCGTAAGAGGAATAAAACACTTTGGGTCATGCGGTGATAAGAAAATAACCAACTTCAGGGTGGTAACAGTGACTCTGCTTTATCACACCACTGCTTTGTTGATTATTTTCCTTTAACAGCACAACATGGAGTTGTTTATTCCCTATGTAATACAAGAATTACTCACTTAATACTGATAATACTGATCATTTATTTAAAAAAGCAGTAGCATGAGAATGTGGTGTGTTCAAGGAGTGTGTGTGTGTGTGTGTGTTAATGTGTTTAAAATGACTGTAATATCACAAAGTCAGCGTGAGTCCAGTTTCTCAAATCAATAAAAGATCCACTGATTAAACTGTCTAATTATTATTATTATCATTTAATAAAATTAGTGACTGTTCTCGGAAATGCTGAGGAATTCTCCTCTTATTTTCTGAAATCGCTCCCAAAATGGCTGAAATCTCGAGAAGTGAGCGTCTCCTGCTGGCAGCAACGCTTCACTTATTATCTTCAGGGACTCGAGGAATCTGAGAAGATCTGCAGAAGAACATTGTCCACCACTGGGAGTAAAACAGGAAGGACACGGAGAACCAATCTCTGAAATAGGACCAAAAAAGACTTCATAGATACAAATCGAATTTACTTCAGGTCTGTTTCTGGAGAAGTAGGTCATCGTGGGCAAAGCTGCTCTAAACAGCCTCATATTCAGAGCATTAAACACGTTAACATGTTTTAGTTGCTAAGCTGCGAGTTGAAAAACTGCTGTAATTTGTTCAACCTTAAATATACAAGAAACTGAAACGGTATTTTATTCATTACGAACAGAAAACTGTTTGTTATAACTAGCTAACTAGCATTATCTTTAATTAAACTAAAGAGCTAGCTATAACAGCAACAAGGAGCCGCCACTGGAAGTACAGTAGCTAATTAGACATCTATTATATATCATAGCCTACGATTACAATTTTTAAAAATGTATTCATATATTAAATAGCGACACGTCACACTTTTTAGCAGTTTATAGTTATACGTAATGTTAATGTTACCGAGAAACCATGAAGTGTAAACTCTTGTCCTGAAGATGTCAGAAAGCTTAAAGTTACAGCTTTATCTCTGACACTGGAGACTCCTTCCATAAATGATACATAAACGTCTCCTTCACTATATCAGCGATTGCACACCATTTTTAAAAATCTGTCTATTAAAAGCCTCTGCCAGTCCAAACAGAATCAGCTGCCTGTTAACGGCTAGATTTTTGTTTTTCCGTCTACGCGTGACTCAGTCAATGCTGGCAAAGAAATCCCCCAAACCTGTCACGACACAGTTCTAATGGTCAAAAACACAAGTGAAAAATATTTGCGGAGCAGTTCGAGCAGCTGGAAACACATCCCTGTTGCTTTTGGTCGGGATTTTTCCTACAGTAGTGCTGAAGTTTTCCAGGCGAACGCAAAGTGAACGGAAAGCTAAACAGTGCGGGTTTGGAAGAGCTTTTGATGGTACGCTAAGCGGAGTCTAAACCTATGGATTTCATCCGAACGCTCATCCTAAGCTGTTCCATATGACTCGGGAAGCCACAGTGCCCTTTGGGGTCTGTAGTGAAATTAAAATTAAAAAAAAACAGCAGATGTAAGAAAGCCACTATAACCACAGCAGAGAAAATTAGCAAAATGATTTGAGGCAGGGTTTTAGAAACTCTAGCCGAGATTAAGAGAGAGAGTGAGAGGGAGCGAGACTGCTGTTAGCATGACATTGTGCCGGTTTTAGCAACACTGTGAAGAAAATGATTATGCTAATAACACAAACTTGGGATTGAATATTTAACTTAATTCACAAAAAGACTTTTTTTTAATCACTTGCTAATTTATCAGCTTACTTAGCAAATTAGCTAGACTACTTTCTGCTGAATAACATAGCTAGCCTTAAAATAACTAGCAAGTTAGCTGACACTGTTTAAACTGTGTAACGATCGAGCACTATCTTATTAGCTTTGACTTCCAGTGAACTAGCTAGATTAATTAACATAGCTAGTCTTAAAATAACAAGCTAAATGAACTAACTGAGGTAGATTATTTAACTGTTGTAGAGAGTAAGTTTGCGTGTAGTTTGCTAGTAAGTTAGCTAACATTGTGTAAATTAATTGTGCGACAATCAATTGCTAGTTTATCAGCTTACCTGAGGTTGGATCCCAAACTAGCGAACTAGCTAGACTACTGTTTGCTGAATGAAATAGCCTTAAACGTTAAACCAGCAACATTCGCTAACCATTTTACTTAGTGTTGTGAAGCCGACTTTGCTAGCAAGTTGGCTAACATTGTGTAAACTAATTTAATTGCTAATTTATCGGCTTACCTGAGGTTGGATTCCAAACTGGCGAATTAGCTAGAGTACTGTTCGCTGTGTTAACATAGCTAGGATTTTAAAACAACTAGCTAAATTAACTTCCTTTTCTGCATCTGACTACATACGTGTGAGGTTGCGTTATCTCAGCATGTTAAAACAAACAATTTATTTCACTGACGTCCAGCTTTTTAGCTCACTAGCTCACGTTAAACCCCATTATAACACATTAGGACTCTCTAATGAGTAGTTCTAATGGATTTCTTGTAGTCCGTAATGGTAGTTTAATGGATTGTATTGTTTCTAATGGTTCCTCATGGCTAATCCTATTTTATTCTGGTGGTAACCATCTACTCATGAAAGAGGCCCTATTGGGTTCTGGTGGTGGAAACCATCAAACCAATTCCCATTCCGTGATGGAAACCATTATAGTATTTTCCTGCTGGGTTGTAATGTTGTTGTTTTTCAGTATTACACAGACAGAAGAGACGCTCTGAGTCCGAGACCCAGACTGAGAGACCGACAAAGACGTGTAATTATTACAAATAGCGTTTTACGAGCACAAATGACTCTCATGCGTCTCTCAGATCATCTCAGATGTTTGACGAGCAGACAGATTGAACGAGACAGATGGACGCAGACTGAGACGCAGAGCAAACACAGACGCTGCGTATTCAGCAATAATGAATGAAACCTAATGGAAAAACAGACAATGAGGCACTGCAGGTAAAGACGGTGTCCTTGTGCAGTGCTTTCAACCTTGGCAGGTTGAACATTTTACTAAAATTAAATTAAAACAGTGCTTACAGTGATTTTTTTTCTGACATTAACCTCCTTGTGCTTGGCTCAGTTTCTCTGATACGCAAAACAAATGAATTTTCTGGCTATTATTAATTGTAACCCTGCATAATTTACAGTACTTTATAGCACTGTTGAATTCTCAGTTCAGATTGGTCAGAAGGTGTTGATTAATTTTCTTACGCAGAGACTTGTACGATGGACGCTACATGTAAAGGAATAAAAGAAAAATCCTTGTTGCTATTTAACAAATAAATGTGTGTAACCGTTGATCTGGTGAAGTTTTCCGTAAGGAGATGTTTAGTTCATGTTTATGGAAGGAGTCTCCAGTGTCAGTGCAAAGTGTAAGTGTAAAAAAAACTTCAGAAAGAGAGAAAAAAAAAAAGGCTGGTGAGGGAACGAGTATTTATAGCTGCTATAATGTAAGTGAGAACTTGTTTTTCACAGAGAGTCCACATTACAAATAACGATAAATGGCTAGAAAGTACACTTAAGTGGTTAATAAAGAAAAAATTGTAATCGTTGGTGAATTGCTGTGCTCATTTACAGGAAACTAATTAACTTCGGGATGGTGACGCTAACTCCGCTTCATCACACCACTCCACTGTTGATTATTTTATCATTATTATGTCACTGTAGATATAACAGCATAACAACACAACTAACGTTAACATAATGTCTGTTGGATTCTTTCTAGCTAGCTAATGCTACGTTAAATTTGGGTAACACTTTCCGTAGGTTTTCTTTCCCAGTTGGTACATTTAATTTTGTTGTAATGGAGTAAAATGAAAGAACGAAAGAAAGAAAGAAAGAAGAAAACCCGACGTTTTTCGAGACGTGTCCCTGGTTGTACTTTTAACCTTTTAAAATATTTGAATCGTTAAATCAGGTACACATACAGAAGAAGCCCAGTGAAGGTTTATGGGCTGTTTGGCTGGAAGAGCACTTAGATAAATCTGCAGCACAAACATCCTGTAAAAGCAGCGGTTCAGCATTAGCACTCTTTGACTTTCTTGTATTCCAGACGAGCCGAAGGCCAGCCGACGTCGCACGTCATGTTCAGTCATTTCAGCGTTTTCTGAGGAGATGAGTGCAATGAAGGTCGCTTTCACTCTCTCTCTCTTTCGCAGCTGCTGGTCACGACCCAGCCCTGATTTCCAGGCAGATGTATCACATGCAAAAGTAGCAGAATCAGAACTTCCAGCTGGGAAAAACCAGCCGTGCGTTTCACACATGAGTCAGCCGTTTCTCGGGAATCAAAGAAACGGCTGTTTTTCTACTTGTCCACACACAGAGGACAGATTAAAGACAGACACAGTGAATGAAAGCCACATTTCTGGGAAAGACGTAGCTTTTTTCTTTTTCTCTTTTCGCGAACATACTGTATGATGTTTTTTTTAATCACAGCACTCTTGAATTCTGGATTCTGATTGGTCGGAAGGTGTTGATTGATTTTCTATGACAGCAGCTCTGACAGTAGCGAAGCTGCAAATCACAGGTTTATATTAATGCGCTCGTTCTAATACACCATCGTTTCTATAGCAACAGCTCAGTCACAGGGACCTGTACGGATGACATGGTTAAGGTTTCTGTTTAGACGTGTTTATTTAACCTTCGTGGAAGGAGTCTCCAGTGTCAGCGCTTCGTAACAGTCCAGGGTAAAGCTGGAACTTGAAGTTTTCCGCTAACTGCATTTTTCTTTCTTATTAACGTCAAGAAAGAGAAAAGAAGAAAGAAAGATAGAGGCTACTGAGAGCACGAATGTTTATATATAGCTACTAGCTAGCTTGTTTTGCAGCATTAAATGTAACTCTAAACAGATTAAAAAAAAGGACGAGGTGTTGTTCTTTAGGCAAATTGCTGTTGTATAAGAGGAATAAAACACTAAAGGACAGTATTCAAGGTGATAACAGTAACGTCGCTTCATCACACCACCCGGTTGTTGATTATTTTCCTAAAACAGCACCACATGCGGATTTCTGCGAAGCTGCTTTGTGACAGTGTGTGGTGTCTGAAGCGCGACACAAATAAATTTGAACTCATATTTATGTTTAACACAGGATGTGATCCTCTGTGTAACAGTTATACAAGCCATATTCTTTCTGTCTTTTTCTGAGTCATCGTTATTCCTCCATGTTTTTTTCTTTTCTCTTCTTTCCCACCGTATTGAGTTTCTCCGTTTGCACCTCAGCCTGCTCAAACACGCCGAGTCGGAGTTCATCTGCGTCTCTGCCCACATCACCACCATCAGCTTGTTTTCCCATCATTCTTAGCAGTGTGTGTGTGTGTGTGTGTTTGAGAGAGAGAGAGAGAGAGAGAGAGAGAGAGAGAGAGAGAGTGTGCACGCTGAAGGTCAGGCATCCAGAACCGCAGAGGTGGGCGTCAGGCAGCTGGAACAACCGCCGTCCCATAATGCATCTGTTGTTTTCTTGTTCTGAATGAAGGTCCTTATCCTGAAGACCTCGAGAAATTTTTCTCTAAAGTGAATCTGGATGAAAGTTTTTCCCTTTTCGTTGTTAAATAGTTTATTTGTGTAGACATTAAATTAAAAATACTCACATTTTCATTAAAAGCTGATGTCATTACATTAAATTTGCATCAGTCAACATTAATAGAAAAAAAAAACAACTCATTATTAACATTTGAATATTTATTACATCCACGAGGAATAGAAAATGGCCAAAATGCCAAAGTAAAGAATGAAAGGAAAAGGAAAAGTATGGAATAAAAGCCACTCAAGAATAATAAAATAATTGAGAAGGAAAGAAATTTAAATGTGAATGAAGTCTAACAGGAAAGAAAGAAAGAAAGAAAGAAAGAAAGAAAGAAAGAAGCAAGAAAGAGAATGAAAATAAGGAAAGAAAGGAAGACAAAGAAAGAAGGAATGAAAGACAAAATAAAAAAGAAAGGGTGAATGAAACAAAGAATGACCAAAGAAACCAACAATCAAACAAGAAAGAAAGAAACGGAGAATGATAAACAGAAAAAAGAAAGAAAGAAAGTAAGATCAGGTTATCCTGTCATAATTTGCATGTGCAATGTGATTGGTTCAAAGCTGTGGCGCTTACTTAATGACATCACAGACGTAGCCCCGCCCCCAAATCCATTTTTAACACTGTGGCCTGTGAAAGACATCTTAATTAATAATTAAATTAATGAATTAATTAATTTGCAGAATGTGGGTGCCATTATTTATACACACTGACCTGAGCTAATGGGAAGTCTGTAAGATATATATACGTGACCATAAGAGTCACAGCACGTCGAATCACGTCTTTAAGCCTGGAATATTGCGTTATAACTCACTGGTTGATGTTTGTAGAGAATTTCCAGCTTCGCTCCCTATGTGTGTGTGTGTGTGTATGTGTGTGTGTGTGTGTGTGTGTGTGTGTGTATGTGTGTGTGTGTGTGTTCGCTGTGACCACTTGCCTGTGTTTGGGATTAATTCGGATTGGATTACTGAAACGCCCCTGCAGATCTCTCCAGCTCACGGCATACTGCATTCCTCCACAACGTCCCAGAGATGTGTGTGTGTGTGTGTGTGTGTGTGTGTGTGTGTGTGTGTGTGTGCAGTTATTTTTAACAGAAACACTCTTCTCTAATGACTCTGATAGCTCTGATGTCTGTAGTGCGTGTAATTAACTTCTTTATTATTGCGGTGTGTTCCGTGTGTATTTACACCTCCATTATTCTAAAACACAAACTAGGAGATTTTATTCACTTGTTTCACTGAGATATTTATCATGCGGGAATTTTAGAAATCCAGGCCAAGTTTGTAATTTTGTTTCAGCATGAAGCAAAAAAAAACAAACAAACAAAAAAAAAGGTTCTAACCACTGAGGGGCAATACAAATAAGAGAGAGAAAGAAAGAAAGAAATGGAAAAAATCATAAGAAAGAAATAAAAAAGATACAAAGATACAAAGAAACAAAGTAATGAGCGAAGAAAGAATGGAAGAATAAAATAAAAGACAGAAAAGGGAAGAAAGAAGGAAAGAAAGAAAGAAAGAAACTATGTAAAAAGAGAAGAAAGAATAAAAGACTAAATTAAAAGACAGAAAAGGGAAAAAGGAAAGAAAGAGAGAAAGAAAGGAAAAGGAAGACTGGAAGAAAAAAGGAAGGAAGGAAAAATAAAGAAGGTAAAATAAAGTAAGGAACAAACGAAGATGCGAGACAAAAGAGCCAAAGAAAAGAAAAGACAACAGAAACAAAAAGGAAGGAAAAAGAAGGAAAGAAAATGGAAAGAACAAAGAACAAAAAAAGGAAGAACAAAAGGACAAAAATATTAAAGGAAAGAATGCAGGAATGAAAGAATGAAAGGAAACAATAATGACAGAATAGGGAAAGAAAGAAATGAACAATCGAGACCTGGAGAGGAAACAAATTAAAAAAGAAAATAAAGCAAAGAAAGAAACATCGCGTGACGCTGTAATAATTTACATATTGAATGTGATTGGTTCAAATCCTTGGACCTTACTCAGTGACATCACAAACTAAGCTCATGTGTTGCTCCGCCCCCGAATCAGTTTTATACAGAAGTAACGATAAAGTTACTGAGAAAAGAACGGAGCAAGGAAGGAAATGAAAGAATGAGAGAAAGAAAAGAGATGATAGATGGTGAGATCTGATATCTCATGGATGCAGTGAATTCAGTAGAAGTTTACAGTGAAGTTTACAGTGAGGTTTACAGTGAAGTTTACGGCGCTGTGACGTCACTGACAGACGAGACATGTCGTGTCGTGTTTGTGTTCTGTGTCTATGACGTCTGGAATGCAGTGGATGGCATCTTCTGGGGTCAAAGGTCAGATAAAGACGCACAGGATGCATGTGGGTGTCGGGGACTTGTTTCGCTGGACATTCTTAACCACAACACACACGCACTTGCACACACACACACACACACACACAAGCTGCAATCTGAAACAATAGAGTGCGTTGTGATGTGAGCGATCACTCGCTGGCATTCGAGCTGCTTCTCATCTAGCTGCATGAAATGAAAATAAATTTGACTTTAGTTTTGAAACTTGAAAAATAAAAAAAACCCCAAAACTTCTATTTAAAATAATATTAACTGGAGTCAGGCAGTTGCAGAAACATGAATTTGATGTATCTTGATGAACTTTGACCCGCAAGTTTGCAAAACTCTGAACAAATAAAAAAGAAAGAAAGAAAGATAGAAACTAACGATGTGACTAGCAATCGATAAGTGGGTAAAAAAAGACAAAATCAATAAATAAAGTAAATAAAGCAAAAAAAAAAAAAAGAAACATGATGCAACTCTATAATAATTTTCCTACTGAATGTGACTGAAAGCCGTGAAGCTTATTTAATGACATGAGCTCGTAAGTAGCTCCGCCCACTTTTCTGCTCACCGCGGTTGTAAAGAGTGATTCATTTGAGTTTCAACGTAGAAATAAAAAAAAAAATAAAGAAGGAAATGAGAATGAATGAAAATCCATGGGAGAAGGAATGGAAAAATGGAGGGAGAAAAAAAGAAACTAACAATCGAGAGCTGGATAAGAAAGAAAGAAAAAAATCACAGCAGAAATCAACAAATCACATCTGGCGCTTCCGTTGTAAGGCATAAAGCCGCTAGCTAACTAGCATACATTCAAACATACAGATATGCTAACAGTGCTTATACAAACACTCTTAGCACTTTTTGCTAGTGCTACGTTCACTGAAGGATTGACTATAAAAGCGCAACATGTGAATAGATGTTGTATAGATTCTTGTCATTGAACTCAAAGATGCGTATTTTAACCCAGAAGTACTGTAAGTACCGACTAGCGTGATGAGGTGCAGTACTGCTAGCTAGCTGTTCATTTATAATAACAGTAACAAAATGTATAAAAAAATATAATAGTTCTGAGATGCTTTTCTGCTCACCACGGTTGTAAAGAGTGATTGTCGCATCCTTCCAGTCAGCTCAAACCAGTCGGGTCGTTCTTCTCCGACTTCTCTGATCGACAAGGCGTTTCCGCACCACTTATTATTTCAGTTAAAATAAGTTTTATATAGTTTTAGTTTTAACTATAATTACAACTGATAGCTATCTAGCTATATATTTAACTATCAAGCTAGGTTTCTTTGTCTTGGACATATCTGTAGCTATAGATCGTACTGTATGTAGATTTTGCGGCGAAGATGTAGAGATGTAGAGAACTTTTTTTGTGAGTGTATTTTCATGAAATTTTGGCACCGCATCGTAACAATAATTAGCCACTGCTGTGGCCTCGTCTTCATGTTAGCGAGAGGTTGCGAATTTCAGGGCTGCAGCAGTGTGATAATTAACCGGCTATTTTTTTCCCCCCAGCCTGTCACACCCACATAAACTCACACCTCGACTCCAGAAACGCTTTCAGGAAAAAGAAATCTAGTGAGAGATAGAGAGAGAGTGTGAAAGGCTCCTAGTTATGATGGGAGAGATGAATCATGAGGTGTTTAATATTCCAGGTGAATTCTAGGTCGTTTATGCAGGTGATCAGCAGTCTGTAACTTTATTGCGCATTTCTGTCACCTTCACAGGAATAAAGCACGGAAATGGCTCAGACAAAAACGTTAGCCCACAACTTTCTTTAAAAAATGACCTCCAGGTCTGGTTATGGGAACATTCTTCTGCGTAAACGTGGTGCGCTCATGAAACATCTCCTCTTCTCGGCAAGCGCAGTAGGACTTGGAGGTCACATAGTAACGCGGCACGGTAACGTGGGTATTTTCAAAACACTGGAAAGTCTCGGTACTCTCATAAAGGATTTACCTCCGAAAAACTAGCCAGATTTTGAAAATGCACACGTTGCTGTACCACGTTTCCACGTGATGTGCAAGCCTGAGTGTGTTTGCAGAGAAAAGGGGATGTTTCGGAGCCCAGTAATTCTAATCATATGCCATGAAAAGCACAAACTTTATGCATGAATGCTTAATATGTTTAAAAAAAGTGCATTCGAGTGAAAGTTTGATACGTTGCTACGCAAAATATGCTTGCGCCAAAGTGTTGATATTCGACATTTTGAAGTTAGCGGGCAACATTCGATACAAGAATCTATACAACATTTATTCAAATGTTGCAGTTATACAGTTGATCTTTCAGTGAATGCACCAGCAATCTTAGCAAAATGGCTGAGTGTTTGTATAAGCACTGTTAGCATATCTTCATGCTAGGATGTATGCTAGTTAGCTAGCACCTTTATACAATGGAGGTATAAAAAAAGGTCTGCATTGTGATTTTCTTTCTTTCTTTCTTTCTTTCTTTCTTATCCGACTCTCGATTGTTAGTTTCTTTCTTTCTTAATTTTTTTTTTAGTCATCCTTCCATGGATTTTTCTTTGATTCTCGTTTCTTTCTTACTTTCTTTCTACATTGCAACTCAGATTAATCACTCTTTACATCCGTGGTGAGCAGAAAAGAGGAACATTCTTCTGCATGTACGTGCTATTCGTTCAAAAAGTACAATTCATGCAAAAATGAAATGAACGGCATTTTGCCCTTTAATCCGATTGCAGTTTGGAGTCTGAGATTTGCTTCGTTACTAGCTAACGGTTAATGAAACCTGATTGCCTGAATGTAAAGTCTAAAACATGTGAAGTGTGATGCGTAGTGGTTTCTGACACCGTTTGACACGCTATTATGTAGAAAAACTGATAAAAAAAAAGGTCCTAATTCCACTGTGAAACAGAAACACGTTCTTCATCAGCATCACTCAGACAGGGGGCGTGGCCTAAAGTTTAGTAATCGAAGCTGAGTGCCATTTTATGGTTAGTGTTAACCCTGAAAGAGAACATTAGTGCTGCTGGTAATTAATAGTAGCAACAATGCAGTAATCCTGCAATAGATATTTTCTGCACACAAAACGCAACGATCTATAAAATGTCGAGTGATTGGTGAACAATAAAACATGTCCTTGTTACGAGCTTACAGTCCTCATATAACTCTTACAGAAAGTAAATGTAATGTAAGAGGGAACACGAGCCGTCCTGCCGCCGTGTAGCTCATATATTATTCCTGAGGAGTCGTCGGTATGCGGCGTCAGCCTGCAAGATGTTTTAAACATATTCAGCAATTTCCTCCTGGAGAGCTTCACTGGCTGAGCTCTAAGCAGGGAGCTTTTCATTCTGAGAGGGGTAAAGGTAAATTAAAAAAAAAAAAAAAAACATTACAAATCTTTGTCTTGTTCAGTGTAACACATTACTCAGGTCACTAGCTAAACATTAAAACAACAAAAAAAGAGGCAGGTTAGGAGGCAAGTTATTCAGTAACACTTCACCTAACAGCGGTGTTCACAGAGTGACATAAACCCTACATAAGCGCTTGGTAAAAACTGACAGTAACCTTTTATGTCTTCTCCATAAACATTTATAAAGGATTATTCCAGCAGGCATCAGCTGTCTTAAAAGAGCCACTGTGATGCTACATAAACATTTAGCTTTCATGTGAGCTTTCAAAAAGACTGCTTTTATCCAATTTGGTGCCACCCATATATACATTTATGAAGACTTCTTCCAAAAGATATCAAGTCATAAAGACCGTTTTGTTGTCACCCGTATGAATGCTTATAAAGGCTTATTTCAACATGCGTCAGCTGTTATGAAGACTGTTTTGTCCATTTTTATATCACCTACACTCCATAGACAGTTATAAAGGCTTATTCCAATAGACATCAACTGTCATAAACTCTGTTTGCCCATTCTGATGCTACATAAACGTTTATGAAGGCTTATTGCAGCAGGCGTCAGATGTTATAAAGACTGATTTTGTGCATTTTGGTGCCACCCATATGGACATTTATAAAGGCTTATTCTGGCAGGCATCATCTGTCACAAAAACCTGTTTTGTCTATTTTAATGTCACCTACTTTCCATAAATATTTATAAAGGCTACGGTAATTGACATCAGCTGTCATAAACTGTCATGTTTTTTTGTCTTGATGCTTCATAAACATTTACAAAGGCTTATTCCAACAGGCGTCAGATGATATAAAGACTGTATTTGGGCCTATTGGTGTCATGCATATGTACAGTACGTTTATAAAGGCTTATTCCGAGCTGTCATAAAGGTAGATTTTGTATATTTTCATATATGTAACGTATTTTACATAAGATTTTTATGCTACATAAACATTTATAAAGCCCTATTCCAACATCAACGCCCATAAACTGTTTTTATCAATTTTGATGCAGCATAAACATTTATGAAGGCATTTGTCAGACGCCCTTATCCAGAGTGACTTACAGAACTGAAAGGACGTTGCATTTTACATTTTACGTTGATCTAGTTATTACAATGGGCATCAGCTGTCATAAACTGTTTTTTATGCCAACTACATTAACATTTATAAAGGCTTCTGCCAACAAACATCAACTGTAATTAAACCTGTTTTTGATTTCATGTTGATAAGGGTATATCTGGCATGTCAGTTAATAACAATGATGGACAGAGGTGGTTAAGTAAAGCTCATCTGACATTAGACAACGTGTAAGCACCAGTTAAACTCACTTGGAAGCCGCTGTATGTCGCATTATAACCATCAGGTGACACTGACCTGAAATTCCAGTGTCAGAACCTAGACAATATAGACAAAGTTCTGTAATCATCACGTCTGGAGTGACAAAAGAAGACTTTGTCAGAGACTATGCCTGCTGGAATAAGCCTTTATACTGCAAATGTTGGTTTATGTATATTTTTGTGCGATTCTTCAAAGTCCTTAGATCTGTGCAAGTGATCATTTTGAAAAGGGAAAAACAATCCCCTGAAAGCAGACGCCTCCAGATGCCCCTGCGTCGCTCGTGCAAAGCCCCCGAATGTTATCTAATCCCACGACTGCTCGGGTTGGTCACCGGTTCTCCTCCTGGAGTTCTGCTTTACTGCAGGGTTCAGTTTAAATGCTAATACAGCAGATCGAGATATTGATTCAGTAAGATCTGGGGTGGCAGATTAAGTAGAACCTGTGCGTGAACAATCAATACCATAATCCTCAATTTCCCAGTCCGTGTCCAGGAGTAGCTCCTTCAGTGAACAGTCGAATGGCTTCACTGATTTAACACGCCTGATTTGTTACTCATCAACCCCTCCGTGACCCGAATCAGTGTTGCGCTGGGAAAACGGTTAGCTAATGGACACAAACACTCTGGCAGAGTTTATTTC
The DNA here is from genome assembly GCA_022985145.1 of Pangasius djambal. Classification (NCBI taxonomy): domain Eukaryota; kingdom Metazoa; phylum Chordata; class Actinopteri; order Siluriformes; family Pangasiidae; genus Pangasius; species Pangasius djambal. The sequence goes on along the minus strand of CM040989.1, from coordinate 23,334,801 downwards.
CATGAAATAAATCTTAAACTGACTTGGATTAGCTGTAAGGCCCTGTGGGTGTCGGTGGAACATTTGGTTTATGAGAAACTGCTTAAAGAGATCGGGCTTGTTTCATGGGGGATGAAGCACTAGATATTGCCAAATATTTGTTCATCTTCTTGAATTAAATACAACTCTGATTATTAAAACAGGATGCAGCTCCATTAATGGATACATTTTTATTCAATCCAGGTTAAAGCTTCTGTACATTATTTTCTAGAATTATAGGGTTTTGCCGTTTCCTCAGTCCAGCCTTTTCTTACTAGTTTGTTTTAGGAAAATCCTGTCACATGACCCGAAATTGATGCATAATTACAGCATTTTTCCTGTCAAAAATATTTCTGCTGCCAATTTATCCACCAAACAAACCCACCTTTAACGTGCTATATACACAAAAACCTAAACCTAACAGGTTAGTCACACCTAACAATTCCACCCCACACCACTAGAGGTCCCCATCACCAGAATACCTCACCTTGATCCTCATGACATTTTTATCTCCAGGTTTCATGCGAAGTTTCACAGCGTTCATCTTTTTAGTCCCTGTAAAAACTGGCTGGATACAGTAGGTGAAAACGTGGCATGCTGTTAAAGGAAAATAATCAACGACGGGGTGGTGTGATGAAGCGGAGTTACTGTCACCACCCTGACGTTGATTGTTTTCCCATAACAGCACGTCTTGAAGTGTTTTAGTCCTCTTAAACCACAGCAATAAGGACTACACATCGTAATTTTTATCCATTTATAGTTACATTTAATGTTGCGGAACGTCCACAAAACAAGTTCTTTCCTGTTCTCACTTTGTTACAGCAGCTATAAAAAGTCGTTCCCTGATCTTTTTTCTCTCTTTTGATGTTAATTAGACGAGAAACCACAAAGCGTAAGCTCCTGAAGTGTCCTGGAAACTTTTCCATAACAGAAAACTTACTGGCTGATACTGACACTGACACTGGAGACTCCTTCCATAAACGTTAAATAAACGTCTCCCTACAAGAAAAACGTCAACAGATATATCATCATTAAATTACAACACGTTTTAATGTGTTATCTGTTTATTTTATGTCTTAGATTAAGTAAAGCACACCTTCTGACCAATCAGAATCCAGAATTCAACATCACTGTGGTATAAGGTGAAATAGTGCTGTTTTGAACCTGGGACCAGACCTAAAACCAGGCACTGCTCTCTCTCTCTCTCTCTCTCTCTCTCTCTCTCTCTCTGCCTGGCTGATACTGATAGAGAATCTCAGAGGGTAAATGTAATAAATCTGGTAGGTGTAGGTAATGGAAAGTTTGAGGTTAATCACAATTCTGGACCTCTCCAGTTTCAGCTCTCAATGCAGCTCGTTTTGGAGGTATGACTGATATTTTCCTCAAGCCAAAGCCATTAGTATCTGCCAAAAGTTCACCGTTCCAGACAGTTACATGATTGCTGAAGGTAATTTTCAGAGAGGCGAACTCGTTCAGCAGGACTCGTGTGGAGCGACGTTTAACAGATTGACGTACACACTTGTAACAACTTCAAATTGGTAGATTATTACTTGTTTCCAAATGAGTTTTACACGCCACAAGCTTGGCTCGAAACATATGAGTCTGTTCTAACAAATAAGGTGAAATAATCTAAATTGCGAAATGCAAAAAAAAAAAAAGTTTGGGTTTTTAGGACCTCACTACATGGCAGAACTGCAATTGTTGGACAGGTGGACGTCCATGTTCTGCATGATCCTAAAGAGAACGGGCCAAATCTACACCCAACTACACCAAAGTTTCGCGCGTTGTCCGATTCAGGTCTGATCAGAGACATTTCACATTTTCATTTTAATTAGTTAGACTGGATCAAATGATTCAGAACCTAAATTCTATGATCTAGACTAACGCTTAAACAGTACTCTTTAGAATATTAGTGCATTGACATCATTAACGAATTCATAATAAACAAATGTGACCCAAAAAAAGCTAGAGACTAGTAAAGTCAGGATTTTAGCACCATACAAAGCAATCAAACATTCATCAACATTCATCAAACAAACCATTGTTCACTTACCTCAAAATTAATATAATATAGTGGAAATTAGCGATTTAGTTTAGCTTTCTGTCTCAATACAAACCACAGAAAGATGTACAGTGTTTTTACTGATGGCCAGCTAGCACAGCCAGCACTATATATTTTGTATGCATTGCTATAGAAATGAGTCAAGTACTGTATACAGACATAAAGAACAATCCTAATTCTAACCTAACAAGATTCTTAGATAGTTTCGTATTAATTACATGTGAAGTATTAAATAAAAGGAATAAAGGATGGAGAATCTTTTGAGGACTGAACATTGTGACATTGATTCTGGAAATGATTTTATTCTTAAACTTCATGATTTTAGTTTTCGAAGGAATTTTAGAAATCCAACATTTTCCAAATTCTTCCAATCGTTGTTTTTTTTTTTTTTGTACAATACAGCTTCACTATGTCTGCCAAATGGTTCATTATACTGTACTTAAGAGAGAGGTCTTTTTCTCATTATTTAATTTCTGTATATATTTATCCTTTATCAGTGTTTTCCAAACTAAGTCCCCTTTTGCACTCCACAGTTGTTCAAACACACCTGGTTCAACTTGTACTGAGATTGGACAGTTAGCTGGAAAAAGTTTATTCAGGTGTGAAGAGTAAACTGAGCGGTGTAGTGAGACTCTGGAGCTGGGGCACCTTGTAAGGACTTGAAGAAATGAAACATATAAGTGTTTTTTTTAAACAACTATGGAAGTGATGTGCAGAGGCGGTTTCACTTGAGCTGCTGTTTTGGTGGAGTCCAGAAGAAAGCCAGACAGAGGAATAAATGTGCCACTAATATCCCAAACGTGGGCGCTTACTAAAAGAATGGGCTACAAAGTCGAGATTAAATGCACTTTTTATGAGGCCACAGCTGTTCCTAATTGATTCCTCAGAGACTGTTGGATTTTGAAGTCCCTCAGCATTACCAGTCACGTCAGGCCGCTTGCCGTTTTTCTGTCATCCATCTCTCTCTGGTCCGTCTCATCTATCCCAGGCAGTCCATAAACAAACAGACAAGAGGCTCTCTGATCTTGTTGAGCTTAGCTGCACTCCTCGATGGGGGCATTCCCATAACTCAGCTCACACCATGGAAGCTTCGCCTCCCGCCAGAGACCGAAATGTAATTAGAGGGAAACATCAGTGGCATAACAAATCCGCTGTCCTTGCCGCACTGTAGCTCCATTTATCTCTCTTGCTAGAGGAGCAAATTTCTGCCTGCGTGTTAGGTTAACCTCCAACCCTGGAAACCAGTGCATATAACTGTTCAGGGTAGCGTCACTGTAAGCAAACATCCTGTTCTCACAGTTCTCCGCAGTCCCCACAGTAGGCCAAATGCCCAGAGGACCTGACTGAAGGTTGGTCGTTAAAAAAAAAAGGAAGCCTCAGTAGGCTTGGGGCCAGTGGATGATTGCAAATGTAGAAAATATTTCGCAAGCCAAGTCATATGCAAGGTGATGGACAGTTTAGGACAGTGATGGGAGTTAACAGCCCTGTATCCAGGTGGATCGAGTTGAGATTTTGTCTTTAAGCGGCTTTCTAAAGATTTTATCTGAAAAACATGACCACTATTGGAAACATTTCAGCAGACATTTTTTTTTCAGACATATTCTTGGCCTATCATCATCATCATCATCATCATCATCATCATCAATCAGATTACTTACAATGTTTGTGAGATTTGATTGATATACCGATTTCCTACTACTAGGTTAACAGTGTTAATTCTCTCAGGTAAGGATTCCAATAGTGTCTTGAGAGTTCTTGTCCATTCATTCTACTGACTTGCTGCAACCTATTTCAGTGTTTCACCTGCACAAGTTCCCATGAGTTTTCTGTAGGACTGAGGGCTGGGGATTTTGAAAGACAGCCTTTCATAGTTCATCCATACAATCAGCTTTTCCCGGTGGTGGTTGTGGGGCAACAGGCTGAGAAGGTCAACCCAGACTTTTCTATCCCTGGCCACAGGTTTCAGCTCCTCTCGGGAATGCTCCCAAGCCAACTGTGAGATATAATCACTCCAGAATTTCCTGGGTCTGCCCCGGGGTCTCCATCTAGTGGGACTTGCCTGATACATGTCTGGTGGGAGTAGACCTTCAGGACATTCTAAGGTGTCTGAACCATCTCACCTTGCTCCAGTGGCTCTGCTCCGAGGCTCTACCGGATTGCAGAGATCCACAGTACAGTTAAATTCTTACTTTTTCCATATTGAGTTAGGGTTGGAGCACAGGGTCAGACATGATACAGCACCCATGCAGCAGAGAAGATTTGCTCAAGAGCCCAAAATTGACAGTTTGTTGATGTCAGAGCTTAACGATTTTGCAATCCAGTCAAAATGTCCAGTGCTCAGTCAGGCTCAGAGAACAAGTCACACACAAATTTGGTTCTATGAACACTGCTGTCATCATTCTGGAACATGCCATAAAAGCACAAAAGACACCCTCAGAGTTTCACCAACTGTCTATCCGCTTTTACGTGAAGTTACATTTGTTGAGGTGCACAAACTGTTGAGAGAGTTGGGCTTGACATTGTACAGTAAGGCACTGCTATTGCTGCATATAGCAGTTTTTTGTTCAGCAAGCTTGTACAGCAACCTAAAGGCTTCTTGGCGTTGTCCTTTTTGGGTGAACCTCTACAAATTCTATGTAGAATCCTTCAGAAGAGTAAAACCTCCCTTGAAAACTAAACCTGTCAACCATCCAAAGAAGCCTTGAGGAAACCTTTTTCTCTTTTTTTGTGTAGAGATTCACTATGTTAATGGGCAGCTACAATCTTCTGCCAGATCTTTGCAGGACACTACAGAGGTGACAGGGCATGCTGGGAAACGAACTCCTGCCCCACAGTAGTAACCATGGAAAGAGAGATGTGGCTGTTGACGCTTGAGAAAATCGATCGCTCACGCAGCGAGAGGCCAGAGTGCTTTGGCAGGGCTGTGAGATGAAAATTGATCTACAGTGACCTGACTTGAAACGTGACATACCATGCATTGTAAAATCTTTGCGTCTGTGTGTTTCGGATACGCTTAAGTTGTCATGAATGTACTGGGTTTGCTTTTACTCTTATTATTTCAAGTTAGGCTCAGTTAATTTCATGAATTCAGACTAGTAAGTAAACACTGTCTAAAAACAATGAAGTGGAAACGATTGCAAAATGTATTCTTAACTCCTTGCACCATTGCTTAAACGGGTGTGAAACGTTGGCTAATTGTAAAATGAATCACGTTTTTATGTTCAGGTTAAGATAAATTAACACGATGCTTTATTTCAGTAAGTAAAACACTTAACTTTTTTTTTTTACAGGAACGTTTAAACAATTAAACCCAATTTGCAAATCAACTTTAAACCATAAAGATGAATTTGCCATTCAAATTAAAACCATTAAGCTGAATTTGCAGACTCGGATTTACTCAGAAATTCTTGACGTTTCGTCATGATGTACTCAAAGCAGACCCAGTGAGAAATTAGGGTATTTTTAGGATTTTTTTTTTATGTTATTAGGGGTTTTTTTTCTGACTAACAGCACCACAGTGAGTCACAGTGAAGTTGTTTTAGATATTGCGCTCGTCTCTCTGATATATCTCTAATTTGAGACGTATCATCCTTGATTTCCTGTAGAATATGTCTTCCATCTGTCGCCTGATGGCTATTTTTGTTTTGCAGAAAAGCCAGAGTTGAGTCTACATATACAGTAAGGCACTGCTATTGCTGCATATAGCAGTTTTTTGTTCAGCAAGCTTGTACAGCAACCTAAAGGCTTCTTGGCGTTGTCCTTTTTGGGTGAACCTCTACAAATTCTATGTAGAATCCTTCAGAAGAGTAAAACCTCTCTAGAAAACTAAACCTTTCAACCATCCAAAGAAGCCTTTGAGGAAACCTTTTTCTCTTTTTTTGTGTACAGATTCACTATGTTAATGGGCAGCTACAATCTTCTGCCAGATCTTCTACATATCTACATATCCTGCTGGTAAAGAGGACAGGAAACGCTTCCAGCAATCTTGCATACATTAAACTAGTTCAAAGCAAAGGCTGTTTTTAGTTTTCCAGCTTTTCTTGCTGTCTGGTGATAACGATGACTTTAAATGATAGTCACTTGCTTAGGTCACTTGTAGATCAGCAGCACAGCCTCCACTCTCTAAACTCAGAGCTCTAATCCACATCAAACGAGTCCATGGCCCTTCATCACCTTTACGAGCCCCATTAATGAGCTTCATACGGGGCGGCAGGTAACGTTTCCGCTTTAAGTTCGGCTTCATGAAAAAGTGACCTGTCGGCAGGAAGCTCTCAGATCTTTTAGCTCTGGTTAATGTTTATGGACCGTGAACGCCAGCACAGGTCACGCTGCCACATGCCGAGTGTGTTTAAAAGGAAGAGGAAAGAGGTGACGGGGTCACAGAGGTCATGAGCTACTTTTGTTTAATGGGGATAATAATGGCTTCACCTTTCACTGCGTGATTCATCAGGGCATACAGGGAGAAGACATAATCTCACAAAGCCTTGCCAGTCGTCTTCTTCACAAACATCCATAAAATCTTATTAAGGGAAGTTTAAATAAGTAAATGAAAAAGTGTAAATAAATTATACATTCTTACATACAAGGGTTCCTTTGTTAATTATGGGTTCGTAGCTTTCTAATGGGATTTTTGCATTATGTTTTAAAGAGTGTTGATTATTTTCCCATAACAGCACATTGGCAGAATGTTTTATTTTATAGCGATTGGCCAATGATTACAATTTTTTATTTATTAAAGAATGACATTATCCATTTATAGCTACATTTAGTGACCATGAAGCAAGTTAGTTATTTTATAGCAGCTCTATAATTTTTTAATAAGTTAGTTCCTGTTTTCACTTATGTTATAGCAGCTATAAACAGTCACCAGCCTCTCCTTTTTCTTTCTCTTGAAGTTAATAATAATAAGAGAAATCTGCAGCTTGTCACGAGTTTAAAAAGCATAAACTTCTGTCCTGAAGACGTCTGAAAACTTAAAGTTACAGCTTTACCTCTGAGTGTTACAGTTCCAGTGTTACTGACACCGGAGACTCCTTCCATAAATGTTAAATAAACATCACCTTACAGAAAACTCTGAATGAGCTGTTGCTATAGAAACATATTAGAAGGAGCGCATTAATATAAACCTGTGATCTGCAGCTGCACTACTGTCAGAGCTGCTGTTACAGACAATTAATCAACGCCTTCTGACCAATCAGAATTCAGCAGCGCTGTGCATTTAAAGGGGGAAATGAGAGAACTCTGCGAGGGAAAGAATTGTGTAAAAGGAAACAAGGAAAAGGAAGTGAGAAAAGCTTTATTAATAGCCAGTTTCGAGTGTGAACGTTGTGCTCGTTCTGCCATACGTGATGATTTAAAGCGCAAAGTTACGGCGTGTCAGATGCTGATGAGTAATTGAAGAGTGGCTTAGAGACCTGTAGAGCAGAATCTGAATGCATAACACACACTTTATCACCTTTAATACACACTGCAGTTACTCAGGCAGTAACACTGGTATGTGTGTGTGTGTGTGTGTGTGTGTGTGTGTGTGAGACTGGCACTGATTCTCCTCCTGGGCTTGAGGATGGATGGCTTTTGTTCTGTGTTCTGCCCTCAGCACATATGGAGACACGCAACACTGCTTTTTTTGGCTTCCTTACATTTGATCCTCAAGCAAGCTCACACACACACACACACACACACACACACACACACACACACACACACACACACACACACACAGAGTATGGATTAGAAGGGATTTTTTTTATTTCTCCAAAATAACAGAAGTGTTTTTGAAGCTTCTAGAGCAATCGAATGTCGAAATATACAAAAGAATATGTTATTTCTTAAATAAGGCAAAAATACGCCACACCAACAACCGTGCTGTGTTCTCTCAGAAGATGTGTTAAATTAATTCACAGCTGAGCTCACGTAAACCGCACTTCTGTGTGACATTTTATCTTAACCTTTTAAAATGTGCAATTTGTCAGCGAGCAGCTGCTGTATTTAAACCTGCTTGATTTTCATTAAAAAAAACCGAAAGCATGTCGAAATGTCCTACTTCAGCCAACTGGAAAAAAAAAAACCCAAAAAACTAAAATGACTTTGTTACCGTTGTCTCCAAATTGCATTTTTGTTAATAAGATTGTTATAAAAAAATGTTATTAACTGCAGTTATACCCAAGCATCAACAGCAGTACAAAATATATTTATATATTTAAAAAAAAAAACAGGAAAGAATAAAATAAAAAGTGTTGCTTTAAATTGTAAGTTAACTTTTAAAATCGGGTTATGGATACAGAAACCTTGTGTTTGTCTTAGAAAAAAAACAAAAAACAAAGAATAGGAGTTGTAATTAAAACAACAAAATATATAGATGCATAAACTAACTTGGTGTTTTATTTTGTCATGGACGAGTGTGATATAGAGTACATTCTCCGGTAGAATTATCTGTTATGCTGCATGACATAAGGCCATGAAATTAATTCATATTACATTTTGTTGTTGTTGTTGTTGTTGATGATGATGATGATGATGATGATGATTATGTTGAATGCCCTTTCCAGCTTTTACCCATATATATATACTGTGTATAAATATACCCATATGGCCGTCCTGCCGAAAATATAGGGTTGGACCGAGGATAGAAACAAAAACGCAGCCTGTAAACACAAGCGTAGAGCTTATAGTTCAAAAAGGGCGTGAGTGTTTGCTCCAGATGATTTGGGTAACATCTAATTTAACTAATTACTGCGTGCTTCCTCCTAAGCTAAGTGTGATAAACTGGTGGACGGAAATCTGGCGGAAGGCATCTTGTTTGAGTAAATTCATCGAGGGTGTAGCTCATAGGATAAATGTTTGTTTGAAGCACAAGAATAACAATGCACTGCAAAAAAAAAGTAACGGCACCCTGTAATTTCTGCCAGTATATTTCTGAAATATAATATCATACTGTAAAGCTGTTGTAGTGGTCACTTGTGTACAGTTTGTGTTTTTTGGCGCTTACCGTGACTTCTGGTGTTCTGCAGGGAGCCATCTTCCTGCCGGGTAACCGCGTCACCGAGCATCCCAGCAACGGAGACGAAGCCGGCAAGTTTCTGTTCGAGGTCATTCCAGGTAAGCTAAACAATGAAACTTCCAGAGTTCACACTTGCCAGGAATTTTAAAGAGAGCGTGATCACAGAGGGAATGTTCGTCTATCAGATGGAATGATGCTGAAATTACAGAGTTTGAACATGTTCTTAGTGAAGACTCAAACATTATTATTCTTGAGTGTTTGAAAGTTTGAAAAAGTTTTTTTTTATTGCCCTTAAAGCAGGCCCTGGACTAGCACAAGCTAAATCAGGTCTGTTACGACAGGAAAACACTAAAATGTTCAGTGCGGGAGGATTAAATGAGCGCTGGTTTAGGACTGTCAAAGTTTGACTGCAGGGAGAAAAGTAGAAACATGCAAGAGAGAACTTAACCCTGTCAGACCAGCCATCTTTTGAGCATCGTTGCTTCTCAGTCCTTTGATTTGTTTGATTTCAGAGTTTGTCAGCGAGGACTGCAGACCTTTTCTTCTGGATTCAAACTTCTGTACTAGATCACATTTCAGCCACTACCTTTGTTGGTGGTCGAACACGTTGGATGTGTTTTTGAATCTTTTGGCTCTAGGAGCCATCACTAATTGGAGTGGCTTATTCCAAGGTGTAAAAAAAAATGTAAAATGTCTTGTTGGGTTTGTGACAATATAGTGTAGTTGTCTATAACTTCACTAATAAGCTTCAAAGTTTTAATGTAGATTGGTTATAAAAGTTAAATGATCTCAAAGGTTTGTTATCGAGACCCACGGATTGAAAACCAAACAACAACCAAGCCAAAGAACACAAATGTCTTGGGTTTTTCAGCTTTCTTATAGTCCATGGATCATCCCCATGCCCAGAAATGTACTCCAGTCCCTATGGGATGATCCACAGGTGTGTTGAATCCATTTCCTGGCACCTTCTTGGATGACAACTGCCTTGGTACTATATTTACATTTGCAGCATATAGTAGACGCCCCTTTTCAAAAGTGCTTTTGTAGTCTTTCATCAAAAACATATTCTCATGCTAGTTCACTAGGTCAGGGACTAAGAATACCATCAAGCTAAGAAAGGCTGAGAAAAGAAACACACAAGGAAAGGGATTAGCAGTTAATTGAAAGTGCTAATTCCAGTGCTTAGTGAAGAGATAGGTCTTCATGTGTCCAGACAAGTACGAGTTCCAAAGTATTTCTTGAACAGCATTATGATGGGAGCTGGAAATGGACACAGTGGCAACATAGACAAATAAACATTAATATTCAGTAGTCTGATAATTTCCATTACATCTCAAATCACTCTGGGCAATACTTTTATTCAGCGTGATGCTGAACCCAATCCAAGACTAAAACAGCAGTTGAGGGCTAAAGGTCTTTCTCAAGGACCAACAGTGGCTGTCTGATAGTCCTGGGACCTGAACTCCCAACTCTCCACTCACTAACAGACCCATAGCTACTGAGCTACCAGATGTTTTCTGCATGCCTTATAGACTTCCACTTCCTGTTTGTGTTGGCTTATCTTGGAGCATCTGCAAGCGAAACCTCCAGAAGCCTCTTTCTCGTAGCCAGAGTATCTGGGGGAATGATGGAATGAAAGCAGGTGTTGGCTTACACGTACAGATATCAACATACACACATTTTTGCTGATTGCATTGCTCTTTTTTATGTTATATTTGTGGTAGCCTTCATCTTACCTCCTATACTTTTACTTTTCTTCGAAGTATCTCATTTCACCTTTCATCTTCTTTCATCTTTCAATTGGTCGATACAGCAATGCCGTGCTTTTCATGGTGCTGGGGCAGTTTGTCCTTCAGTGTGTCAGTCGATACGGTGACTCTGTGTGTGTGTGTGTGTGCGTGTGTGTCTATGATAGCTTCAGGCTTGAAGTTCATATTACCTTATTAACGGGAACAAACTATCCGCTTTGTCCCATGAAAGTCACAGAGCACACTGCTCTTTTTGTCTTCTGGACCATCGGTTTGATTCAGGTTATATTACCTTTCAAAATCTTATGACCTTGTGATGTTTGTGACCTTTACAATCTCTTTAGGGCTCTGGATTTATCTGACCTTATAATGAAAGAGGTGCATTGATGGAGAGCTTTAGTATGACATGCATCAACCTTTGCTGCCTTTAATATAGTTCAGGTTTGACAGTAAATGCCACAAGGCATCCTCGTACTCCCGATGTCACGTTAAAGAAAGGATTTTGCCACTTTGTAGGTATAATTACCACATTCCTGATGGTACAGACACCAAAACCCTGCAGAATCTGTGTGTTAAGTGTAAGTGTTTCTGTCTCAGCACACCAGCAGATGTGAGAGTATAAGTACTGCGCCAGAAACAATCGGAACCGGAGATTTAAAACTGGCTTTTCGCCCTTTGGAAAGGCTGTCAGCCTCCCACTGGCCTGTCAGAGCGCCATGAAAAACTACGTGAGCATGTGTAGGCATTGTTCTGCAGTTCGGTCCCAAAAGAGCAAAAAGAACATCTCCATATGCTCAGTGTCTTCAAATGCTTTTTCTTCTGTTTTGCTGTTTGGTGAGTAAGCCACATATGGTGTAGATAAAATAAGATTAAAGAGGTGTTAATTAATTAATACAGTGTTTGGCTGAAAAACGCTGAATCATGGTTCTTTTAAATCATGGTTCTCTGTGACTTCATTACATTACACATTAGGAGATATAATTTGTTCTGGAGCACCTCATAGCAAATTTTACTGAATATACCTTTTTATTATGCTTTCTGCATGACTGGTCCTTCAAAGCCAAAATTCTCTATCAAACACCAGCATATAACAACAAACACCAGCATTCTTCACATTCATGGTCAACAACAAAGTTCATCAATAAACCACAACATTTTCCAATAAAAAAAACAACAACAACATTATTCATCAGCACCAATGCAAACCACCAGTGTTCTGCAGAAAAGCACCAACAAATGCTAACAAACACCACCATTACCTACGAAACACCAGATTTCCTAAATGAACCAAGTTTGATCAAACCTCACAAACATCATAAACATTAACATAACATCGTCCTTCAAATTTCAATCTTTGTCATCAAAACACCAACATGCACCATCAAACGCCATAAAACAACACCAACATTCTTCTTTAAAAAACAATATTCTCCATGAAACACCACCATTCTCCACTGAACACCAACATCTACAAAACATCCACATTCTACATCAAACACCTTATAAGACCAGCAAACACTCACATTCAGCATCAAACGCCATTGTCATTCTCCATCAAATCCCAAGATTCATAATTAAACACCAACAATCTCTATCAAACCCCATAAAACAAGAGCAACATTCTTCTTTAAACACTAAACATTCTTCATCAAACACCACAAACACCAACATTCACCACCAAACACCATAAACACCAAAATTCTCCATCAAACAACATATAGCAAGAAACACCGACATTCTTCTATAAACACCAACGTTCTCCATCAAACATCAACATTCTCCATCACCTTATAACACTAACACCTACATTTGCTGTAAAGCCCCAAATTTCTTCAATAAACACCAGCATGCTAACTTTAACATGAGACATTAACATCCTCGGTGCGGTCAGGCTTTAGGCAGGGTTTGGGATCACACTCAGGTTTGAGACCATCTGAGGCTTGACTATGAATCGATTCGACTACAGGAAGCGAATCAAACACGCTGAATGTTTGCAGCAACCTTTTTGTAAACGTGAGCTGCTAAACTGAGCCAAAGGACAGAGCTGTAGCGCTGTATGCCATGCGATGTGGACATTTGAACCGAAGAATAAAAAGAGAAAATAAACGCCGGATATGAATTCAAAATGTTTTAAACTACAACTATTTATATAAGTGTCAAATCATTTATTTAGTGCCGACTCCGTGTTCTCCATGCTCGGGTGAGTTTTGTTATTTGTACACGCACTTGGTAAAGGTTTTTTACGAGGACGTTTTCAGTGCTACACGGTCCTCAGATATTATTTTTTTTTTGCTTTTTGGTTTGTTTAATTACATGCGCAGTGAAACTCAACCAAGCCAAATAGCGAAAGATCCAAAAGAATCAAATTCTCTCTGATTTAGACTCGACAAATGGACTCCTATGGATGAAAGCACCCTCGTTCTCCTGTGTTTGTCGTTTTGAGCTGGTCCATCTGCGCTCTCAGTCTGCCATTTCTTTCCCACACACACACACACACACACACACACACACACACACACGCACACACACATCTGCCACAACACTGCAAATCAGCCGAATGAGACACTCAGCGTTTAAATTAAATATTAGTTTGACACACTAAGAGCAAATGAGCAGAATCCTTCCGAAAGACAAGAGGCAGCGTTGTTATTACAAAGCAAAAGAATGTTCTGCGCCGAGCTTTACTTCCGTCACTGGTTTATTAAAAGTTGACCCAGACTTGTCACTGGAACAGCCTCCGTGATTTCCACCTTCTTTAGAAATGTGGCGGCTCTGACAGTAAACACAACCAGCCCAAGTTCCTAATTTTGCTCCACACGTCTCCAGTGCGGCGAAAATATTAGATACAAACAATACCAAAGGTAATAAAGTAGGAAAACAGTTTTAGAATCTAGGATACAAACATATCTGAATAAAGAAATGTAGTATATGAAGTTAAATTGCATCATCGCATCATTTAAAATCATGCTAGTTAGCTAGAAAGGAGGCTAGGCAGCCACACTGCTTCACCAAATCAGAGCATTTAAATTTATTATACCATTATTAACATTTTAAAATACTAAAATTGACTAAATAATGTTGTAAATGACACTAATATTAACAGCTTCAATCCTCTCTTACACAATTCTGCTCTGCTGTGTGTTGTAGCTAGCATAAAATGAAAACTAGCCATTTTTAGCTGACTAGCGTTAGTCAGATTCTTTATCTGAATGTTGTTGTTTTTTTTTTTGTTTTTTTTTTTTTAAAGTTTACCTAAAATTAGAAATGATTTGGGAATTAGGGAATCATTTTGGTTTGAATTTAGTTGAGTGCAAATGTTTGCACACCCTTAGGACAACCCAAAGAAGGCTTTATAAGAGACGAAATTTTATTTGTAGCAACTAGACGTTTACACCGTGTTACATTTCACGGATTTTATTATCACATATAACAAAAGGGTCAGACGTGTGTTTGTATTATATTAAATATTAAAAAAGGAAAATATGTTTTATATATTTTTATACTGTATAAATAAAACAACTTTCTTCAGATCAGGAGTTAAGCCATGCCTTTTTCTGTTTCTTTTTTAAAAGACTTTTTGTTGGATAGTTATCTTATTATAGGATGCATCCACATAAATAAATTTTTTTGTATATTTATTATTAAATATGATAAAATACAGCTACATTGTCCTTTCTTTCTTTCTTTCTTACAAAGAAGCTATGCGGGATGCAAATTTTTGCACTCTTGATGCTAAAATTCAGTTTTCGTTTAAGAAACCTTAATTTCAAGTCAAATATTTGATGCACAGCATCGAAGTTTGAGACCTGGGACAAAACAAAAAGGTGCAGTCATGTGCATCGAGCGTCTAAGAATAGCTGCAGTGTTTTGAATATGGAGTGTTTTTTTTTTTTTCAAAAACAACGCAGGGGTGCGGTCAATGCTCTGAGGATCTTCTGACAGTCAAGACTGAGCTGAAGAGCCGATGCAGAAGGCGGAGGAATGAACGAGGAAGTGAAAACTGTGTTTTTTAATGAGGGGAAGCACCTGCTGAGTGATGAACAGAGCTGAGAAATCGATGCGCTCCTGTCGAGCGTGTATGGGTTATTAATGAGCGTTTAATGGACTTATTATTAATCACGCTTATTTCATCATAAGTGAGGTGCCTTTTATTGAGACATCTTTAAATCTCTCTCTCTCTCTCTCTCTCTCCTGGCGTCTCGTTTGCAGTAGAAATCCTTAAGTTTGGGAGTCCTAAAGATTTACATTTCTATATAAATAAATTAGATTTAAAAGGCTAATGTTTGACAACTCTCAGAAGGGGAAATGATGCACTTTTGAGCCCTAAACCAGTTAAAGGCTAATTATATATAACTAATAACTATACAAATTTAGTTAGACAAATTCTCTTTTGCATATTTAAGTATCTTTTTTGGAAACTTTTGGAAAATGTGAAAAAAATACTTGCAAGAATATTAAAAAAAAAAAAAAAGATTTAAAAAAGTTAGTAATCATGGATACAGTGAAGTTTTGTGTAAGATGTTTGATGGAAGGAGTCTCCAGTGTCAGTGCTTTGTAACACTCAGAGGTAAAGCTGTAACTTTAAGCTTTCTTAATCTTCAGGACAGAGGAGTTCGCGGTATCATGACAAGCTACATTTTTTATTAACTTCAAGAGAAAAAAAAAGAGAGGCTGGTGAGGGAACGACTGTTTATAGCTGCTATAACGTAAGCAATATCTTGTTTCGCAGACATTTAACAACACATTCTTTAATGAATTGAAATGTAATCGATGGCAGATTACTGTAGTATAAGAGGAATAAAACACATCGGGACGTGCTGCTATAGGAAAATAATCAACTTCAGGATGCTTATAATTAAATCAGATTTTAGTGGCAAAGACTAAACTTTTTATTTTTAAACATGGTCCACTCGAACCTTCTCCGTCGTGCTCTTTGACACTGTTCCGGCGCTAGAAGGAGGAGAAATCTGCCAAGGTCAAAGTCAGAGGATCTGAGGACTACGGGTCATTTTCCCAGAGTCCCACTGCACCCAGCTTCCTGCCGGAAACAAAGCAGAAGTGATACGCTATCGTAAAGTCCACAGTGCGTTGTGTGGGTATCAGCTTTACATTAGCGAGTGCAGGACAAACATAGGATTTTCTCTATTAGCGTGTTTACTAATGGATCGGTGAGTTAAAGGGAAGCTTTATCCAGCACTGTGAGGACGTGTGGATCGGTTCCCACAGAGTCACAGCTGCACTTGTAGATGAATTATTGCTGAATTACCGTGTGTCACTTGTAGTTTGTTTCTTGTGGGTGTGCAGCAATCGCTACTTTTGTCGCTTGCGCCCATGCAGCACTCAACGTTTTTATTTTTAGATCCAACAAAAAAACCAAAATGTACAGATTACAGTGAACTAATTAAACGTAAATTAAACAGTGCGCTAATCATTGCGGAAATAGTTTCTTTTTATTTACATGCTATGTGTGAGTCTTCATGCTTAGCTTTGTTCTCAGATTAGATTAGCACAACAAGCTAACTTTACTAGCTACATACACTTACCAGAGGCACCAATGATCTCTGCTTCTTCCTTCCAAGCTTTATTTTTCTTCCATTTTGTGCGTCAGACATTAATTGGGAACCAAGGGCCGGTAGGAACTAAAGTTGCGAGTAGGGAACTGAAGAAACGTCGGCCCACACGAGCCATAGAATTGTTCTGAGGAATCGTTCGAGCCAATCGTTTGGGTTTGTTGCTTGATAGCATCGTATCTAATTTGCATAGAACTGAGAACATCTCAACCTTGTCGCTTGTTAGTGTGAACGCAGGATTGTACAGCACCGAGGTGGAGCTGGTGCGTGTATTAAATATTGTGTTCGTTTGCTGCTGCAGTATTTATGAGTAAAAGTTTAACGATATTGTCTGTGATTTTTTACGGCAATGATATTAGCAGGGATTTATTACGGTGAGTCGAGCCGCTGTTGCTCTGAGGGAGGTCAGTGATGAACGCTTCATCATTACACTCCTTATTGCCCGTTTGTGAAGCCGCCTGCAGTGAAGGCGAGACGAGGTAGAGGCGCTTTCCTCCCGAGGCCGCCGCAACGCCGCTGCCATGTTTGTTTGGCCAATATTTCTCCCTGTGTGTGTCCCGTTATTGGGTTCTGAGGCCATGGGCGGCATGTTCCCAACAGCGACGTCATTTATTTCCCATTTAAGCCCGACATAATACAGAGAGAGAGAAAAAAAGAGACCGATCTGAGACCGAGACTGCTGCAGCTGAAAGAGAGAGAGAGGGGAGAGAGAGAGGAAAAGAAAGAAAGGGTTGAGGATAGACAGATAGATAAAGAAGGAAAGGCAGAAGGGAGAAAAAGAAGAGCAGAAGGATAAAGGAGGGAAATGGTGAGCAGGAAAGGAAAAGAGAGGGAGAGAAATAGAAAAGATGGAAAGAAAAAACAGATAGAAAAGAGACAGAAAATGGAGAATGGAAGACAGGAAGGCTGAGATTGTGAAACAAAGATCAGCCGATGGATGGATGGATGGATGGATGGATGGATAGATAGATAGATAGATAGATAGATAGATAGATAGATAGATAGAGACTGCAAGAAGGCTGAGATTGTGAAAGAAAGAAAGAAAGAGATAGAGAACAGATAGATAGAAAAGAGAAAGAGAATGGAGAACAGAAGACAGGAAGTCTGAGATTTTGAAAAGAAATAAAAGAGAAAAAAGATTTTAAAA
Source organism: Pangasius djambal (assembly GCA_022985145.1). Classification (NCBI taxonomy): domain Eukaryota; kingdom Metazoa; phylum Chordata; class Actinopteri; order Siluriformes; family Pangasiidae; genus Pangasius; species Pangasius djambal. Next base: position 23,317,256 of record CM040989.1, on the reverse strand, counting down.
GTCAGTAACAAAGAAATGAAACAGAGAAAGAGTGATGTGGGGCTTTTTTGTCTCAAGTTTGTCATGGCAGTGACACACACACACACACACACACGCGCACACACACACGCTGTGAATGTGTGATTATAGAACAGAAGAAGTTTCAATCTAAAGCTCTAAAGATGTTCGTTCTCATCTTTCCATCCCTCCTGCAGCGAGTCAGGACTTTTTATTGCCTTATTACTTCTGCCTCGTTAATCTGCACTCGACTGAACACTGAAGAAAGTTATTAGAGATAATTAACCCCGAAAGACACCAGGAGTCGTATTCATAGAGTCACTTATAATCGGTGTGAAGACTGGAGGAAGAATAAGAGAAAGTAGAAAATGATGTCTTTCTTTTTTTTGTTGTCATAATTATTAATGTTCAAACAATAATAACACCAACACCATTTCTCACACACTCTTGTGTCGGGAATTCAGTTTCCAAGTTAGTCGTACAGTACAGTACAGGAAAGGAAAAGAAATGGAGAGAAATGGAAAAGATAGGAACAGATAGATAGAAAAGAGAGATAGAATAGAGAATGGAAGACAGTAGGGCAGAGCTTGTGAAAGAGATAGATAGATAGATAGATAGATAGATAGATAGATAGATAGATAGATAGATAGATAGAGATTGTAAGAAGGCTGAGATTGTGAAAGAAAGAAGGAATAGAAAGAATAATAATCAGAGCTCAAAGTGGACGGGTCATAGCAGGTAGCTGAGTGGTTAAGTTCTTGATTTCTTTCGCTTTGTGTCCAATGTTACCAGGACCATTTCTGGAAACCATGGCAACCCTGGTCATGATAAAGCGCTTAGTGAAGATGAACGAATGAAAAATTACACAGATAAACTGGTAAAAAGCAACGAGAACAAGACGAAGGAAACAACAGGCTCAGAAACGCGCAGTGAGACTTTCTCAGTGAGACTTTGTGATGAAACATAGACACGCCAGCGACCAGAGACCATTGATTCGTCAAATACAATTGTTACAGAATTGCCCTGATTAATATCTCTGGCTATAACTGCTTATAAACTAATTAAATCAAATAGCTTCACTACTTGCGCCGTAACCCACAGCGTGCTTCATATCACAGACCAACTAATGGATAATGAAATTTGCTGCAGAGTGTTTTTATTCTCAATTTTATTATCAATTGTCTCTATTATTTTAGCAGATCGAAGTCAATTAGTAATGCTAACTTTTATCTGTCTACAAACCGACACACAGCACCCCGACAGTCAGTCCATGCAGGAGCAGGTGTGTAGATGCGAGGACGTTTTTAACATTCAGCCTTTTCTCTGCTCTCACACAGATGATTTCCTCCCCTTACAAAGAGCGCACTCATTCATGCACCTCAGTTTCCTGCTCCATGTTCCAGTCCCGGATATAATGAGACGTTTTGTGTTGATGACATTTGGGGATATGACTTATCCAAGCCACTATGTGAAATTTTCGCAAAAAAAAAAAAAAAAAAGAAAGAAAGAAAAAGTGGTCATATAAAGATCCCTGGGCAGCCAGAAAGAATGTTTTTAGTCATTCCCCTTGGTTTTTGAGGGTGCCAAGGCGATGCCTCGTCTTCCTCGGCATTCACTTCCTTTCGCTGCAAAACAAGAGAGCGCCTAAAGACTAGGGACAAAAAAAAATCGAAGAGAAATGAGAGGAAAAAGCCAACAAACAAATTCCACAGTGCTAAATCTGGCCAACAAGCTGCTGACACACACACACACACACACATATCCAGGGCTGGGACGGAGCCGGAGGACCATCTGTGTGTTTTTGGCCTCTGAGACACTGAGGATCCTCTATTCTTAGTGTCCTAGCTCCTATCAGGGGACTGGACCAGGTCCAGGTGTGTGTGTGTGTGTGTGTGTGTTTGTGTGTGTGTGTCTGTGTGTGTGTTCCTGCCAGCGAGCCTGTGAAGGAGTTCACCTTGGGTGTGAAACACACCGGATTCACATTCATCCTGACCGGCCTCCTCTGAACAGAAGCGCTTGTTAGGAGGACGAGCCTCAGAGCCAAACAGGGGCCGTGTTTTCAAACACAAAAAGTGCAGGAGTGCAGGAGGGCTGTTTCCTGAACACCTCTTAACGTCTTATCAGAAAAAAAAAAAGCTCTAAAGCTTGTAAAGCTGTGGAACTCAAATTGGGTCCACACACCTCCAGGGATCTGATCATTTTATTAGGGGTCCAAGCACTGAATATGGTAGATATTTGGTAGCATTAGTGAGGTCAGGCTCTGGTGTCAGGTGAGGAGGTCTGGGGTGCAGTCGGTGTTCCAGTTCATCCCAAAGGTGTTCAGTGGGGTTGAGGTCAGGGCTCTGTGCAGGACACTCGAGTTCTTCCACTCCAGCCTTCACACACCATGTCTTCATGGAGCTCGCTTTGTGCACAGGAGCATCGTCATGCTGGAACAGAGTTTGGGCCTCTTAGTTCCAGTGAAGCGAAACTGTAACGCTACAGCACACAGAGACGTTCTATACAATTGCGTGCTTCCAACTTTGTGGGAACAGTTTGGGGAAGAACCACATATGGGTGTGACGGTCAGGGGTGCACATACTTTTGGCCATTTGTAGAGGAATATCAAATGATAAATACATTAGCGAAACCACCAGGGAAGTAAAATCTCCAGATCTCCACTGTGCTTCCCGGTTCCATGTTTTGTAAAATACAGTATCTAATGTAATATAATAACATAATATAGTGAGCAAGTTATGAACAATATTAGCATATTATTGTTGGCGAACATTTTACGCTTTAACCTCGACAAAATGTTGTTTCGGCAATGAGATTTAGCATCCTGTCCTCTCATTGCATGTAAAAGATATTTGAGTCACCTTTATTTCCTCTCAAGGTGACTGTAAATTGCCAGATTTGTGCTGTTTCTGTGTACATGTACGTTCCCGAACCTGATTAGAACATCTGTAATCCATGCACACTGATTAATCCACCTCGTAGAAAATCGTTCTATCATGCGTCGGTGTAGTGTAGCAGGAGGTGCGATTCAGAGCGAGTAGTGGGAGCAATAGTTACACCGTCGAGATGCAATGCATCACCATGAAGCGTGTTATGTTTAAATATAGCTACATGCCAAATGAAAAGGTTTGTTTTGTTTTGTTTTTGAGTAAGACAGAGTGTTTTGTTCTTTTTCTGGTTGTTGAACTTCCGTGTCCTACATGCAACTATGAATAAAAAAAAAAGAAAACCCTGGACACACAACCTACTGATTTGTCCATGCCTGCATTATAGTATCTATTTAATATAATTAATATCATGTATGCAAAACATCCATACTCTAAGCTGATGCTAGCACTTTTCTAACTCTCTGTACCCTACACTACTCGCAGTCCAAAAGTCTGCATCCACTTTAAAGACCTGTGTTAAACTTTAATCAGTCATCAGAAACAGACCATTGTGGAACATGAAATCTTCTGCGTCTCCGAAGGGATCATGCTGAGATCAGCGCGAATCAGCCGGAGGAGTGTGTTGGCAGCTCGAGCTCAAGTGTCTGTTCCATTCATCCCGCGTTTTCAGCCAGGAGGATAAATCAGGGCTGTCATCGTATGAGATTTATCACCATGTGAGAGTATTGATTATTGGTTCATAGGGTCGCAAATCTCTATGTTCTACAGTCCAGTCCATAATGAAGCTTGGCTACAGATTACAGAAGAAGCCGTCGGGTCCAAACATCTGAGTCAACAATCAGGAAGTGTCTGGATTTAATCAGTAAAAAAAAATAATAATAATAATTCCACCATTTTGAGAAAATGCTTCTCAAACAAGTTTCCAACATCAGGGAAGTGCTGTAAGTTACCATCATCATCATTAGAAAGAAAGAAAGAAGCAGCAAGATAGATAGATAGATAGATAGATAGATAGATAGATAGATAGATAGATAGATAGATAGATAGATAGACTTATAACAAATAGCTTGATTTGTTCAATAGCTTGATCAATTTACTTGATCATTGCCTCCTTTATAAACAAGGTTTTGTTTTTTTTTTTTTGTTTTTTTTTCATTTTTCATTTTATTTTTTTTCCCCCCAGAAACAGTGTGGCACTGCTGTTTTTCATATACTTGGTGTATATTACTTGGTGTATATATACACGAATATCAGCCTCAAAATTAATGTAAGTGATATTGTTATATATTTCTTCCTGTATTCACCACACCTAATAGATAGACAGTGCTGAAAGAAAAGATGACAAACATCCCACTTTTAATATTTATGCCTGTGGAAGAATCACTTCTGGGCCTTAGATGTTCACGATGGACTTTGCTGTAGCCGTGCCGTGATTCTTCACTAATGCATCTCTCTCAGGGTTTCTTAGCAGAAGTGGTCTTAAGTGTTAGTAAAATGACTCCAGTGCCTCCAAGTGGTGAAGCGAACAATTACAAAAACACTGCAGCCGGTGCAAAACAGTGCATCTAAAACCGCATGCTGCTGTCCAAACTACAGGACGCTCTGTTTTTGGATTACGCTGTAAAATTAATCTGTCCATAAATACAACCCGTGTATGTGTAAATGAATAAGCAACAGAAAAAAAAAAAGACAGAGAGAGACTCTGGATACAGCAAGAGAAGAGAAAGTAAAAAAAAAGTTATTATATAAAAAAGATACAGAAAATGGAGAGAAAGGGAACGCATGGAAAGAAGAGGAAAAGGGAAACAGAGTAAAAATGAAGGAGAGACACCCTATCTCTAGGTCCTCAAGATCAAAAACTAGCATTTCCGATTTCAAAAACACATTTTCGGTGCCATTAAAAATATGTGCACCCCTGGGCAATTCAGGTTAATGCATTCCAGAAATGAAGAATACAGGAAGCACTTTGTTTTCAAAGGTTTTAAAATGACGCCATATTGAGATTTTTTTCAGTATGAAGGAAAGCCTTTAAATTGTTAGTATAAAAGACTTAATAACCGAGTGTTAGCTAAAAAATAAATCATTAGTCTCAGTCATTAGCTACATATAAAGTACTAATCATTACAGTTATAATAAAATGACACTGATGTTCAGGAGAAGTGTGTCCTGAGAATTCGAGTCTCTGGCTTTAACACTTCAGTGCTGGAGGACATCGGACATCGGAGGATTTGTCGAAAGCGAGTCCATCAAGCTGCTCTGATGTCGTATTGAACCCAATGTCGACTGACGGCTTCATGTTTTACGCTCGAAGCTAAAGCAGTGTGCAAGACTCCTACCTGCTCCAACAGTTCTTACTTTTGTCTTCATCTTCCTACGATATGTTTTTAGGCACTTAGTTGGTTCTATTTCCCAAAGTATGAATACATTTATAACTCAAACCACCGTGAGTCTGACCAGGATAAAACCGCCTCCAGGACAAGTTAGTTCCTGTTCTCACTTACGTTATAGCAGCTATAAACCATCGTTTTCTCGACAACTTCTCTTTTTCTCTCTCTCTTGAAGTTAATAATACATGGAGATACAGAGACACCTCTTTATTGAAAAGATAAAACTTAAAGCCAGGGTCTTCACTCTTATCCGCAAAGGGCCGGCGTGGCTGCAGGCTTTCATTCCAGCGAGCAGGAGCCACACCTGTTTAATCAGTTCCACTTATTTAATCAGTTCACCTTAGTCTCCAATCAGCTATCAAGTGCACCTCCAGTTTGACTGGAATGAAAGCCGGCAGCCACGCCGGCCCCGGTGCGGATAAGACTGGAGACGCCGACTTAATGCTACAGCTTTACCTCTGACTGTTTCCAAAAATGTTAAATAAACGTCTCCTTACAGAAAACTGCACCGTATCTACAATTACACATTTTAAATCTGTTTTCAGTTTTTTGTGTTCTTTTGACTCCTAGTTTGATTCTTTGATTCCTCATTTGATTCTCTGATACCTAATTTAATTCCTGATTTGATTCTTTGATTCCTGATTTGATTCTTTGATACCTAATTTAATTCCTGATTTGATTCTTTGATTCCTGATTTGATTCTTTGATACCTAATTTAATTCCTGATTTGATTCTTTGATTCCTGATTTGATTCTTTGATACCTAATTTAATTCCTGATTTGATTCTTTGATTCCTGAT
>CM040989.1:23226610-23302079 GCA_022985145.1 Pangasius djambal | reverse complement strand
ACGTGTATAAAGCTTAGGGTCTTATGCGTCTGGGTTATGCTTATAAAGTTTAATATAGTATCTTAATCTTAAGATAGTTTGTAATACAGTTATGCTGCTTCTAAGACATGCTTATAATACAATATAAAGGTTATAAGCATATCCTGGAAACATGCTTAAAAAGCTTAATATAGTATCTTTCACTCTTTGACATGTTAATAAAGATTAATGTAGAAGCTTTGTTTCTAAGACATGCTTATAATGCGTCATATGGCATCTTTTGTCTTTCGATCAGCAGTAATGTGGCCGGACTCTCGATTATTGTGTGTGTGTGTGTGAGTGTGTGTGAGTGTGTGTGTGTGTGTGTGTGTGTGTGTGTGTGTGTGTGTGTGTCACAAAGAGCCAGTGTGTATGTGAGTTTCTCATGACTGCACACTCCTATAAGGGGAACAGCACCGCTATACATCGGTCTCCAGAGGCCCTGCAGTCTACATCAGATAAGAAGAAGCTTATCACACACACACACACACACACACACACACACACACACACACACACACACACACACACTCATGTTTTCTCCATGAGGTCTCAGCTGTCACTAATGGAGTCTCCGTTCACCTGTTTTAATCCCACACCTGAATTTCAAGGGGAAAAAAAAGATTTCTGCTCTACAGACACTAAAGATTAAGCTAAAGCTTAATGCCATTTAATAATTTTTAAATTTTACTCCACTTCCCGGTTCTGTCTCATGTCGCTCCTGTTACTGGATAAGATTCCTGATTCCATTCACCTGTTGCTCATTAGCTCCGAGGATTTGCTGGATTTGGGATTGTCGTTTGCATTTCTGCGCCTTATCTAGGACGCGTTTGCTTATTCTATTACCAACGTTTCACACGTTTAATGGTTTCTGTTTTTGTGGATTCTGTTTAAACTTGTTGCAAATGTGTAAGCAGAAACAAGAAGAAGAGAGGAGAGCTCTAAAAGTGAGCTTCCTGTATTGGTTGGCTTTAACGTTAGGATTCAGATGTGATTAAATATAAGCAGTATAATTGGTTCAAATATAACTGGTGCAAAGTTTGTTGTTAGTTGTTAGGTACGGAGCCACTGGTGGTTATTTTTTGAATAAGGCATGACCACTGGGGGTGTAACGACGGGACGATTTGGATCAATTTAAAAGGCAACGATCGAAACGAATTTTGAGGCAACAATCGTAAATCAGTTATTACCAAAAAAGGAGAAATGATTCATATATTTAAAATGAAGTGTAAACAAGCTAGCAAGGCGATTTGTCCGTAACTCTTTTAAAATAGTCCTTCTCTACGTAATCATCATTCATGAATTAACAGTTGACCTATCCACGATTCGGAAAAAAAGGTGAGCACATATCGATCGGAGGCTACTACATCGTATCATATACGTGATAAATATATCATATAGTATCATATCGTAGCAGAATCAGAGCTATTATCAAATATCGGATTGTTTCCTAATGAATTGAGATTGTATCATATCGTATTGTATCGTAACAGAATCAGAGGTATAGTCAAATATCGAATAGTTGCCTAATGAATCGAAATCGAAATGAATCGAAATCTGCTACGGAATCGTAGCAGAATCAGAGGTATAGTCAAATATCGAATAGTTGCCTAATGAATCGAAATCGAAATGAATCGAAATCTGCTACGGAATCGTAGCAGAATCAGAGATGTCGTCAAATATCGATTTGGTGCCTTAGGAATTAAAATAATATTGTAGCATGTTCTAAAAACTATGATTGCTGGACAACACTACATCTCAGTCAATGTCTAATATGATGTTGTGTGTTCATTGACATTTAAGCCATTGATTGTGTGTGTGTGTGTGTGTGTGTGCGTGTGTGTGTGTTCAGTGGTCTAGCTGAAACAGTATGATGTAATACCAAACCCTGCTCCATTGCCTAAACCTCCCTCTTGCCAGTCAGCACTTTTCCCATCAGCCCTTTCAGCCCTTCCGTGTCTCTGCGCTGCTCAGGCTGGGGTCGTGCAGCCAGCAGCTTTACCTGAGTAAACAACCCCAATCAGGGCAGCAATGCATGATGGGTATAAAAAAAAAAACAAACAGACTTATCTTTGATTCCAGTGCAAAGCAAGCAAATGTTCATTCACTGCTCTTTAAAGGATGGCTCTTGAAGTCTAAAGAGTTTTCATTTATTAGTTTTCTTACATAAAGATATAGCTTTGAGCAGTGTGTTATGAATACAACACTACGTGTCATGCTGTTATAGGAAAATAATCAACAACAGGGTTGTGCGATGCAGTGGAGTTAATGTGACCACCCTGAAGTTCATTATTTACCTAAAACAGCAAGTGTTTTATTCCTCTTATATCACAGCAATTTGACACTCAATACATTTTTTTTTATTAATTAGGGAATGGCAAACATTTTTTTGCCATTTATAGTTACATTTAATGTTGTCGAACATCTGTGAAACACATTAGTTCCTGTTTTCACTTACGTTATAGCAGCAATACCAAGGAAACTGAAAGCCCTCTATCCTGAAGACGGTCTCGTGAACTTACAGTTGTGGATTATTTTTCTATAACAGCACCACACAGAGGGTTTTATTCCTTCCATGCATAGAAGCACATATTCACAATACTCAGAAAATATATCATGATGTTAACGTATCATAATATTGTTGTCATATCACATCATATCATATGGATATATGGTGGCTTCCGGGTTAAAATATCACGACTGTTAGCGAAGAACTCCTTACGTGGGTTTGGCCTGTAAATAGAAGAATTCACATACAGCGGTTTCTAATGTTAGTATACACGTTCCCTCTCTCTCTTTCGTTTTCTCTCTCGGCCACTCAGCTGGTACCGAACCTATTTTTAGATGAGGGAAACATTATACACACAGGATGTTCTTCTGTCGCTGGGTGGATTTGGTGTGTCTCTTGTTTTGATGTGGTCTTTAAAGTTATTCTTAAAGCTTTTGTTGTTAAAAAAGAAAAAAAAAAGTCTTACACTATTTGCAGATATTTACGCAACCTTTAAATGTCCTAACGACAGTCGGTCATGAGCTGTGGCTTTTGGTTTTTATGCAAACAGCATGGAAACACCATGTAGCATGGTCATTACGACGTTCCCTTAATCCCAACCTCATGTCATGTTCAAAGAGTCATTTGAGAACCAAATGACACGTGACTCTTCTTGTGACGCTTTCTTGTTCAAATGGTGTTTGTTTTTTCTTCCTGGCACAATTAATCAAGTCCTGGTTTTGGTATCGGCTGTGTGGCATTGTGTTGACGTCCCCGGGGGAAAGCGCTTTGACTGGCGTTGCGTGTGCTGTAACAGGTGTTTGGCTTGTACACTGTGTTACAGCTGAACTTCCTGTCGGAGGTCCCCATGTTGTTCTGCGATCACAGCACATGGATTCAGAGCCTGATCCAAGAAGAAGTTTACAGGCTTTCATATTTCAAGTAATACTTTTACATAAATTTGCTCTTAACCTGAATATACACTTGCAGAAAAAAAAGGATAAATATGGAACCATAAAAGGTTCTTTGGCTTGTCCCAAGGTTCTACACAGAACCTATCCAATTAGATTTTCCCAATTAGAAGCCATTTTCTAAGCAATGACCTTCACTATTCCTAAAAAAAAAACCCTTAAGGCTGCTTTTAGGTTCCCTTAAGACTCTTTTTTTCCCCCAGAAAAATCGCTAGCAACAAAACAGCTCACGTGACACTCACACTGTAACCATAACAACGCTGTTACCGGTCCTAGCTACTATCAGCTAACTAACTGATCTAGTTTTCTCTCTAGATTAGATTTATTAAGATCAATAATTCAGATAAAATACAGATTAGTGTAACTCTGATCATGAGGAGGCGGCTTGTCTTCACTGTAGCTTTGTAGTCAGAAAATCAAGAGATTTGCGCCGCTTGAGTGACGTCACATCACTTAGTCACAGTGAACGTTCCAGAAATATAGCCTACATGTTGCTATTTTTCGTTGAAACATTGTAATATCGGAAAATATTGAAAAAATATTTTTAATCCAACATTTAATCTCCTCACTAATATCCACGCGGTAAGAATAATCGTTTTGTCCTCCATGTTTGTTTTGTGTTTCTTTTCCCACATGCGACATTCTGAATAATGGTAACTCTTTTTCTAAAACCTTTGGAAGCTCCACTGTGACCAAATAAACCTGTATTGGTTTTCTCGAGAATCCTTTCTACCCCCAAGAGTGTAGTAAATCAGCCTAGACTTTTTAGCAATAAGGATAATATAGCTAATGGAGCAACAGCCTCACACAAAATCTTCCATTTTACTTGCCGAAAAAACATTCTGTAGCCCCGTATCTTGTTTTTTTATTTAACCAATTTGGTTCAAAAAAAAAAAAAAGCCTTGTAGCTCCAGCGCTATACTAATGAAGCAACATCAGACACCATGTTATATGGGGTGTACAAAAAAAGTACATCTGTTATTATTTTATTGAATTTTTTTGGCTCAAAATTGAAGAAAAAGCTTGCTAATCACATCATGCTAGCGCAAACCGAGCCTCGGCTAGAGCCCGAGCTCACCGGAGGCGTCTGTATAATCCATTTCATACACATTGTTAATTAGCATCTCATTCTTACGAAACAGAACCTCTTCCCTTCCTGAGCGTATTAAAAAATGAGCTCCTCCTTCTCGCTCATGTGCTACAAACCTGAAATAATATCCAGTCCTCCCCACCAGCTTCTCTCCGAGCTGTCAGGGACGATGGTGTGTATGTGATGAGGTCTCCTGATGGCTGGAAATGACCTCAGCGTCCCACAAACTGACAGCAAAGCCGAGAGGTTCGGATCCGTTCCTAATTTAATACGTCACGGACCAAATATAGAGGATTTATTGTCTGATTTATGGCGCGCTCAATCTCTGGTGCGGGCATCGGGTCAGAAATCTACACTCAGGTGGTGACAGAGCTGTGAAATGAAACACTGTAGCTCTAATTATAGCTTCAGTCAGAATTTGAGCACCGTTTGTTAGAAGAAAAGAGGTGAAAACTATAACTAGACATTATTAAGTGTCTAATTTATTAAAAGATGTCTAGCTTAGCTTCCTGATTTTAACTAAAGCACTCTTCATTGATTTATTTGCATTTTGGCAAATGACTAAATGTTTAAGTTTATTGCTACTCACATGAATGCATTGTACACGTACAGTATATTAAACTTCAGCACTGTCTAAGAACATTTATAGATGTGTAACAACACCTATTACACACTCAGCGTGTGCTGCGCTAGCTACACCACTACTGTGTTTACGCATGCTAGCGCACGACCCACATTTACTTTCCAACCCTTAAATAAACATACCTGTTTAGATTATGTTAAACCTCTCACACGTCTAACAGCCCATCTTTAGCGTGACACTTTAGTGTGGATGATAGACGGTGAAATTGGCAGCCCTCCTAATGCTAGTTTTCGCTTAGCATAATGAAAAATGAGCTTAGAGCTTTTTTCGATAAAATGATGAAAGTGAAGCTTCTAAAATTGGTTTTATATCAATACTCCACATTATTTTCCTATAGGTCAGTGGTTTATTTCCTACGTATGACATGATCATGCTAGTTCTGGAGGCTGAGAACAGTTTATGCTGTACTTTTAGAGTTACGGCTATGAACTTGGAGCATGAGCGACTGTGAGATATGTCAAATGTGGTGTCAGGTTCCTCTCTCAGACTCTTTGGGAGCCTTAATGAGAGGTGGCATCATTCATTTCGAGCCGAATGACTCAGCAGGGCTAAATCAACTCACCTAGCCTTTCAACCCCGACCCAAACCCGACCCGACCCGACCTGACCCAACCTGATCTGACCTGAGAGCTTCACTCCGTCTTAGTGTTCATCAAGCTTCACTGAGCTTTACAGGCCTGTAAGAAGAATGTCTGGTAACAGGTTCTATGAAGGCAATATTTATAATGAACTAACCTGTTATAATGCATTCATAAGGCTTTATACACATTGTTATAATTATTTATAAAAAAAATTACACATTTTTATACCAGTGTCTATTTTTTTATTTTCAAGTATATTTCTTGGGCACACATTTAAAAAAAAAAAAAAAAAAAAAACTGTTGTTTGCCATCATTGATATAGTGAAGTTTTCTGTAAAGAGATGTTTGGGTAACATTTTATGGAAGGAGTCTCCAGTGTCAGTGTTTTGTAACAGTCAGACATAGAGATGTTACTTTTAGTTTTCAGACATCTTCAGGTCATATGACAAGCTGTGTTTTTTTTTTTTTTTTAATTATTAACGTCAAGAGAGAGAAAAAAGAGATGATGTAAGTGAGAACAGGAACTACATTGTTTTGTAGACGTTCCACAACATTAAATATAACTATACAAGGAGAAACTGTACAGTATGTTGTTAATTTAAAAAAATGTGTAATTGGTGGAAAAGTGCTGTGGTAAAAGAGGAATAAAACACTTTGGGATGTGCTGTTATAGGAAAATAATCAACTTCAGGGTGGTTTAATCACATCAGCATGGCATGGAGTGTTTTATGCCTTACCTAAAAGGTAACTGATACTTAAGTACACTCTTCTGTGTGTCATGCGTTATCACTGGTGCTGATTTCTTTCTTTTTTTTGCATTTCTATTTTAGATATCTGCTAAAATTAAACAGCTTCAGGTTTTTTTTAATCCTGTCGTAATCCAGACATTGATGTTACTGTAGATTTGTCCGTGTAAAGCAACAGGAGTCGAGACAGTTATCTTGGTCCAGGCTCCGATTTCAGATTATTCTACTTTGTTCTGCGAGGTCGGCGCTTCGGTATAAGAAGCCAGCGCTTGTCTTCTGATTAGCTTATCTCCTAAACAAACTGAGCGAATACAGAGATCTCCACAGATGTGCTGGCAAACGAGCCGGATCTCGGGGTCAGGACTCGGCACAGCTGATTTACAGAGCCAGAACGTACAGGATTTTAAAACAGTAGATGACAAGAATACACGTTAAAGGAAACAACATGGAAAATCAAATGTACACAATTTCCCTGCAAGCTCACGTGGAGCTGAGCGGCAATGACGTGTTTGGTGTGGTCTGAAGTTTGATTGCTTTGTACTGTAACTGTAGCTAAAGCATGAATGGAAGTTTGGTATCATTCTACACTACTGAAGCCCTGAACCACGAGGTGTGACAAAATGCTGATATTCTATGCGGTTCAACTTAATATCTTGTTTATTGACCCAATAACTCGTTAATTTAATGTACCATATTGTTAATTTGACTTAACGTCTCGTTATTTCTACATACTGCATAACGTATTTCAGTGTAATAAAATATTATTTCAAGATGTTATGGTGTTAATTTGACTGAATATCACATTATTTAAACTCAACAATTCATTATTTCAGGATATTATATTGTAGTATTTTGACATAATATCCTGTTATTTTGAAATAACATCTCATTATTTCAAGATATTGCCCACTATTTCATCTTAACATCTCATTATTTTGACTTAATAACTTATTCCAAATTAATAATTCATTATTTCAAGATATTATATCATTAATTCAAATTATTATCTCATTATTTCAACTTTATATCTCATTGTTTCATGACATCATTATCCTGACTTAATATCTTCTTTGTTTCCACTTAACGATTTGTTATTTCAAGGTATTATATTGATATTTTTGACATAATATCCCATAATTTCTATATTAATATCTCGTTAATTCAACTCAAACTGGTTATTTTGAGTTCTCTCTCAGTGTTTGGGGCAAGTATACGAAGACGCAGGTATGTATACTACTTAAGGGAAAGATTTTGGGTGAGACAGACTTCCATTAATTGCCAGCTCCGTTGTAAAAATGTAGGACGCCAGTAATATCAAATAGTTTGTATTTGGAGTGTTGGGAAAGTTGTGCAAATTTTTTGCACCAAAATAGCTCTTGCTACATGGCGTTTTGTAACATGGTGTCTCCAAGGGTCCCGGGTCGTATCGCAAAGCTCAACGGTGACACACGCCATTGTACCGTGTTTCCCACAAATCACAGTTAATGAGGAGGCTGGGTTTTTCTCAGGTATCTGCCTGTCAATCAGCAGTGGGGCCGCTGATCCGTGGGCCGGCCTCCTCGCTCAATAGCGAGCAAAGTGCCTGCTGGGATTCCCTATTGTTCCCTGTGTAGGACTATTGAGAGGAGTGGGTGTAGCCTTCCCCCTCTCTCTCTCTCTCTCTCTCTCTCTCTCTCCTCTACGTTCTCTCACTCTGGGCCATGTCAGCATGAGCTAAAGCTCCAGGAAAGTCTCATTATTACTGGAGCTCCTTCCATCCTTCCATCCATCCATCCATCCATCCGTCATGGCCGTAGTGCAGCAGCAGGCTCCATTATCTCAGTTTGGACTTGCCGGGTTTCCATCGTCTTCTTCAGGTAACACCTTTTCTTTAAGGATTTGAGAGAAAGAGTGAGAGAGAGAGAGAGAGAGAGAGAGACAGAGAGTCAGACAGACAGAGAGACAGAGAGAGAGATGAGTAATGACATCATGTTTAGCAACTCCTCGTGTACTTTTACTTCGTTTTGACACATGGATCATCAGGACCTGGTCGAGCTAATAGACCCAGAACTTTTCTTTTGCCACAAAGTGAATGTGAATCTTTTACACCAAACTTTCAGGACATACGTGCTAACGGAGGGATGAATTTATTTGTTTCTCAAGCACATCATTTACATAAAAATAAAAAAGATTTCATTTAGACTGATATACATAAGATTTGAGAGGATTTTGTAAGTGGATTTCTGGACACATGACTATGATTTTACGTTTGTTTTTCCACTGTAATTTCAGAGGCGCTTCTTGACTTCACAGATTTGCAACAAAAACTACAACACAGCAGTGTTGAGAACCAGCAGTAAGGAGTCTGTGCCGGGAACAATGAAGCCGTGTCTCCTTTCTTGGTTTTAATTTATGTCCATGTTGAATATGTTCAAAACAGTGAGTGAAATGTTACCGATGATATTTTCTTACCAACAAACTAGCTTGCTAACTAGCTAACCTGCATTATAACAGTGAATGTAGATAGACCACTTGACTTTTTCCAATCGAATGTAAGCTACATTTGTATCTGATTTCACATCTGGTTAATATTCATCTGTTTTTTTTTTTTTGCATTAGTTACAATTTACAGCATTAGCTATTTGCGACAAAAACAAACATCCTGGTTCTTGTGGCAAATATCTGATCTCAGAAAGTATGTTGTAGTTTGTTACAGAAACCGAAAAAGTGTAAACGCGTCTGTCCTGAAGATTCTGTCAGGAAAACTAAACGTTACAGCTTTACCTGTGACTGTTACAAAGCGCTGACACTGGAGACTCCTTCCATAAATATTAAACGTCTCCTTACAGAAAGCGTCACCAGATTGACGATTACACACGTTTTTTAATCTCTTTATGTGAAATGATCTGTTACTATAGAAACAATAACGTATTAGAAGGAGCGCATCGATATAAACCGAGAGCTGCGAACTTTTAATCTGGCCAAAATCTGTCTCTTTCACGTCTTTGTACTGACTGTTTTTTGCTCTTTAAACCTGATAAACGATCGACACACACACGTAAAAGTTTCTTATCATCACTTTCCCTAATGATTATTCCTCAATCAGCTGACCGTAGTATTTTAGCTGAGATTAGTGAGCACTATTGAGTCTCTACCTCTGTTGATTGAGCGCCTCGGTGCTTGTCAGTTCCTCAGGCGTTTACAGCAGAGCTCCTTCAGCAGGGTCCCCAGGCTCCAGCCAGGAAGTAGCATGTGTTTTGGCTATTCCAGACCAACACAATGCTGCCGTCTGCATAATTGGCCATTTTTCTCCCAGCCCGTGTCTGTTCCTTCCGCAGTATTTCATACCGAAATGACTTACTGTTGGATCGGACATTTGCTACGTGTTGAGGAAACTGTTGCCTTTGCCAAAAAATGTGGGTTATTTTCCGCCCTTGTCCTTAGAGGCTGACCTTGCATTTCTTTGTGCTACTTATGTGTTTGGGGGTGTATAGGGCCTGGGAATGTGTCTCTATACGTCCAGCACACTGAAGCTCTTTGTCTGGTTCCACCTGGATGAGGCTATAATGTAGTCCTGGTCACTCATTAAAGAGGAGACACAGAGTTCAGGAACCACCTGATCTCACACACACACACACACACACACACCACAGACACACACAAATCGCCCTGAAGCTAATGCACCAAAACAAGAAAATGGAAGGTTAAGGAATCAATGCAGCTTTACTGTCATAGTTTACATTCTGTAGAGAATTCTTGCTGCATTTAAGAGTTTCTGGAGCAGAAGTAACTACGAATTACAAGCCATGTCACGCCCCGACAAGTCTGAGTGAAGACATCAGTCAACCCCTGATTGACCAGTTAGCTATCTGTAATTCGGCTCATAAGAGATGCAGCCGAATAAGAATGCGTTATTCAGAATGAACAGATAATGTTTCCTAAACAAATACAAATACAGATAAGAAAGAGGAGGAGCACTATTTGTTGGAAGCTTGCCAGAAAGGAGGGAGAGTAGAGGCGTGCATCGGGACTGGGATCCTGCAGGACGCAACCGAAAAAGTCGCTCGAAGACCATGTATATTAATATCAGCATGAATGTGCAGCGATGCGTGATGCATTTACAACATTCATTCATTCATTCATCCTTAGTAACTGCCTGGTCAGGCTCATGCTGGTTTACATTTAGCTGCTAATTTGTTTATATTTTGTGCACTAAATTTGTTCAAAAATAACGCGAGTGGGTACAAACTAAAATAATAACTGCGTGAGCGAGATTAAAAAAAAAAACAGTCTCATACGCGTCTCTACTTGAGACCAATTACGAACTGGAGTGATGTTGCTGAGGTTGAGGAACTGTCAGAGCCCGAATTCACACATCATTTAAACATCTGTTTTTATTCCCAGTGTTTCCTCAGAGCAACAGCTGGGGTTAGAGTTCAATTCACATTCACTCCACCTACAGTCAGACTCTCAAACGCTTAAATTAGAAGGTTGGGTTCAGGAAACTATAAGCTACAATTTCCTCGTCCATTACCAGAAACTTTCTGTACCCACAATGTTTGAATTAGTTTATTTAGATTAATTACAACCTAAAACTCTTGTGACTGCTGTAATTTTATGCACTAGCGTAGTTGTTCCTATTTGTTTGCGGTTTATGGTAGCTTAGTAATTACTGTTAACTCAGTACTTACATAACATTCAGGATCCCATAGCAAAACATAATGAAATGTGCTTTTAAAGGAAAATAGTCAACTTCAAACCATTAATTTTGTTTATTAAATAACGACATGTCATGCTTTTTATCCACTTTTTATCATAGTTACATTTAATGCTGCGGAATGTCTGTGAAAATAGTTAGTTCCTGTTCTCACTTATGTTATAGCAGCTATAAACAGTCATTAACTCACCATTCACTTTTTTTTTCACTCACTTGAAATTAATAAGGGGAAGCAACCTGCAGCTTGTGATGTTCCCGAGAAACCGGAAAATGTGTAATGTGTCCTGAAGATGCCGGAAAACTTCATGTTACAGTTTTACATCAGACTGTTGCTAAGCACTGACAGTGGAGACTCCTTCTATAAACGTTAAATTAACGTCTCCTGGCCACATTAACAATTATAAGTTTTTCTTTTTTTTGGTTACGTGAAGAGTCCGCTATTCAAGTCCCTGTAAATTAGTTGCTACTGTAAAAAAGGATAACGTATTACAATGAGCACATTAATGTAAACCTGTGATTTGCCACCTTTAAGGAACTACTGTCAGGTTCGAGAATTAAACAGCGCTGTGTTATAATGAAAATAATTATTTTTCCACTAGTCATGTTGCAGAATCAGGAACAAGAATGTGTCCAGGAAAAATGACAGAAAGCGCTGGGTCACAGTTTAGTCATCATTTTGTCGTTTTTCAGCTCTCTGTGAGCTTTGCCTTTTTTGTTGGTTTTTTTAGTTTTGTAGGCGTGGCTAAATGTAAATCAGCTCTGCCATGAATATGCTCGCTAATTTATGGATGATTGATATTTATCAGTTTATCAACATATGCACAAGTATAAAGAAAATTATTTAAACTTTTGGAAATATGGCCTGAATTTCTAGCTCCGTTTGGCTAAAAAAAAAAAGAAGAAGAAGAAGCTCACACACAAGTTTCCTAAATGATTGATAAACGAGGCTTCAGTATTGCGCTCTGTTTAAACCCTGCTGATTCAGTGGTCTGTGTGAGCTGTAGATTAGAGCCAAAGGTTAATGTGGTGTGTGTAGACGATGCAGGAGCAGGTGCCTGTGCGAATGTGGCATAATGGCAGCAGCAGGTGGACAAAGTCCATTCCCTCCTGCTCTATGCATTTCAGGCATACACCGAGACAAATCCGTTGAGTCACGGCTGTCATCTTAATGACGGGCATCTGCGCTGATGGAGAGGCTGTATAGTGCGGCACAGCATGGCACGCTGATGTCCAGCACTGGTTTGGCTGAATGTCTTGCGTCTGGACACGACATATATTGGACGAGATTTCTCCTTTGTCCCGCTCTGTCCCACCTCCTTGGCTCCACTTCTTGGATTTTCCATCATCTCTCGCCACCCCTATTTGCACATCTGTCCTCTGACAGAGATGTATTTACCCATCACAGCGTCCACCCAGGCAGCTCGGGCTGACAGACGAGCTCGTGATTGGATTCAGTGACGGGGGAAGTGGGCTGTGTTATCTGAGCAGCACAGGGGAAACTGGAGGGATGGATGGAGGACACAGCAGGAGGCAAACAGAGCAGTTATTAGCTGATGGTGACCTCCAGGACGAACCTTTATCCACTTCAGCCCTCCTGCCGAGCCTCAGACGAGCACATTCACCTTTCCAGGCTGGGAGCTCGCCAGCAAAACAGCCGTCTTTTTACAGCCTCGACTTGTGAAAAACATTCGTATAAAGCACAGTGTCGTTGATTCACGCTGTGCCAAATCTAAATTGTGAGGTTTCTGGGAAAATTTGCATGTCGTGCCTTTATTAAAGAGTTCGCTTACAGTGGAACAAGGTAGTTTAAATGCAAATGCAACGCTTTCCTCAATGTTAGAGTGAATTGCTCTAGATCCTTAGGCAGGTTTTTTCTTTCAAAGGATTTTTTTTTCGGTGTAATCAGTGCAAAACACAATAACACACTGATGTGCCATTCTTACAAATAGCAACCCAACCTTAGTTCTGGGCATATGTAAAATGTGTCGAACTGTCTGACAGGAAAGATAGTCTCATGTGATAGGACTGTCTTCTGACAGTTGTTTGTGAAAAATGGGACAAAAAGACCGAAATGGAAATGAGAACCTTTTCGAGTTTGATTCTTTGATACCCACTCTGATTTTTTTAATTCACAGTTTGATTCTTTGATTCCTAATTTGATTCCTAGTTTGATTCTTTGATTCCTAGTTTGATTCCTAGTTTGATAACTACTTTGATTATTTGATTCCTAGTTTGATTCTTTGATTCATGATTTGATTCCTAGTTTGATTCCTAGTTTGATTCTTTGATTCATGATTTGATTTCAAGTTTGTTTCTTTGACACAGAATCCAGAATTCAACACCACTAGGATGTAATAGGCCAGTGTTTAAGTCCATGTTTTCAGGTTCTTTTGAAAGCTCTCATGTTCCGCTAATCCTTGCAACTGATAATTGAGAGTACACGATTGCATGAATACAAGGCCACTCTTTTTTCCTTCTCTCATTTTTTAATCCTGGAAGTGGTCCTAACGTGCCAGTTCTGCATTTTAAAACACAGCTCTTTTGGACAGCTTGCAGCTAGCCAATCCATCACTCTGGAGCAATTTAATTATCCGATGAACATTAATCACGATTCTTTGCTCATTTGTCATATTACTTTGTCTCTGGAGCAGCGGTTTTAGGAGGAGAGTGGTGTAATACAGTAAACCTCTGGAAGTTGTGCTGTTAATGCAGTTAGAGAGCGTGTTATTCTGTGTGTTATTATGTTTTTGAGGAAACGTTTTCACTTCCTCATGAAAGCAGCTACGACCAATTTGCTCTTGTGGCTTATGATTGGTATCAGAGACACATCCTTCTCCGCTGAAGACAGTAGTCGTGTTGGACGTGTCGGACGTGAATCAGTTTTATTTATGTGCTTTAACTGAGGCAGGGCTGGTTCATTTAGCAAGACCTCCCGCTGTGACAGGAGTCGTATATCTGCATCGCAACGATCTACATGTATTCCGCTAATGTTATTGCCTGTCTGAACTTCCTGTAACATCTAAAACACAGAGGTCCTTCACCTTTTACCACTCGCAGCCCACACCATCGACCACAAAAACCAGCTCCAGTCTGACCTGACCGTTAAACACATAAACTACAGCTGTAACGAGAAGTGAAGCTGGAGCGCTTGTGGCCTGTGAGGAAAAACTTCCAGTGTGGCTCAAACCCAAAAGTCTCAGCCTTAGGACACATGATCCAGGACTCCTGGTGCTCTAGGTGCTTGTTTACGTCAGAGATCTTTTCAGAAGCTCAGCGACCATGTCAGGAACATATGAACATTTTTCAGGAACTCATAAACGTTTTAGCAACATTTTCATTTATCCAGGAACCTTTTCAGAAAATTCATGGACATTTAGGAACACAGTAATCCTTTCAGAAACTGGGGACATTTCCGGCAAACCATAGACTTTTTTCAGGAACCAGGAACCTTTTTAGCAGCATTTTTATTAACTTACCGTTTCAGAAAACCCACAGACTTTTTTCAGGAACACAGGAATTTTTTTAGAAACTGGGGAACTTTTCCCGGCCCCCAATCTCTTTGGACCTCTGGAGCCCAAAAACATTATAAAGAACCTTTTCATGAACCCAGGAAACTTCTTTTTTTTTCAGAAATTGGGGAACTTTTTTAAGAATCCAGGGAATTTTTCTGGAATCTTTTCAGGAACCAGGAACTTGATATTTATTTGTTTACTTATTTTAGAAATACAGATACTTTTTGGGAACTTATTTGGGGAACTCAGGAACCCAGAAACTTTTTTCAGAAGTTCAATTAAAAAAAGAAGGAATTTCAGAAGTTTCTTCACAAACTGATGAACGCAAGGACATTTTCTGGAAATTAGGAACCTTTTCAGGGACTCTGTGACATTGTTTTCCAGACATTCTTGAACTTTTTCTGGAATCAAAGAACTTCTTTACAAACTGATGAACCCAAAGCATATGGAACTTAGGAGCCTGGAAATGTTTCTTAGCGAGCCAGGAACCCAGGAACCATTTTAGACATTTTAGAAACACGTGAGTTTATTAAGGAAGCCAGAGAATTAGAAGAAGTGAGGAGTCAGAAAATAGGCTGCTGTTTTTGATGTCCAATATTAGAACATGAATAATGGTCATTTCGGTCAGTTGGTGCTCAGTGGAGAGAAAAAATGAGTTTTGTTTTTTTTTTTTGGTAAAAACCCAGAAACTAGAACTAAATGTATATTGTAAAAACTATTCCTTCACCATGTTAGCTGTGTGGTTGTTTCTGCTCCAAACACAAGGCAGAAGTTGAGCAGTAATCAGCAGAGTCTGGGTCTGACAACGTAAAACTGCAAAAACCCTCAGCTTCTACAAAACAGACCCTGAGACATCAGGGGTTTTATTCATTTTATATTTTATACTCTTGATGTTTTTCTAAAGGGCTTTAGCACAGGTGGCTGTGCAAAATATGATATAACGTAGCATGAAAATAGGTCTGTGTGGCTAATATAGCTATCTAAAAGACAAGGGATATTGCTAGCTGGCTAACTGGCTAACTGTATTAAGTGCTAACAAGGTGACTAAAGGGTCATAAGGTCGTACTGACAGTGATGAAAAGCAAAAGCAAACTAGCGCTAGACCGACAGATTAGCATCCGAGCAGTGCAATCTGTCACATGCTTAGAAATGAGTTGAGAGGTTAATCTTTTTAGTTTCAGAAATGTATAAAATCACTCATTCTCGCTTGCTACTTGCTAACTACCCAGTCTAGCTTAGATTGGGTACGTTCATGCTAATGTTGCTTTGATAGCTAGCTAGCTAAACAGACTACAGATGTAGGGTTTGTTTCACAGATGTTTCATGAACGTTCCACAACATTAAATTTAACTACGAAGGGATAAAAAAAAGTATGACATGTCATTCTTGAATATATATATATATATATATATATATAAATTGCAGTCATTAGCAAATGTCTGTGGTATAAGAAGAATAAAACATGATGTTAAAGGAAAATAATAAACTTCATGGTGGTAAACATTAATTAAAAGCCGATTATCGAATGACTGATGTGTACAAAGAGGAGTTTTCCTCACACATATCACATTTCTTAAGTGCATGATCTGATTATTTTACTAACCGCGATTGAGGATTTGCTGATTATCGATTATTTTTGTATTATTATATAAATACGCGATATTTCCTAGAAACTTACTAGAAATGATTTTTTTTTTAAATTAGGACGAATAAACTAAGGAGTAATTAGTGCAGTCATGCGTACATTAGTACGTAAAGAGAGTTGAAACTCTGTTTCTTACTGATCCTCTGTCGAATTTGCGTGGAGGAAGGGGAGGAGTAGGAGCTAGGAAACCAAACACACGTCTCATATCCGGAATTTTGAGCAGGAGGCAGAGTTCAGTAAACAGGAAAATGCAAAGGAAATAAGACCGCTGTGTGTTTTTTGTCCCAGTAGCTGCAGAATTATTTGAATAAGAAAGAGAGAGAGAGAGAGAGAGAGAGAGAGAGAGAGAATGTGCAGTGAGGCTTTTATGATTGTACTCCCGCAGGAGTCGAAATAACTTTCGCATAACAATTCATCCTCACAAAGAAAGGCCGCGGTTTGAACAGGATCTACATTTTACTGAAGTTTTCACTGTTAATCATATAACTCGTTCTTTTGTACATTAAATTTACATTCAAAATTTGTTCTCGTTCAACTTGCTTATCCAAAGCGAAAATTTTATTCTAGGGAAAAGTGCGGTAATTAATAAGAATGTGTGATTATAAAGGAAAAAAATATGTATCTTAGCCAGTAAAAATATCTGAACTATAGGCAAATTCAACTAATATTTCTCTTTCATGGACAGTTTTTAAACAAATGTAAGATTATTAAGCCTATGTCTAAATATTTTTCACTCATTTTAAGCTTAAAATGGTCTTATTCATATATAACTGGCAGATCATTTTACTTATTATAAGCATTTATTCCTCGAAAGTTGCAATTATCTACCAGTGGGAAAGAATAAGATAAGAACTTTGACTTTACTCAAAGTATCTTCACTTATCACTTAACTGGGAAGTGGGAAGTGGGAACTTACCAAATTTTCCATCTCCATCTGTTCGAAATACAAAGTGGAGAAAAAATGGACGTGTCCATGTTTGTCTTATGTTAGCGACCAGCTAGCCAGCTAACTGTCATGATTGATGTACATGTAGCGAATGTGTCTGTAAGTTGAT
Source organism: Pangasius djambal (assembly GCA_022985145.1). Taxonomy (NCBI): domain Eukaryota; kingdom Metazoa; phylum Chordata; class Actinopteri; order Siluriformes; family Pangasiidae; genus Pangasius; species Pangasius djambal. The sequence goes on along the minus strand of CM040989.1, from coordinate 23,284,635 downwards.
GATCTAAAGCAGACACGTGTATAAACGGAATAAATAAATCAAGTTAAGAGGTGTGCTGGGTTTACTGCTGATGCCGCGAGTGGCCGTTTTGATTCGCAGTCACTTGCTGAACTCGGGGTTAAGGGGAGTTTATGAGTAGGAATTCTGAGTTGAGAATTCTGCAGTTTTTCGTAGTCGGAAATTCAGCGTTCTGAGTTTTAGTCGAACGCAGCATAAGGGCGGACCTTTAGCGTTCCTCCTGAGCTGCTCTGAGGTCAGTTGAGAACCGATCCGCACAAGATGTCACTGTTTCCGTATTGAACGTGGCGAGAGGAGATAGATTACAGAAAGTAGCGTGGTCCAGATTTCTGTGTCCTCATACCTACTTACAGCCATGTAGGCGGCTTAAACAACCTCATTAGCGCTAAAGCTAAAATAACTCCAACATGGAGGACAAACTCAGGCTTTGTTCATCAAGCGACTACTTAAAGACGCCATTCAGGACGTTGACACGTGTGTGTGTGTGTGTGTGTGTGTCTGAGTCAGTGATTTCTGGCATTGCTGGCTCACACAGACACACACACACAGAATGTGAGATGATTTTTCCGATAGAGCAGCTGCTGATAATTAATCCAGAGCAGATTGTTAGCTGTGTTACTCATCGAGCCGTTGGTGACGAGCGAGATGGAGGAGTGGGGGAAGAACAGCAGCTCAGTTGTTCTGGATTCCCCACAGGAAGACGAGTGCGGACAGCTACATGTGCACAACAGGACGAGCAGGGAATGCCGGACATATGAGTGGTCAACGAGTCAGACACGTGTGTTAGTGTGTGTGTGTGTGTGTGTCAATGACCTAATGTCATCATGTCATATCATAATGGGCACATTAACACATGCTCCAAATCCCAAATGTCTCTCTATCCGGTGTCCTAAACTGTTTATACTACAGTCGAATGCTACTGAATCCTTGATTCTGATTGGTCATAAAGCCGTCAGGTGATGATTAATTGTCTATAACAGCAGCTCCGGCAGTAGTGCAGCTGTAAATCACAGTTTTATATTAATGCTCTGGTTCTGATACATTATCGTTTCTATAGTAACAGCTCATTCAGAGGGACTTGTGTAGCGGACGCTCCACTAATAATAAACGGATTTTTACAAATTGCAGATATGGTGAAGTTTTCTTAAGGTAAGGAGATGTTTATGTAACATTTATAGAAGGAGTCTCCAGTGTCAGCGCTTTGTACAGTCAGAGGTAAAGCTGTAACTTTAAGTTTTCCGTCATCTCCGGTAACATGACAAGCTTTTTTTTTTTTTTTTTTTTTTGTCTCATTAACTTCAAGAGAGAGAAAAAGAGAAGCAGGTGAGGGAAGGACCGTTTATAGCTGCTATAGCGCAAGTGAGAACAGGAACTAACTTATTCTGCGGAAGTTCTACGGCATTAAATGTAACTGTAAATGGATAAAAAGAGTCATTCTTTATTATTATTATTTTTTTAAATTGTGATCGTGTGCAAATGTCTGTGGTATAAGAGGAATAAAACACTTCAAGGCGTGCTGTTATAGGGAAATAATCAACGTTAGGGATGTAACAGTAAGTCCGCTTCGTCATATCATAACGTCGTTGATTGATTTCCTCTAACAGCAGCTTTGCAAACCAAAATTTTGTATTCTACGGGATGCAGAAAGCACGCGCAACACAAGTCACATCCGTTCCAAGCTCCGGGTCGGTCTCGCGCTCTTGACATACACACACACACACACACACACACACACAGAGAGAGAGAGAGAGAGAGAGAGGGCGGGACGGTGGAGCTCTAACTCGCGGAGCTACAGCAGCAGCGGGTTTTCGTTACTCTTCTCGAGTTTTGACGGGGTTTTTTTGGGGTTCCTGCTTGTTCCCGGTGCGCGCGCCCCGTCTGGCGGCCGTGTCTCACGTGACACGCGCTTGGATCCCCACCAGCAGCGTCGGTAAGTGCGCGCGGTGCTCTCCGTTGACGCCAAAACCGGTATCACGGGGCTTCTTCCTCCAAGTGCACGAGACTGTTGTTGGATTTGATATGATATCTTGACACTCAGAGTGAGTAATGATTAATGAGTACCTTAATTCCTTAATTAATGACTTAAACTGTCGCGTGCGTGCTGAAGAGGGTGGGGGTTTGAACGCTCGTGCGCGGTATAATATAAGCGGTATAGGGGTCGCGCGGCAGCCGGTTTGCCGTTTACTGAATGTAACCTATCAGGAATGCGCGCGCTTGTCTGTGTGTGTGTGTGTGTGTGTGTGTGTGTGTGTGAACTCAAGTATTGTTTACATAGCAGGGTAAGAAGGGTGTGTGTGTGTGTGTGTGTGTGTGTGTGTGTGTGTTTGGGGGGCTTTATCTTCTATCATAAATTATTTTTACAGCAAACATTCAGGAGTCTGAAGGAAAGCAGTCACGCTGAACGGAGCGCGAGCTTGTTTCCGATGGGTATCTCACCTGTTGGCTGGGAGCAGGGCAGATGTGTGTGTGTGTGTGTGTGTGTGTGTGTTAGGCAAAATGTAGTGATGGGGTGTGTAACCTGTGTGTTTGCATGGGTTTGCATCTCTGCAACAGTGTATACGTGTGAAGATTTTGGGAAGAAAATCTCAAATTATGACACAGGATATTTTCAGGATAAACACTAAACAATCCACAGGAAATACAGCTACAGAGCAGCTACATGTTGTATCTTAAATAAGTTTTAAATGTAGGTTCCAACCTCCAGGTCCTCTGACTGCATGGGTCTCAACGTGGAGTCTGTGAAGCTCAAAGCACTGCTAGAAGTCGCCAGATGACGTCATAGGCTAATTACCATATTCAGTGATTCATCATGATCATTTGCAAACCAATATCAGAAGGTGTTACATGAGGGAAGATTTTCCTTCATGTACAGTATGATTTGTTTTATCAGAATATGATTGGTCATTAGGAACGATGGTGATCAGTGATTGGTGTTTGGGAAACAACAGTGATCAATGATTGGTTGTTGAGAACGATGGTGATCAGTGATTGGTTGTTGGAAACGATGGTGATCAGTGATTGGTTGTGAGGAACAATGGTGATCAGTGATTGATTGTTGGAAACGACGGTGATCAGTGATTGGTTGTTGGAAACGACGTGATCAGTGATTGGTTGTTGGGAATGATGGTGATCAGTGATTGGTTGTTGGGAATGATGGTGATCAGTGATTGGTTGTTGGGAATGATGGTGATCAGTGATTGGTTGTTGGAAATGACGTGATCAGTGATTGGTTGTTGGGAATGATGGTGATCAGTGATTGGTTGTTGGAAACGACGTGATCAGTGATTGGTTGTTGGAAACGACGGTGATCAGTGATTGGTTGTTGGAAACGACGTGATCAGTGATTGGTTGTTGGGAATGATGGTGATCAGTGATTGGTTGTTGGGAATGATGGTGATCAGTGATTGGTTGTTGGAAATGATGGTGATCAGTGATTGGTTGTGAGGAACAATGGTGATCACTGATTGGTTGTTGGGAACGATGGTGATCAGTGATTGATTGTTAGGAGTGAAGGTGATCAGTGATTGGTTGCTGGGAATGATGGTGATCAGTGATTGGTTGCTGGGAATGATGGTGATTTGTCAGTGGCTTCACACACTGGTGGTGAGTTGAGTGAAGCTGCTCTCTCATGCTCTCTCAGCTTGTATAACCAGGAGCTGTGGTGTGAGCTGGAGAACTGCATCGAGTGCAGGACAGTCGCTAACATCTGTTTAAAAAGTCACTAGATTTATCACGAGGCTCACATTATATAAAGATACAGTATATATAAATAATGTCAACAGGAATGTAATTACAATTTTAATAAAAATGGGTTATTTTTTATTAAATACAGAGATAACAGAAATTATTATTGTATACAGTTAAATTTTTTCCCTAACTGCAGAAAGAACCCTGGAACGTCTCTAACTAAAGGTATAAAAGGCGTAGCAATGACGGTACCATGAAGGCAGTCTGGGCCAAAGTGAGGGCCTGCCGTTCCACTGAAATATGAAATAGGCCCATTTGATTACAATACGATGGTTAAAAATGTGGGCAAAATGTACAAATTTATGTGCAAATGGCTTCAGTATTATTTTATCTAACGCCTACAAACAATAAATGATTTAATAAGAGCTGCGATGAAAAATTATGCAATCGACATCCTGACATTATGCTGACTTATTTCCCATCTCTGCGTTAATGGATACATCTTAATTAGAAAATATAATTCCAAGTCTTTTTTTTTTTGTCAATGTCATTACTCTCTCTTGCTCCCTCTCTCCACTAGCTTCCCACCCCACCATTATCGTTAGCATGCATTATGCTGACAGATGGGGTTTAATAGGTTGCTGTTGCACTGTTTGGTGTTCAGGCTGTCTGTTCTGTCACTGATAACGGTGGTAACGATTGTGGATTGGGGTCAGGGCCAAAACTTTAAGCTCTGGTGCTTACACGACATTACGACTTGTTACTACGGTCATAAATACTGTATATTGGGGCTGCATCTAAAAAATGTATGTTTAATCGATTAATCAGCCCACTGTGAGGTGACTCTAAAGTAATACGCTCTCATATTTTTGACTTTTTGACTGTACTGCACGACCCTGCGCCGCATCGTCTGCTTTCTGTATTTCCCTGATTTCGAATAAGTGACGTTGAGGGGAAATGTAAATGTTGTCAAGTTAACTAATCCATAACAAGATTCGTTTGCCAAATATTTCTTATTATCCGTGTCATTGATAATATCGATTAGTTGTTGCAGCTGTAATACAGTTAGCTGAAAGCTGGTGCTGCTAAAACGTGGAAACAGGTACTAGCGTTTCATGGACACAACGGTAAATGTAACTATAAATGGATAAAAAAGTGTGCTTTAAGTTTTCTGACATAGGAAAGTCTTCAGGACAGAAAAGTGTACACTTTACAGGTTCCTGTTAACAAGACAAGCTGCGTCTTTGTGGTGAGGTAATGACTGTTTATAGCTGCTATAACGTAAGTGAGAACAGGAGCTGACTTGATTCAGGGATGTTCCGCCACATTAAACGTAACTATAAATGGATAAAAAAAAGTATGATGTGTCATTCTTTTTATAAATAAAATTGGTATTCATTGGCAATTTGCTGTGGCATCAGAGAAATAAAACACTTCAGGAAGTGTTGCGTCTCAGTTATTAGCAATTTGAGCTTCTCAAAGTTGCTCCTATTGGCAGGATGTTTATGAAATTAAGAGGTGAAAGCAACAGGATGACACCAACATCGCTTGGAAAGCGTTTCATATTGGTACTAAAGGGTTAATGAGGAAAACAGAGGCCGAGGTTTTTCAAGCTCATTATGAGAGCCAGAGCAGATCAATGTGTTTGAAACAGGCGAGGCAGTAAGAGCCGAGTCAATAGGTGCTTCAGGGCAGCGTGTTGGGGTGGCGTCTCTGAAGCTGGATTAGAGAGATCGCAAAAGCAAAGGCTTAGTGGTGAGAGAAGAAGCCTCGAGAGAAGTGGGGGGAAAAAAATAAAAAAGGATCATGAATGTTGCTGGAGTTTTCTTTTTTTTTTTTTTTCAGGATTTACTGTACCTTCATGTATCCTTCCTGTAACTGTATGATCAGCGTCATTTAATAATAGCTATATATTTAAAAAAATAAAATAAAATAAAATAAATAATAATAATATTGCCTTCTTGGTTGTTCTTGTGTCTCAGGAGTTCAGGTTCTTGATCCTACCTGAATCTGTGCCGTGCATTGTTTGGTGTCTCGCCAATAAGACCTTTACAAGACTTCAAAAATTGTATAATTCATGTGAACTTGTTAAAAATGAGCAATGCAGTTATTAAATATTTAGTTTTTTGGTAAAAGCAGTGTTTAATACAGATGTTGGTTCTGGCTTTTGGTGAGCTAGCTAGCAGCTAGCTAGCCTCCTGCGGGTACTTTAGGTTAACATCCATATCATTTATGATTTTTGACCCCTTGCTATGATGACATAGGACACCCCTGAAAATAATAATAATAAAATAATATGAGGAGTTGCTAATTATTACGTAGCATCACACCAGACCTTTGCCTCACTGCTCTCTTTCTGTTGTTTGGCTTGTCCACGAACATACACTCGAGTTTTTCTGGTCAAATTTTTGTCTTTTCTTTCCGCCTGCTAGGAATTTCTTGTTAGCAATGATGGCGTCTCTGAAGGTATCGAGAGGCAACTGATGTTCCAGCCGACGTCAGCTTGATGTCCATAAATTTTATCTGAACTCTGTCACATGCAGCTTGTTTTTCTTAATAGGAGCACGTCATCAGAACATCTTTTAATGTTTAGTCTCTCTTTTCCCAATTCATTTATTGCTAGGTTATTGCTAGCTAGCTTACTAGACTAACCTGACAAAAGACATGATTGTATTGTGTGCTACTTAGCAAATATTTGACTTATTTTAGCTTAACAATGCTTTCAAATCTGATTTAAAAATAAGGCTAGAAGTGGACAATACAGTTGAATATCTGCACATTTGGCATAAATACTGAAGTTTGTTGCTTATTGCTAGCAATAACCTCCTGTGATAACTTAGCTAGCTAGTTATGTAGTTGCTAGCTGAAAGTTAGGAGGCAAGTACGCAGCTCCTCTCAGACTCTTACAGGAGTGTTGTCTGTTTTGTTCGTGTCCTTGCGAGTTTATTCCTATAAGTTAACTGGGAAAGAACTTTCTTTACAAGAACACATCACTGATTATTACACTGTGACTAACGGCTAAGGTTTAAGACAGTCTGTCTCCGACACACACTCTCTGTCTGTGTACACTCTCGATACAAGATGATGAGCAACTATAACACTTATTACTGTATGTGTATGTATATGAGCAAATATAATTTCAGTTTCATCTCTGATTCATAGCCCACTGATGGAGAGCGAGCGCTGTGTGTGATGTTTAAAATACCGTCTAGACGTCTGGTCTTTTTGACAACCTCCAACCAGTCCTTCAGACGCTTTTAAAAACTCGCCTGTCGTTTCGCACTGATTCATAAAATAACATCCCTCTGGAAAGTAATCAACGTTCCTGCTGTGGCTTTGAAAAGGAAATTACATCATGCTCCAGCAAGTTATTTAACAAACTTCTGTTGGGTAAATAACATACCGAAAGGACGTGCGGATAGAGCATTGATATTCTGATAAATTAGTGATAAATTGTGATAAGTCTGAATATACTTTTCTCATTATATTATGTTGTTTTTAATAATTACAAACTGAATGGAAGTAGCTAGTGTGTGTATGTGTGTGTGAACTTATAAAATGAACAAATATTTTTTATCGATTTTTATATTTTTTCTCTGTTTCACTGTTTTTGTAGACACGTGTGTGTGTGTGTGTGTGTGTGTGTGTGTGTGTGTGTGTGTATATACACACACAGAGAATATATATACATTTTGTGTATTGGAAAAATGTCTTCAAGTATCGAGATATAATATTTTTGTCATCTGAAAGACAGATTGTTCTTCCAAAAATTTGATTCAATTCAATCACTGCACAATAAATCAACAAGATTTTAATTAAAAAAAAAAAAAAAGTAATTAAAAAAAAAAAAAAAAACCCACTTTTTTGCCATTGCTGTATAAAGCACAATATTGTTTAATCACAGCAAAATCTTGAGGTGTAATAAATCAAAATCATGATGATTGTGTTTTATGGACGAGTTAAAGGTCAGGGGTGAAATCTCTGGAGTCTGAATATTCTAATGTGTTCTGTGGACTGTTTGATATGTTAATGTCGTGCTCGATATCCTAAATGTCATATTAACATTTGACTCCTGCTCTTCAGACCGCATTATTCAGATCTTTCTGAATTCATATCACCTTCTGTAAAATGAGCCAGTGGACGTTCTTAAATTTTTTATAAGGTGGTAAAAAAATGATATTATGATACTTAAAACCCTTTTCACGATCACAAAACTAAATAATGTGCAAAGCAGTGCAAACATGAAGAAGACATCCTGATATCAAGCATTTTTATTTATCGGCTACAGAAATAATTTATATACAAAGAGGATAAGAAGGAAAACGATCCGAACGATCCGAACGATCCTCCTTAATGTCCAGTGAGTGAGTAGCGATGTAGTCAGCGTTATAAAAATACACTAAATCCTACGCCTCTGCCACCACACGAGCACGGCTGAGCAGATATAGGTTTCAGTACAGGTAGTGTGTGTGTGTGTGTGTGTGTGTGTGTCTGGTGGTTAGCTGTGTGTATTTTGGCCCTTAATCCTGCATGGCACACACCCATCAGAGTCGATCAGGTGTAGACAGAGACGAGCACGATGTCTGAACCCACTTCCTCTCCCTCCAGCGGCTTGAGAATGTAAATTACACACAAGAGTCCGGGCCTAATAACACACTCCGAGCTCGGAGCAAGACTTTACAGACCAAAAGGTGCTTATTAGCATCCACCTGTAATTACTGGAGCCTAATTGGTCACTGATGATCGCTTTGGCCACGTCTCTGGTGTTGTTTTGGGTCTTTCCTCTGTAATGAAGCTCTGCGTTGGTTTCGCACCGGTTCCCCTTCCGTCTTTAGCCTAAAATGTGGTAAAGGTCCAGATACAAACCTGTAGGAGGACGTCAGTGTCATGAAGCACTATAATTACATTCCATGTGCTAAGTGTTTTTATTTCGGTTTTAGGAAACTCGCACATCTTCATAAATCTTACCCTTAAAACCCTCTCACTTTTACTCTTGTACACGGTATGCGATACACACATTTTCATGTTTTATACCATTTTTGATTCTAAGGTTGTGATCTGATACAATTTTCAATATTTGATGTGCTAAAAATACTAATTTTACAATTTTCACTAAAACTAAAAGTCGTTTTTAAAAAAAAGCAGTAGAAAGGAATTGAAGTGTCAGTGGTGTAGCTTTAAGTTTCTAGTGTCAAGCATTAAAAAAAATGTTTCCTTCTTTTTTGTTGATACTGTATCAGAATGGTTGTAACCTTAGAAATTAATTTATTTTTACTCATCACAATTAATCCAGCATAAAAAAAACATGAAACTCCCATTTGTTTTTATCAGGTGTCTCTCACCTGCTGCTTTTGTCTTGTCTGTTTTTTTATGAAAACCCACAGATTAAATATAACACAATTCTGTACATCATATTAAACTCTTGACAAATCTGTTCACTCTCACTACAAGTGGACATTTGAGTCATTTCAAACTTTGCGACATTGAATTCCTGACGTTATTTCTCCCTTTTTTTTTTCTTCTGTGTGTGATGTCATGTGCTGCAACATGTATGCTCATTGGCCGGTGAATTAGGAGGAATACTGAAGCTGTTTCATGTGTAAATGCTGCCGAATCGACGCTGGTTTTCAGCTGGATTGCAGTGAGAAACGAATCAGGATTTTATTATGCAGCCCTTAAAGGACTGAGACTATGCGAGCTGAACTATCGAGCTGAATATCCTGTTCACTCTCTGCTTGCTTCTTTTTCACCATGAAGTCTTTCTAAACAGTAATTACTGTCGTCTCTGTTATTGACTGAATTATTACGCTCTAGATGTTTCGCTTCATCGAGCTGTATTACTCTACAATGAAGTTCCTAGCTGAGAAATCAAATTTGGCAAAATGACTTTTTGATAAACGATGGCGCCGTGCTTTGTAGCGGACGCTCGAAGAGCATGTACAGATCGATCGCCCACGAGCGTGAATAATCCTACAGAGTTTACAGGTGGGTTTTTGTTCCGTCTCTGCAGGGGGCGATAGGGAGCGGATGACGTCCAATCATGAGACGTACCTGCTCATGGCCAGCACGCAGAATGACATGGAGGACTGGGTTAAGACCATCCGCAGGGTCATATGGGCCCCGTTCGGAGGAGGTGAGTTGAAACGACATCATATCATGGAAGTATTTTTTTTTTTAGTTTTGGTTTGAAATCAAGGTTTGAATGTTTGAGGGAAAATCTGCTTGATTTTGTATCAACAACTGGAAATGGCTTGATTTGTTTATGATAAATGGATGAAATAATATTGAGACAAATTCGGAAGAATTTTCTCTAATTTCCCCCTCTTTAGAAAGTCCTAGCAGATTTAATTACGGGTAGAAATGATGTTTTGTCAAGGCCGTCATTAACTACATAACTGTTTTAGCTTGTGGAAGTCTTTCACATTTAGTAACAGAAAAATATTAAAACAAATATGCACAAAATAAAACGTCTGAACTGTGAGAAACAGCAAGAAGTACAGAGATGTAATCAAACCTCATCGTGGGTTGGGTGTAATTTATCCTCTGTGTGATCTGTGTATACTCTGATACTGTGTGTGTGTGTGTGTGTGTGTGTGTGTGTGTTAGTGAGTGACTGTTACAAGGTCTTGTATTGATTTCCTATACAGCACATATCGTGTTGGGGTTAATGAGTGTTTCTAACTTTAGCAGAATGCCGTTGCTCTGTTAAAACATGCAGTCTTTGGTCAGAAGGTGTTGATTAATTGTCTAGAACAGCAGCTCTGACAGTAGTGCTGCTGCAAAACACAGGTTTATATTAATGCGCTCCTTCTAATATGTTATCGTTTCTATAGTTCTGTGTTTGTTATCATGTTCTAGCTTAAAGAGAAGCCGAGGGTTCAGGTGTGTGTGTGTGTGTGTGTGTGTGTGTGTATACACCACATATATGCTTTTATTTGATTTCCTCCAGGATAAGCATAAGAGCGAGTCCAACAGCAGGACAATAGATGCCTTTGTCTAAATGGATCTGTCTGAAATGGCTTGGACATCTCCAAACTCTTGGCAGCACCTGTGTGTGTGTGTGTGTGTGTGTGTGTGTGTGTGTGTGTGTGTGTGCATGGCCATTAATTGCCTGCCATTCAGGCTTATGGAAACAAAAAGAAGTGAAAGTCAGAGAGGGCACTCTGCTAAGCGCTAGCCTGAGGGCTTGAACAACTTTCACCCAGATCTAAATGCAGAGAGAGAAACAACATCGTATTGAACACTCACAAGGACTTTATAAGATGCAAGCTGGGTAAACGTTCTTTCCTGCCTTTGGACTCCTCCAGGATTCCTCAATATTCCCTATCCTCACAGTCTTCCTCCTACACATCAGGAAACTGTTTATTATTGACTGTATTCACAGCATTCGGAAATATTCCCACATGAAATCAAAAGGTCAAACGGTATAAACTCTAAGGGCGCTTTCACATATGCAGTGTTCAGTTCATTTGAACAGAACTCTGGTTTGTTTTTCCTCCTCGTTGCGGTTCGTTAGGCCGGTGAGAACGCAGAAATCACACTCGCGTGTGGACCGAAACAGCCGATCCAAGAGCGTCCGAGTCCCGAGACCGGAAAGTCCGACTCTTTCAGAAAGCTTCCTAATCCCTGCCGTATGTTAGGCACATGAGCTTCTCTAAGTGGGAATCTCAGTTTTTATCCGGCTGAGCGGCTGAGACAAAAGAGCCGTGCCAGGAGGGAGGCAATGCAGCAGGAAGCTACTTCTTTAATCCCTCTTTTTCTTTTTCCCCTTTAAGCAGATTTGTTAGCATATTCTGCAGTTGAACATGCGAATCGCCGAGAGGAAGCTCGCCGCATCTGAAATCGCTTTTGAAATGCCAGACTCTGATCATTAGGAAGAAGAAAGGACAGTTTGTGGCTTCAAGCAATGTGGGAGATAAAGATAATCATACACTATCAAAGAGTTTGGAAAATATTCGGACACTCTGCGCGGTTAGCGGATGTACTGCGGGAGATTTCGAAAGAAAAACTGTCGTGTGCATGACATCACATGTCAAGTCGAGTGGAAGAAGCGATGTCTAAATGAGGATTTTGCGTGTGCTAATTGTTTTTGAAAGCTGTCTGATCTTAAAGAGACTCCCAGAAGAGTAAAGCTGACTACACGCATCAACACACAGTTAAAAAACATGGCAAATAAAATATTAAATACCGGAAATACTTCTCCGTTTAGACAGATGTAAGGAAGCTGTTCATAAGTCTTGTGGCCTAACATGACTGGTCTACACAGCACTCGTTTACATAAAGATCACTTGGTTAAGTGTGATGATAATCTAATGAGAAACCCACATGCTGTGTGGACCTCGTGCATGCTCATTGCTCCACACCTCCTCTTCCTTTTTTAAGTGTTTTAAACCACAGGCTACAGTTTGAAGATTGAACCAACTCATAGTTATTCACTAATTGGTGAGTGTTTATCAGCGTCCGATAAGAGTCAATGCAGAGAATTCAGGAAGGCGCTGGGTATCAGACTCTGCCTTTGTATGTAGTATCTTGCATCCGGACTATGGAAAGGCTCAGTTCTTATCTCACACCTGGACGTCTCCTCCCTGGAGCTCGGGAGCCCGAATTAATGGTTCCATTCGTGACCGGTCCGTACCATTCACAGGATGTATCCTCGCTCATTTAGGTTGAAATCAACTTTATAACATAATATAGTGACTTCATACAATTTTCAGCCACGTCTCAAAGGTTTGTGATACTGGGAAATACTTTTGGGACATTTTAAGTATACCGGGTTTTACAAATGAATTTCCTGCCCTATTTCCATATGCAATCGTTATTCCATAAATGACTTTCAATTTCCCTTGGAATCACATTGTAGATGCCAAAGTAATCTGCCTAGTTTGCATAGACCCTGGCCTGTATTACTGACCCAAATTGCCTATTCATTAAGGCGAATTTTTTGCTAATTAAGTTTTGAACACTGAATGAAAACATTTATTAAAGCTCCTAAAAGCAAGTTAAGATAAAATGAAATTAAAGTCATAATAATTACATAATGGACTCAATGCCCCTGGCTAGCTGCTAAGCATCTCTGGTACGTTATACGTTTCATGTGTTTGTGGTGGCTTTCCATCAGCATCCAGTCTGCCTGGTTTTGCCATCAATAAACAGCAGACAAATCAGCACACTTGCCTGGATTGAAATGATGATCGACCAGCTGTCTGTCTCTCCCTCTTACTGTGTCTATCCTCTTTCAGGCATTTTACAGTCTGAAATCAAATTGCATTAAATTATGGAATTACATAACAGGCCTTTTAAATGTTACTCACTGCCACATTTGGGCCTGTGGGTCGCATTTATGACATTTATGTATTTCCATTACCGTCTGATCCATACAGCGTTTGTTTGTCTTTCAGTATGGCGAGAAAATCCACAAAGACCTTGCAGTCTGGACTTCAGATATTCTGGAGCAAATTTCCAGAACTCAGATTCTCTTAACAGCCCCCATCTTTTCCTCGAGAGCGGTTCTAATGAATGAGTTCTTGATTTTTTTCTCAGTGACATTCACTCATTTTTCACACTACGTTGTTATTTATCGTGATGAACGCCACCTAGAGGAAACCCAATCAGCTAACATGACTAACTGTTTGTTTTTGTTTGTTTTTTTTGTCTGTGGCATAATTTTACATCTTTATTCGAGCGTGCTATGGATAATGTCCATCATTCATCAGATATTAAAAAGAAAGATTTGTTGTAGTGGGAATTCAGATGATGGAATTCTGAATATTGAGGTTTGGGGGTAGAAACTTTGCAGCTACCTTCAGCTACTATAATAATAATAATATAACACTGTTTATCGGAGACATTTCAGTTTCAATAACCCATATGCTGCGCTTCTACTGTTTCAGGTATTTTCGGTCAAAAGCTGGAGGAAACGGTGCGGTACGAGCGCCGGTATGGGAATAAGCTGGCCCCCATGCTGGTGGAGCAGTGTGTGGATTTTATCCGATGCTGGGGGCTGCAGGAGGAGGGTCTATTCCGTCTCCCCGGGCAGGCCAACCTCGTCAAAGAGCTGCAGGACGCCTTCGACTGCGGGGAGAAACCAGCCTTCGATGGGTGAGCACGGCCAGGCTTATCCCACCTTGATATGACCCCTAGCCAAAGAGGGTGGGAAGGCAGTAAGCGCTTAAAGTACACAAAGCCTATACGTAATTCAAAATCCAGACATACCAAAACAAACAGAATAAAGAACACCGATAAAGAATCTAGCTTAGATGAACATTTTAGCAGAGTCTCAAATTTGAATCCAAGCTAGCTTCACTGCTAGCATGAACTGTTAGGTGTTTGCTTAGCCTTTGGTTTGCTGAAGGTGCACTTTCAGTGCCAACTATAAACATTATATAGTTAAAATTCTAACTAAAAATATACTAAAGTAACACTTCTGAGTGTATGAGGATTGCAAGCTTTTCTTAATCTCAAACTTATACAATTCAAACAGCCAAGTTCGGAAGACTAGACGCCATCTACACCACTAACGTCTCAGAGCTCTGTCACAGTTTATGTCTTTCCAGTAAACATGGCTGTATCAGAAACAGCATGTGAGAGCCTAATTTTAGAAGTCTCCATGCTGATGTCTGCAGACTGTCAACATTTTGTGCAGTTCAGCCACTTTCACGTCTGGCACAAAGCAGTCAAAAGCTTCCTCTCACTTGTGCTTCGTTCCTTTTCTGTAAAACGGTGGCAAAATGAGATTTTATGTATTTTGTAGAGCTCTTAGCTTTGGATTCGATGTATTATAGTATAATCATTGGCAGTAATGTACTGTGAGCTTTCTGTGTACTTTTAATGGTGTACGACACATGAAAGGAAATAGCAGAAAATGTTATGGCTGTCAGTTATATTTAATTAGCAGATTTTTTTTCTCATGACGGTAGCCCGGCATTCAATATGGCATCGCTAACAAGGTCAAGATAATGGTATCCTGACAGCAGACTCTCCGTCTTCTTACTTATTTAGCGTCAGTGGAAAATGAGACACGCCGCATATTTAACAGTTCATATTTAGACGCTGAGAAAAGGATGCAAGCCGTTTCACGCCTCGGAGAAATGTTATTCGGAGTGGTTATTATTCCATGCACCATATGCCCATTTTTTATCACCTCCTCTTTATCCCTCTGGCTTTTCCATTTAAAATTCGGTTGTAATTGTATTCTTTGTTTTTCTCCGCGCAGTAATACCGACGTGCACACAGTGGCATCTCTGCTGAAGCTGTATCTGAGGGAGCTTCCTGAACCCGTGATCCCCTTCTGCAAGTACGACGAGTTCCTGGCCTGCACCAAACTGTTTAGCAAGGACCAGGAAGCAGTGAGTGTCAGTCTTAAGGCTGTGTGTTCACATGAGCAAGCGATAAAGTGACAGGCGATCCTTCATTTTCTGTGTGCGTGTGCGACGCACAGCCGCGATTTCAGCGACAGCGACGGCGACAAGTGACATTTTCTCAATTCCATGCAAATTAGGTCTGATGCTTCCGAAGTGACGAATCCAAATATTTGGCACAAATGCTTCCTCGTTTTAAAATCTGCTGTATATTTGCCATGAAGACAATATGTCACTTCCATCCTGTCTCATTCTCTGTCCTTCCCGGCAATCGTATGCGACTCAGCATATCACCGTCGCCCTGCAGTCTTTTCATTTTTTTTCATTTCTTATCCCTCTATCCCGCTCTCGCTCTGAGGCTTAGACCATGGAAAGTGGAAATGCTTTCACAGCGACTTTCAGCTTCACCTTTCCCTCTCCCGCTGTGATCCGTCTCTCGGCCTGCCCGAGGCCCCGGAGAGTTTCAGAGCACAAATGTAATCAAAGTGCACTAGATTCAGTTCGAGTGCTAGCCCGAGTCCATAAAGGAATGCTTACTTTTTCTTTTACCTCATATTTCTGAGACATGCCCTTTAGAGTTTTAGAAGCAGGAATTTTTGTAGAAAGTTTAAAAAATGATGTTATTGTGGAGAACTCAAAAAAAAAAAAAAAACACATCGACCACGATATAAACTCTGCAATCCAATCCGACATACGAGACTCCATTAAAGTCGGAATATCGATTTCTGTATTTCATCTCACATTAGCTTGATAAATGATACACAGGCTAATAATAATGAAACGGAAGAAGTCCAGTATTGAATAATTACCGTGCAAATACAATCCGTGAACATGGTCACGTGGAACAGTAGGGGTGAGAGACATGACCAAATTTTATGACCAAATATTTTTAAAAATCATTTTACAATACTTAAGGACTGTTGATAATACACGATATAACACGCAATATCAAAACTGTGGAATTATAAGGTTTTATCTGACTTTTTTTTTGGAAAAAATGAATGAATGTTATACATCTTATTAAGGTTTTACACCTTTTATTAACTAAAAGTATGAAAGAATCTTTATGGCTCTAACTTTGGCTGACTTTTGCCAACAAATTATCAAGGACACAGTGATATGATATATGATTTTATTCCAAATTGACAAATTAAATGAAGAAATGAAGAGAAAATGAATCTGGTACAAAATCCAGTGACCAACTGGTACGGTACTGACATCCATGAAACTCAGAAAACGTTAACGTACAACGTTAATGTATCACAATATATATATATTATTATTGCTCATAATCATTGCGCCTTATTGCTCATCCCTGTGGCACGGCACTTACAGCAGATTTATATTACATCTCATTTATATTGTATCCTATCTTAGAATATTAATGATTCTACAGCTGTTCAAGTTCAGCATGGTATTATTGCATCAATTATGTTTCATATAAGATGCTTTATTTTTTTCTAGCAACTGCTGCAACTATAATAAAGAGTCAAATAAAGAGTAGTTAAAAAGTGTACTAGTACTACGAAATTATAGTAATCATTTATTTTTACAGCACATTGTGGTCACAAAGTGATTGAGTCAGATCATTCAGTAGCTCATCTGTAAGAGTCGACTCTTTCATCTCCCAAATTAATCATTTTTTCTTCTAACCTGCACAAAGTTTGCACAAAAATATTTTGACTGGTGATTGTTCCTCTTTGCGTAACTATGGCTGAAATTGTTTCATGAAATCTTATCTTGTCTCCCTTCTAAGTAACAGTGCAGTGGATCCTTCCATACGCACAGCTGAGAGTCAAAAACACGTGTCCTATTTCATACTAACGAACAGCTCACATGTTGAAAAGAAGATTACTTTGATTAAATTACACTACAAGAGTAACTGGGTTGCTAACGTCTGCCAACAACAACAACAACAAAAGGCTCATCTATGTGAATCGACTCTTCATTCTCTCAAATAAAAGAGCTGATTCAATGAGTCGAGTCATTTGTGAACGATGCATCGCTAGTAAAAGTAAAAACGAAAACAAACAAGAAGGGAAAAACAGTCTTTATTGACATTTGATAATAATATTCCGACCCCCATATCCTGGAGAATGATCTGATTTGTGCCCTGTAGCCTTGAATGGTGACTTTTCATTTATGAGCCAGTTTAACGCTGAATGAACATGAGCTCACATTGCAAATTAGGCTTAATGATGGAGTTAGTGTTTATACCATTTTTATGACTTTATTTGTATAAATAATTTTTTTTTTAAATGAACACAGATACAAAACACAAGTTGTAGACCTTAAGAAACATTCCTGATACAGGGAAACAACAAATGGATTTTTTCCACAAGAAGATTATCTAAGGAATTAAAAGGGTGTAGTTTGTAGTCCCAAAAGTACAAAAGTACAATTTTGCATTTATTTATTTATTTTTTTAAATCTCTGTCCTTTTCCAGGGAATGAAGGAATTAAGAAGACAAGTGGAAAGTCTACCTCTAGTCAACTATAATCTACTAAAATACATATGCAGGTATCTAGCATTACATGTATTTCAAATATAAATTTCACATTTTTTCTCTCTCTTTTGATTAAAACTGAGTCCCTTTTTTCCCTTCAGGTTCTTAGATGAAGTACAGTCTTACTCAGGAGTGAATAAGATGAGTGTGCAGAACCTGGCTACGGTCTTCGGTCCGAATATTCTGAGGCCCAAAGTCGAGGATCCTGTGGCGATAATGGAAGGTAAAGTGGTGCAGAAGCAAAATTAATGCCAAAAAATCTAAAAGCGGTAGAATATGATTTAAATCCACAAGGTTAGGGTCAACGGTTTTGCCTTTTGTTTGCTCTGACCTTGTCTTTGGTTTGTGTAGGTGCAGTTCTGGTGCAGCAGCTCATGGCCGCTCTCATCGGCCAGCACGCCGCTCTGTTTCCCCCAGACGAGGACAGTCCTGGTGCTCTTGAGTCGTGCAACAACAACAACGATCCCCTGAAACGCTCCACCACCGGACAACTGCAAAATAAAGAGAATAACAACACCGCTAGCGTTCGTCAGTGCACTTGGGAGGCGCCTGACTCTCCCGGACGGGTCTCTCTGGATAACGGCTCACCTCGTTCGGGCAGCCCAAGAAATGTTCCTACTGTGCCGCGCTTTGAAGTGACCCGAAGCCCTCCTCTGACTGTGAAGAAGAACCCGGCGTTCATCAAAGGCAGCGGCATTGTCACCAACGGCTCCTTCAGCTCCTCATCGTCATCCTCAGTGGAGGAAAAGAGTCCGACCCTGGTGGGAACGGGTACGCTACAGATGCGTCGCACTGGCGCACTCAAGTCTTCAGGTACCAAGATGGGTGTGCAGAACGGTGGAGTGAGGATGGGCGTGTGCAGCACGGACATTGTTAACGGGACCCTCAATAGCCGAAACGGACTTTGGTCTCCTCCTGGAGGTGTGACGCTGCGGGAGGTCAAAGGCCGTGATGCAGAGCAGCAACAGAACCGCCTCTCGACGTACGACAATGTTCACGTACAGCAGACGCCATGCTCGCCGGGACAGCCATGCACGAGCAACAGCTGTGAGGACAAGCAGAGCGTGGACAGCGCCACCTGGTCCACGTCGTCCTGCGAGATCTCGCTGCCAGACGTCTCTGCATCGTGTCGCTCGTCCACTACTACATGCCCCGAGCAGGACTTTACCTTTGAGGACCCTTTGCTGGATGAGGGAGAGAGGAGGAATGCTAATGCTAACACCAATGCCAATGGCGGAGGTCGAGGCAGCAGGGGGACGAGTAGCAGTGATAACAGCGAGGTGGCATTTCCTGTGAGTGGACACAGCGCCCTCCACAGTCTGGTGGCCAGTCTGAAGCAAGAGATGCTCAAACAGAAGAGCGAGTACGAGGCCAGAGTAAAGAGGTGAGACTATTTACGTTATTCTTATTTAACACTGAGTAAGACATTACATAGGCCATAACCATTAGGACAGTTCAGCTGCTGTTAGAGTGTTTTAACACATTTCTATCCTCATTAAAACATTACAGTCTGGAGCTGCGTAACGTGGAGCTGGAAGCTGAGTTGGTGAACCTGCATGAGGAGCTGGAGCAGGAGCGCAAGAAGTACACAATGGTAGAGATCAAACTGCGTAACGCAGAGCGCGCCAAAGACGACGCCGAGAAGCGCAACGAGATGCTGCAGAAGGAGATGGAGCAGTTCTTCTCTACCTTCGGGGATCTGACCGCCGATCCTCGCAGGCCAGAAAGAGCCAACACCATCTGGATCCAGTGAGCAGGACTGTACCAAGAACTGGATACCTGGACGTGGAAATCTGGGAATTTGTAGGCTTCAAATGTGACCAAACTGTCAAAAAGGAAGCCCAATGAGCCAAAATGTGAAAACCGGACCAGCCGATAATGGCATAATAAGATTGTAGCAGTGGGAGAACAGGCGGGGGAGCTGGAACGTACCATTTGGATCCAAGAAAGGAGTCGGAGGTTCTTTGGAGGTGAAGTTTGATCCCTGTAAAAAAAAAAAAAAAAACAGGGACAACTCGAGAATGTTTCTTTACCCAAAGAAGGACGTAAGAGAACTGTTGAAGAAACTGTTGCATTATGGGTTATTGAGCTTTTTAATAGACTAGAGCTTTACATGAAGAAGAACCAAGAATGTCACATCTTCATTTGTGATCCAACCAAATCATGTCCTTGATCTCTGTTCCCTTGTTCCGTGTCATTGTGTACTCTGTGTATATAATGCAAAGCAATGTTGAAGAATTTTGAAGCAAAGCAGATGTATGTATAAAAAGCAAACTGAAATATTTTAATGTATGTCTGATATTTAAACTGAAGTTTATTGGCGTGTCACATTTTTTTTTTTTTATACCAAGCTTTAGCCTTGCACTTAGCTTTTTTTTGGCCAATATGGTACTGAAACTATAGCTGATGCTGTTTTTTTTCCAGGCTCCATTTTGGATTCACACATATTGGATTTGGCCCATGACCAAAAACTGTACATGTTTTAGAACATCTGGTAAACACTGTGTAGGTAACAGTCACCTCTCATGACAGCCTTTTCTTTACTGTGAAATGCTAACAGTCAAATTGAGGGTCAAAGGTTATCCAATTGGGCATGTGCTGATACTCAAATTTACGTATATACTTTGATACAAAATCAATCAAATTGCACCCAAATTTATACATGGTTTGTGTCTGATGTTTGCTTCATCCTATAGTTGTTGTTTTTTTTTAGTCTTTTCAGTGAATTGAATCATTTATGTTCGTTCAGATTAAATAATTCATTTTTTTTTTTTTTTTTGCACAATATTCAAACTTTGGTTCCCTGAATGTGAGAGGAGAGAATCTTGGTCATGACCGAAAGATTCACCGATTCAAACCCCAACTCACTGAACGAGAGCGGCAAATCTCTCTCATGAGCAATAGATTCACTGATTCATACACCGAGAGGAGGGAATCTTGGTCATGACCGAAAGATTCACTGATTCAAACACTGACCCACTGAACAAGAGACGAGCGAACCTCTGTCCTGACTGAAAGATTCACCGATTCAAACCCCAACCCAAGCGGAGTGAATCTCAGTAACGACCAAAAGATTCACCGAGTCAAATACAGACCAGCTGAATGTGAGTAGAGTGAATCTCAGTCATGACTGAAAAGATTCACTAAATCAAGAGGCACAGAAGTAGCTTTGCCATACTTATCGACTCAGAGAGATACAGATATAATGTAAACCTACGTAAAATGTGTTTTATAATCATGTTTTAAGCTTATTTACTGATGCTGGAGTCAGTCAGGAATGACTCATAGCATGGCTGTGATCAATTCATTCACTTTAGTCTAAAAAGGCTAAATCATTCGCAAATGTGTCGCTATGTTTGGACTTTTTTTTTGGTAGCCTTTGATCATTACTCAACTTTCCATCAGGGTTTACAATACTGCTATAATATTGTATCCTACATTCCTGGGAAATTAGAATATTTTGTAATGTTATTCAAATTTTATGGACTTGGAGACGTTTCAAAACTTCTCCAAGGGCATCCAACAAAATGAGGCGAAATGTGGAATGTGCCAAACAGCTGTCCTCATGCTATCTCCCCAGAGAGACAGACTTAAACTCGGGAAAACAAAGGCTTCTCATGAACCTTCCAACTGAAAAGAACACAAGGGGGAAGTGAGAATAATGATGTAATGCGAGTTGAATTTCATGATTTGTCGTAGTCCTGATTATCAGCACATGCCCAACAGCAAAACATCATATTCATTCGTGCTTGTATGGAATCTCTTCATCCTGTATGTGTTTTCAGGTGCATTTTATTCCGCCTTCTCTCAGTTTCCGAATTTTACTCAACGCTTTATTGAGCCTACTGTAGCCACAGACACTCTGTACAATGCAAATTAAATTATGTGACCTTACTTAAATGTGAGACTTTGTTTTTTATTATTAGCCATAATGGATGTGTTCAGCTTCCCAGAAGGTCGTGGGTGGTCCGAGTGTATATTTGTAGAGACAAATTGAAGGTTTTTGTTAAGGACTTCCTCCAGCGCATGTCAGAAGTCACGTAGGGATAACCGTAATAAGCACTTTTCAGCTAAAAAAAAAGCTTATGTCAACATCGAGTCAGAAATTTGTCATCTTTCTGACAGCTTCAATTTCTCTGATCTAACCCGGAATTGAGGCAAATGGCTAGATGAACGTGCCATGTGTTCAAGGAAACAGAATCTTACAATCTTGCTTTGTTTGTATTAAACGTTAAGGTACGTGCCAATGTTTAACGTGAGCTGCACTTTACATGAATTGTGGCTAATGTTGGATAAAAAACTACAACTTGGGTCAGACTTTCTTCAGGACTGGGTGGGATTGGTCAAACTTTGTACAGGAGTGAGGGGGGCAGGTCAGGTTTTCTGTAGGAGTGGGCGTGATTGGTCAAACTTTCTGTAGGAGTCGGGGGGGCAGGTCAAACTTTCTGTAGGAGTGGGGGGGGCAGGTCAAACTTTCTGTAGGAGTGGGAGTGACTGGTCAAACTTTCTGTAGGAGTGGGCGTGACTGGTCAAACTTTCTGTAGGAGTGGGCGGGACTTCAGAATTTCTGTAGGAGTGGGCAGGACAGTTCAGACTTTCTCAAGGAGTGGGCGGGATTGGTCAGACTTTCTGTAGAACTGAGCAGGATTGGTCAGATTTTGTTCAGGACTGGGTAGGACTGGTCAGACCTTTCTTCACGACTGGGCAGGAATTAAATAAATAAATAAGTAAATAATAAATTTGATGTATATCAGTAGAGTAAATATTATATTATAGGCCAATAAGAGATTCTGACCATAAGCTGAACCTCACATGGAGCGGTCTGTTTATTATACACTGAATATATGTATCAGTGATGAAGCTCATTAATCGTTCTAGCACTCTTTTCCGCCAAACCGGCACAATCATAGGCCCCCTTCCTACTCCTCTCCCTCCTCTCAAGACCTGAAGGCTTTGGTGTTTCCTTCAAATAAGCCTGAACTCACTATTACATACATTCTGCACATTTTTAAAAGCCACAGAACACACTGTATAGAAAGCAGGGAATCAGTCATCTTTTCAGAGCTTGTTGTCACACTGACTGTTCAGGACTGGAGGAATGCATCATCTCAAAAAAAAAAAAAAAAAAAAAACCCTCTCTCTGCACCTTTCACTCACAGATAATAGGCTTAGAGCAGCCTGACAGCGAATGACTGGTCTGCGAGTTCCCCTCTGAGCTATTACAGAAGGGAAAGGATCCAGGAATATTTTCACGCCACGCTTGATCCAAAGAACACAAACCCAAGTGTACATAATGGCATTTATTTGTGCAAGGATAGTCCTTTGTCGTGTATTCTTTGGCTCGAGTTCTGTATCCTTTCTGTCTTTGAATGGGAAAAGGCTCAAAAGATGGCGGCGTCCTGCTGGAGGCAATGGAAGGATTCAAATTAAAAAAGGCTTCGTTAACACCATGGGAAGGGATTTCTGGTAGTTGAAAGAAGGAGCCATGGGCAGGCATCCTATATGCTTTGGCTTACTTGGGCCTGAAAATGCAATCAAGTACATAAAAAAGCCTTGTTTACAGCCACAGGGGGTAAGAATTTGGAATGTCGCCCTCTCTGGTTGAAAAATGATATTGCAAGTTACTTACAGGCAAACATTTTATAACGTCAGCTATGCTGCGTTCTTCCTCCATGACGTAAATTTTAAGTATGTGTGCCAAACTGCATAATGCACACACAGTATTATACCTAAATAGTAATTACACAAATTGCCACTTAACAAGAGCTTGTTGTTTGGCTGCCATCAACTGTTTAGCTCATACAGTGAATGCCTGATCAAGCAGCAGTGCTCACGCAAACACCGCATTACATGCAGAACAAACTGGTCTATAGTAAACTAAAAAATAACCCGGCGAGTGGGGTGAATATAAGGCTCTGTGCATTTCTAGCTCAAGCTCACAGCTAGCACAATAACTCTAGCTAGCTAGCAAAAATATACTATACAGACCCAAACTATAAAGCACGGTTGTTGCTGATTTGTGTTTTTTTTATTAACTGATCTGTGGTTTTTTCTGTATTTTGTGCTCTAATCTGTCAAAAAGACACAACCCATGTAGTCTTAGCATGATAATTAGCTAGCTAAAATACCACACCAGAGGATAAAAAGACAGAACAGGCAAGCAGACACTCTCGATGAATCAATCTTGACCTATATAATGGAGCTTGAATAAGTCCGCTGAATGTCATCTATCATTCACTCGCTTTCCACCAAATTAGAGAAGAAATAAATTCCTTACCTGTTCAGCATGAAAGAAGCTAATAGTTGCTTTATTTTCCCTCTCTCTCTCTTCTGATTGGCTGTAACTCCAGCCAGTCACTGAGTAACCAGACTTCTTTCATGCCTAAAGTTATGATGTTTGATGTATCCGAGCTGGCGTATGATGCATGTGTACAAATTTCCGATCTGACCCGCATCGACACAGCTCTGACTGTGAATTATATTGGCATATAAAAATATATTTATTCAAATTTTGCGTTATATTTTGCAGGACTATTATTTGACCGTAAAAAAAAAGGGCTTAAAATCCATTTTGATGAAACAGATAAGTAAATTTTGTGAGCTGAGAGCTTATGGTGTGTTTCTGTATAATTTATATGAATAATACAGGGAGCAGAAATGCAGCATTAGTCTAACAGAGGCATTTGGCTGATTGTGCTGTAATTACAGCGTTCATGAGGCCATGTTTTTGAGTTCACTTCAAGGGTAACAGCTGTTCTGAGTTATTTTCCCTTGATTTATCCCAAGAGCTAATTAAACCAAAAGAACAAGACTGATTTACATTTAAAACAGCCTCATTATAATAGCATGGGGGCACAAAGTGAAGACCAGTGAATAATAACTGAAAGGTCAAACTGGTATGAATTAATCTAAATGGATTTTGTTTTTTAATTTGATTTCTGGTGCTGATAAAAGAGCAGATATTATTCATAACACTTTAACCAAACATTCATTGGTTCTGGAGAGCCAACACACTAACACGTCGAGTTGTGCATTTTACAGATAGCGTCCCTGTATCTGAAATAATGGGGTTAATTCTAAAATACTTCTGTTTGGTGGAGACCAAATATAATTAACGTTGGGCCGAATTTAAAATACGATCAAGCTAATATCACAGTTTCAGTACACGGTGTCTGTTTATTGGCGCCAACCTGAAATGTGTTTATATTGAAATATTTGTGATGTGTGCAGGGATTCTGGTGCTAATTTGTTGGCTGGTGCTGTATTTGTGTGCCACACTGATGTTATTGCTAGCGCAGTTACAGTGGTGTTTATTAGGAGAAAAACATTTCAACAGTCTTTGCTGTTAGCTTAAAAACAGAATGTCTTTTCTCATTTTCTTATCTTTCTTTCAGCAACATTCGGTCAGATTAATGAGAAATCCAGCATAGAAGTAGAGGAGACTTTGATGCAAATGCTGGACTTGAAATCCCAGAATGCAATGTCGCTATACGATGCAGAGACTCGGCTCAGCTAGTCAGCGATCTACGAGATGACGAGCGTGATGCCGTTAACGGCGGTATTAGCAAGTTGGAGTGATAACTGGGCAGACTAAAGGACTAAAGCGCTGCTGCATCACTCTCTTTAGGTAGAGATGAAGTGAGGGCTAAATTCCACTGCACCATTCTTAGCACGGCATCGTGGGTAATGTAGGAAACCATTATGAAGTACGAAACAAATCTTGGACGCCAATAAAGAGTACACATTAATTATAATGTTTAATATGCGAGTCATTCAGGGTGGATTTTTCCTTTAAGTGAACATTTTTGATGACTGTGACACATACTCAAGAAAGGAAAGAAAGTCCTCAATTCCAGGGTCAAAGGAAGTGTTTATTTTCAACCACATACATATATTTATTTATACATAGAATACCTTTAAGTATTTAACCTTTGAGTGCCAACAGCGCTTCGTGAAGCCGTTCTTTTCAGTACCTTGATTTTTTTTCTTTTTATTGTCCCCTTATGCGTTTGTATATCAATTTGATCTTAACAAGAGAATGAAAAATGCCGTCAGATTCATCCGTCTCACAAATCTTACAATCTGAACAGAATGGCTCACGGACAGCAGAGATAGAGGGTGTGTGTGTGAGAGAGAGAGAGAGAGAGAGAGAGAGAGAGAGACATAGAAAGAAATCCATTTTTCCGAGAAACCAGTTAAATTTTACATCACCAGGAGTTCTTACGTTCACAGTACAACCGCACACGTACGTTTAGAAGAGTCCCCACCTCCCGTCTGTACTTATAGTTGTTTTATTGCGTGATCATGACGGTTGAAGCGTAAAAGAAACCTTCAAATCGAACGTACAAATGAAATATGTACCACTGATTAGTGCTGTCTGTATGGCTGTGTTGATTTTGACCTCAAATTACAACAGTACATTTTTTTTTTTTTTTTTCGTTGACACATTGTGTTTGTTGTAGTGCGGACCATCAAATATAGACTAAATAAGACAAAAATTAATCAGAACGATTTTGTTTTAACAAAGCGGCTAACGTTGTCGTCGTACACTAAGAATGATCCTTCTGTTAAATGAAATATTTTACAATATGGCCTCCAGTCTTAGTGTCATTCACCGATATTCACACGTTAAAATCATTCTCGTGGAAATTAAGAGGGTTTTTTTTCGTCGTATGATCTATGAAAAATGTAATGGGGATAATTTTCAAAAGACTGTTGAGTCCCGCTTTATCTTACGTCTTACACATAATACTGTGCACTTACACATCAACTATACACACTGCTAACTATTTATGCGCTGTTACAAAGAGACTAGGGCAACACATCTTATATAAGTACACATACACACACGTCACGATTAGATCTTCTTACACTGATGTGGACGCACTAATTACACAGGAACTCTCCATTTTACATAGAAGTTACTTTACATAGCAGAAGAAGTACTTTACAGAGAAATTCCCGTGTAATTAGTATGAGGAACTATAGGAACAGAAGTAAAAACGTAATTTCTGTAATTAGATCATAAAGCGCTAAACCATGAGAAGGCGTGAGTTACAGTTTACCCCTGATAAAATCACCGTAACACACATCATCGAATGGCTTACTGCTTTTATAAAATGGCGACAAAAACAAGTCCAGTGTTCAATAATATTCGCTAGAAAAAAATGCAATGTAGTCTGTTATCAGTGAGCTTTGGTTGCTAAGCAACATAACATAAAATGATTAGTGTATACCATGGACAGAGCAACAGCTTATGTGTAATGGTTTTATTGGTTTAAAACCTGGCGCATTAATACATGATTGTGTTACAGGTGTGTGTGTGTGTGTGTGTATCGAGGGTTTTACGACAGCTTTGAATCAGATTTTAGAACTGAAATTCATACTTGCTGCGTATGTGTGTGTGTGTGTGTGTGTGTGTGTGAGTGAATGCACATGTTGTGCCATGCTGATTTTAGGATTATTTAAACTGATTTTATAAAATGCAATGCAATTTTTTTGGTTCATTAGAAGGTAGAGTAAGATTTCACGGAACCATCGCAGGTCTAAATATTGCACGTACTTCAGCTGAGCAATGAGTCATGAAAGAGTCGACTCTTATTGGTGAGATGAATCAAATGACCTGACTCACTTTTTAACGTAATTACACAAGACGTATTGCTGTAATCTGTGTGTAAGAGTGCAAATCCTCTGTACTTAGATTATAGTTGCTTGTAAAATGTATCATTTATAATTTAGAGACACTTAACGTAAAGTATGACTGGCTTTTTTTTTTTTTTTTTTTTTGCTTTGTTTAGCTGTAGTATTTAGCAAAACCATACCGATTGCGCTGCAAAATGCTTAGTTTTAATGCGAAAGTGTCGAAACATCAAACAACGTATCGAGAAAAACTTCCCTTATCAATTTCCACAAAATCAAACTATACAGCACAGCACTAAAATTCCTCAGTGTATGCTCTCAGGAAAGGGAAAAGAATTGGTATGAAAGGTAAATCGGTCAGGACCACGGTTCCAGCACCAGGCGAGGAGGGAACTGTGGCCTTTTCCGGGTAAAGAAAAGAACCCAAAACAAATGGTACCTTCCAGTTACACTTATAAGCAACTGAAGGTACAATCAAGCCAAGTGTGCCTGTGTATTTTTAATAATACCAGCTCTTAATTCAGCGTGATTACAACTAACTTTTATTTCTTTCATGCCTGAAAAAGCAACAGATGCTCATTTCTTTGAGATGAATATAAAGCAGCATAGAGTCAAAATGTAATTAATATAAAAAGAAAATCACATTAGATGACAATTAATGTTAACCACAACACTGTCATTAATTTCTGGAGACATCTTTGAGTAAAAATTCCCATATTCCGAGGACTAAAATCCAGGCCAAACATTGTCCAATAAACACCAACATACAAATGTCAGGTTTGTTTGGAGAAATTTGTGTCATGGTTTTCAGACACATGACACATATTTATCCAACTTTTACAGGATGTTACGAATGAATTGTTTTTTTTATAAAACACACCAATCTTCAGATTCGTATCATCAGCACAGAATGAATAATATTTGTGGCACCATTTTGAAGAGATTTGGAAGATTTGGGAAAAAAAAAACAAGATCAACCCTGTTTCTGACCCAGATGTTAATGAGATATATATATATATATATATATATATATATATATATATATATATATATATATATATATATATATATATATATATATATACGGGTCGTGTTTTGGAAAATAGATTGTAAAAAATACATGACAACGCACCACATTCATCTCATCCTAATCTAATGAATCAAAGTGACAAAGTGAATACACAACAGAACAGTTTACAACTAGTTACAATTGAAATACAAACGCTACTATATGTTGTGTATCTGTATATATGTGTGTGTGTGTGTGTGTGTGTGTGTGTGCACCCTGTTGTAAAAGTGTTTTATTGATAGCCTGGAGACCTCTCAGAATCCGTCACAGTGTGATCATGTTCACATTGTTGTGTTTTTCTTTTATCAGGAAAGAGCGAAAGCTAAATGGCGGCACCTGTGTATCAACGTCAGTGTTTCAAATGTCAGTAATTACAACGGAAAACTGCACATCTTGTATTTGCCATGCAAAAAAAAAATAATTAAGAAAATGTATAATATGTAATAATTTCAATGGTGACTGTGTGAATGGTGTTAAAGAAAAATACTTGGTTATTTGACTTCAGAGATTTCAGCCTTGGAGAGATTTCTTAAGTGTGACTATTAGCGCTCAGATAGTACTGAGTAATATATATATATATATATATATATGCCACTTAAATGTCATAGAAATAAAATTCATTTAGGGAATAAGACAATTACAGATGTTTGGTTGGCCTCTAAATTTTTTTTTTTTATCTTCAGAATTAACAATACATTTTCTATACACAGTACCAAGAAGAAAAAGAGAAGCAAAATAATCATTTTCTCAGGTATTCCTCAGGGTTCACCAATAGGGCCAATTAGATTTATCCTCAAAATGCAATTTAAGCTATATTTGTGACATTTGTTACATTAATTTTCAATATTAAAGCCCAAAATCAAACTTATGTGACAAGAACACATACAATCAGCGGCCTTACCGGGTAAATAAAATAAAACGGTATGTTTCAATTAGATGGTAAGAACTTAAAGGTACAATTCCATCAATTGTGCCTAGATAGACATGCACACTTTGAAAGTGTAGAATTTCTACATGCACAGTACCACGAAGAAAATAAACCGAGGCTTTAATCATTATTGTAGGTATTCCTAAGGGTTCAATGTTAGGGCCAATACAATTTGACTTCGGAATTACGGAGCTCCCTGGTGACATCCCTACTTAATTAAAAATAATGCATAGCCACAATTTAGTAATGTGTGGGAAGAAGATCAGATAAAAATAAGTACTGCCACATCTTAATAAAGCTTTATCTTCATGTTGGACATGTGCATATATATATATATATGGGGTTTTACGGTAACCACTACACGCTTGGAGGGGAAAAAAGCTGCCACTTGTCTGGTTTAGTAGTGTAGACACTAGAGAGGTTTACTTGCACACATTCTTATTAATTACTGTACATAACAGTAGTTAACAGTAGTTAAGAGTTTGGTGGTTATTGTAAAACACTGTATATACGTGCACACCAGTTTGAGGGCACAACACAGTGATCATGCCTTATTAATATGGGGCTGCACTTAATTATCTCATTCTGTTGCATTATTAACTTGTGGCCACGCGTTAGAATCTCATTCCGTCCCGTTACTAAGTCATGGCTATGACTTAATTATCTCTTTCCCTTGCATTAGTAAGTAGTGGCCATGATTTATTTATCTCGTTCCCTCATGTTACTAAGCCATTGCTTCGAGATAATTATCTCATTCCATTACATGGTTATGACTTCATTATCTCATTCCCTCGTTCCCACACATTACTACGTCCTGACCACACATTGGTTTTTATTAAGTAGGGATGTCACCAGCAGGGCCTGTACAAAATGTGTACTATGTGACACAGTAAATGTTAAATGCAGTGTAATTGCAGAATGACAATACAGTTTTAAAAAAATGACCACTACTAAGAATGAGAAATGGCTCTAATTAAGTTAACAATCGGCATAAGCAAACAAAAAAAATGTGCGTTTCATTCCTTTATTAAAATGATTTGGTACACAGGTCAAATCAGACAAGTACAGTACAAAACAAAAATTATATGATCCATTTTTTTTACTGTGTACGTCATGACATTTATTGAATAAGGCTTATCATTAACCTATAACTGAAAAAAACAAAAACAAAAAAAAAACATCAGGCGCGTGAGTAAAGGTTGAGGTTTCATTTACAATACATTATTTAGAAATGCAACAATTATATGTCAGGGTTCATTCTTTTTTATTTTTAAAGGACAGGGAAGGAGATGGTTTTTAAGATCTGGTGATTATGTGCATACTTAGACAAAGAGGTTAGAAGAAGGAAGAGACCCGACAAACCAGGCACCGTCAACGTACGACAACTCTGAATTACCTGCAATGTTCAAACTGTGACAAAGCCACTGCCTGTGCAACCTCGCCTGAACTTCCTCCACACTTCACTGCTCTGGAATTATTTTTGATAAATAAGAGGAAACTGCATTATTTCAAAGGCACTACCCGAATTCAGGCAAACGCATGCGTTCAATAAATAAAGCCCACTTCTTTCAGATTCCTTGTTTTAGGTAGTAAGTCCATTTGGATTCCATTCAGACAACAAAATGTCAAAAAACGCAACGGTGGCTTGTTAGATGGACGTGCACCAGGAATGCAAAAATGAAATGATTCGAATGCAAAGCTAAGAGAATGAGGTATCATTGACAGCGCTCACTTCGAAGTTGCTAGACTTTGGAAGAAAAAGCCCTTTCCTGAACATGCAACAGCCACAAGAGAACCGATCTGAGGTGTCAAAGGTCAGGAGTGACATGCAAAGCAGCGAGTAAGGCGAAACAGCGGATGTATTTTAATCTCAGCACATGCACGCTCATAGTGCACTCAACACGCTCTGAGGAAACATGGAGTATGGAAGTGTAGAAAGTGAGAAACTGCAAAAAGAAAATAATAATAAATAAATAAAAAATCGAAAAGCAGGATGGAGGTCAGGGTTGCCAGGTCAACATTTCCAGCCCAAGTACATTTCAAAAAAATCCCCAAAAAACTTTCGGGGCATTGAGAAAAGGAGGCGCTTTTAGTCTTTGCGTGGAAAACAAGTCCACCGTGGTGCGCGCGCATTTCTTTGCAGCATCTGCAATTCGCAGATGCAATTTAATCTTTCTTTCCCTCTTTCTTTCTGTTTCCACTCTAATATTTGCAATGTATCTACAACAGAAATGGCTCTGTACATTGTAGATAAGATGTCTGCAATTACACTTTCGCTTTGTCTGCCATCACCTGTGTTTGTGGAAACAAGCTATTGCCGGCTTCTTACATCCGCAACCTTGTCCCAAAACTAGCCCAATTCGGTGTAAGAACTGCAATCCTGGCAACCCTGATGGAGGTTTATGTGTGACAGTACTACAGTTCCCTCACAATGGCTTCCTGCAGAAGACAAGGACACACACACGCGACCACTTCGCCAGCGTAAGACCCTTCCATTCGCCTCGCAGCTTCCAGCAGAGTTCATTTTCTTACATGGTATACAAATATACTGGGTTATGTTTATATTTAGTGTTTCATTTTTGTTTCTCTGGTCATGCAAGAAGACTACAGGCAAGGGCAACTAAAGGTCAAAGCGGTGATGTGGCAAGGTGCGCAAGACAACTCCCGATACTGGCCGTCAGTCCCATTCATGCCTTGCAGCTGTACAGAATTACATATATACAAGAGATAGAGGGGTTTTTACGTTCACATCCAGAAGAAAAAAACATCGTCTTCGGGTCAAATTCCGCTGGTTAAAGAGGTTCGGCACAAACATAACCGTCGTATAACGGGGGAAATCATGTTTATATATATTCGAGTAGTGAGAAACACAAAAGCCCACCTTGCCACATCGACTGAAGGAGCACAGAAAGCTTGCAGTTTATCATCCAGGTTAACGTATTAACGTACACTTCACAGAGATGCCTCGGTAAGCATTACATTATTTTTTTTTTCATTATCAGATGCCGTATGAAGGGAGTATAAAGCAAAGCAACTAGTGAGGGATTCATAAATATACACATACATCAGCATCTTTTTTCCATTTTCTTAGTTTGCTTTGAACAATAATGCAGGCTTTATTATTTATTTTCCCGTTATTCCTAAATTTATCGATAAACAGAATCCAATCTGTGGATTACAATGACAATATTTGAGCAACTTCTTTTTGCAGAGTAGTGGATCAGATAGGCGTTGGATAGGCGTTTTTTTTTCTTTTTGTGAAATCATTCAGATCACCTCCTAAAGAAGGCGGGGTTGCGCAGGCAGGCGGTTAGTCACCTGCAGCAGCCGAGCGGCCCGGCCGAGGTCTCCAGGCTGCTGTCCGTGTCGGAGGCCAGGGTCTGGTCGGTGCTCATGGACGAGATGTCGTTGACGGATGAAGATGGAGGGAGGCTTTCGCTGCTGTTCACGGCTGCACCTGTGCTACGGGGAAGGAGCGGAGAGAAGGAAATGCTTATAACAAAAACCATCAACCAAAAAAGGCACGTGGTTGGGTGACATGTCTCGTGTCTTAATAGTGTTTTCCTTGCATCAAGGAGCACCTTAAATCTGATTTAAACTCTACTGAATAATCAGAATATGGTATCTAAAGTCAAGTGAGTTGAAGCAAACTAGTGGAAAGCTGCACATGCTAACAAAGTTTTTTTTATTTTATTATTATTATTTTATTTTACAAAATACTAATTTTCTCCTTAAATTAGTCATGAAGCTAGCCAATTGCATCTTTTCCAACTGCTAATGCAGCATCATCTGGCAGCGCAACACACTCAGAGGAAAGCGCTATCTACCCTCTTCCACATGCATGATTTTACAGGCGCCCCTGATTGGCTAGTGTCACTGTGATTGACAGGGGAGAGAGAGAATGCCCCTCCCACCCACAGTGCACAGCCAAATCTTTGCTCTTTTGCTCTCATGGATGGCTGTGGCGTTGTGGGGATTCGAACTCGTGATCTCTTGACTACAGTTCGAAGGGCCACCCGGGAGCCCATTTTTAAACTGTTTTATTTATCTGAATATCCTCGTGTTTTTTTCCAAATTGCTAGAATATTGTGCGAGGCCTCACTCTATTTTCATAAAGAATTTTTTTCATGGCTAAAAACATATAGTAATCGTCATAGTGTAAAAGTCAGTGTTGTGATGAACGACTGAAACAAGTGACAATGACAAGTGAGAGGAAAAACAGGGAAGACTGCAACAGAGAAGACTGCAACGATGAAGGACAAGATCATGGAACTCTGGGAATTATGGCTGCTCAATAAACTCTCAAAAAAAAAAAAAAAGGTCCTGGAGAAATGCGGGGCATTTTCGTATTGTTTTATCTGCTGTTTATTTTCCACCAATGCTAACCACCAACAACAGAGGCTGATCCCAACAGGAATTATGGCTCATTTCAGTGAATCAGTGAGTCAGATTATTTGACTCAGTTCACCACTAAGAGTCGACTCTCGACTCCCAAATGGCACCTTGCTATTTTGTTCTAGACAAGACAAAAATATTGAAATATTTTGAAAGAAACCATTTCTTAGAATAATCAATGAAATAGAGGACATAAGTCACAAGTTTCTGCCTCAGAGGGCATTCTCTTGTTTGGGCAGATGAAGAATCAAAAGTTTTATTTGATTTAATTAATAATAGCAACATCCTAAATGAGTTTACTGGAAATGAACGGAATGAATTTACACTAATACAACAAACGGCTCATACACTGCAATGAGCTTGCCCAAAATTTTGATTCAGTTACACTGCAGGAGTAATGCCATTGCTATCTATAATAAAAAAAGAAGAAGAAAAATAAAAAAACAGCTCATATTAGGCTCTCAGCGTTAACCTTAAGGGGCTAATTCAAAGAGTCGACTCATTCTCGAATCAGCAGATCCTGGATCAGCCTAAAATGGGAATTTCTGAACTGCTGATGAGACACAGAGACACTAGATGGAGCTGATACGCTGCAAGATAAATATCAAACCACGTGCGCTCTGCCCGTGTGCTCTCAGAACAGCGAAAGAGCTGCAGGACAGGAAAATAAACGGGACAGGAAATGGGTCAGTAAATCAGTGACAGCAGCAAAATAAGCACAATGTCCACCCTGCAAAATATTAAGAGAGTCACTGTTCTGGCTAAATACATTAAAAATCATTTTGTTAAATAGGTAAAGTATGCTAATGGTCACATGAATTAAATGTGCTACGACACATCATTTTAACTTGAGCTTCTCTTGCATCCTTTTTGTCCTCCTTGATCATTAATTCATTAATTATATATATAAGTTTCATTCATTTCCTCTAATGCTGTCACTTTATATTGTTACTTTATACCAGAGTGCTACTGAAATCTCTATTCTGATTGGTCAGAAGGTGTTGATGAATTTTCTATAGCAGCAGCTCTGACAGTAGTGCAGCTACAAATCACAGGTTCATATTAATGCGCTCTTTCTAATTCGTTATCGTTTCTATGGTAACAGCTCATTCACAGGGGCTTGTACAGTGCACGCTAACATAGGCTAATTAAAGCCTAATAATAAACTTTTTTTTTAAAGTGTTGATATTCAACAAAGAAAAATACGTCATATTTTCTGTAAGAAGATGTTTATTTAACATTTATGGAAGGAGTCTCCAGTATCAGCGATTTGTAGCAGTCCGAGGTAAAGCTTCATCTTCAGTTTACGCTTTGCGTTTTCTCTGTAACACGACAAGCTGCGTTCTTTTTTTTTTTTTGGTCTTATTAACTTCAGGACAGAGCCTGGTGAGGGAACGATTGTTTGTAGCTGCTATAACATAAGTGAGAACAGGAACGAACTTGTTTTACAGACGTTCCACAATTTTTTGTGACTATAAATGGATAAAAAAGTATGACGTGCCACTCTTTAATAATAAACGACTGTTAACGTAGACAAATTGCTGTGGTATAAGAGGAAAGATCTGTCAGTGCAGTAAGACAGTAAGATTTTGTAAATTAGATAGATATAGATATAGATTAAATAATCATATAGTTCATTTATAACAGGTTCATGAGGAGAAATATTAGCGAAGTTTGCCTACACTGAAGACTTCTGCATTTTTTTTTCAGGAAAGTCTATAATTTGCTAATGAGTGACGTAACACTAAAATGCTAAAAGTAAAAAAATTAAAATAAATAAATAAATCAATAAATAGAGGACGTCCTGGTTTGTAACCACTGGATTAAAGCTAAAGGTAAAACTACTTCACTGAAATTCACATCGCTAGTGTTTCCACTCAACCAGGATGATTTCAAAAACCTGAATCGACGCTTTAACGCGAGTTCGAGCGGGAACAAGATCAGATCAAAGTGCATCCAATCAGCGAAAACCAATTCCCCACATTTTATCCTACAACCTCCATTCCTCTTCCTGTCAGAATAAATGATGCCGTACGCATGATGCCGTATAGAGGATGTGTACGGAGGCCTGAGCAGGTCATAAATCTGCCGTTTATGATCTCAGCGCCACGAGGGACATGAGATGCAGCAGCCCCCAATAAAATCAAAAAGAGAAGCAGCGTTTATGAGAGGCGTCGGTTTCAGTTGTGTGGTTTGGGAGCGTTAGACAAACGCTGGTGCTTAGTCGGGTCAACACTCGGGGCAGAAGTCACGCCAGAGGGGATACAGAAGACCAAGAACACCACGCTGCCTCAAAGCCTCAGACAGCAGTGTTTGTGCAACTGACACAACAAAAAAAAAATACTCTACAAGCTCATAACAACTCATAACTTGCTATATTGAGATATTATCTTATTATTTTAATTTAATATCTCATTATTGTATGTTTGTGATTCGAAATAATGAGATCATAACATGTTACTAAGTCAAAATAATGAGACGTTAAATCAAAATGAGATAATGTCTTGAAATAAGAAGACAGTACATCAAAATAATGAGATAATGTCTTGAAATAAGAAGACATTACATCAAAATAATGAGATAATGTCTTGAAATAAGAAGACAGTACATCAAAATAATGAGATAATGTCTTGAAATGGTGAGCTAGTAAATCAAAATAACGAGTTATTATATAAAAATAATGAGATATAATGGTTAAAATAATGAGATACTGATTCGAAATAACAAGATAATATTTTGAAATAACGTGTCAGAATGTCAAAATTACAAGTTACTAAATCAGAACAACATGATAATGTCATGAAATAATGAGTTACTAAGTCAAAATAACGAGATAATAATGAGATAATATCTTCAGATAACGACTAAATCGAAATGAGTAGATAGATCGATAGATAGATAGATAGATAGATAGATAGATAGATGTTTTTGAATTTGAGAAAAATCTAAATAATGAGATAATATTAATTAGAGATAATAAGTCAAAATAATGAGATAATATCTTGAAATGACCAGTTTGTAAATTGATATAGTGAATCTGCTAAGTAACAATAACGAGATATGATCTTGAAATAAGTTATTCAGTCAAAATAAGGAGATAATAAGTAAAAAAAATAAATAAATGATAGTGCTTCAAAAAACATGTTCACACCTTGAGCTTCAGGGCTTCTGCACATATCAACAGAAAGAGTGAGAGAGCTTTTTTTTTTTTCTGCGCGTGAAATGACACGGTCAATCAAGCAGTGAGCTCAATTTCAGCCTAAACGTTGCGGTGAAATACAGCCACGCTGGAGCTGTCGAGCTGCAATGCGTCTGCTCGGCTCAGCACAAGCACCATCCATCTGCTTAATTAAAGGCGGGGGGAGTGAGAGTGAGACAGAGAGTGAGACAGAGAGTGAGACTGATACTGAGGGCGAAGCACAGATGTGAGGATTTTAAAGAAAGGACACTGCTTGGAGAGATTTTACATGCTCGTGTAGCCTCTGTATCATGACGGAGAGAAATCCTGAGAGCACAAGAGCGAGAACGAGGACAGACGTGTAGTTTATCTGAGCTGCACAATGAGACACAGAGTCTCCTGCAGCGCTGCAGCCATTTGGACAGCAGCCAAGAAATAATGCATTCGCCTTCAATAAAACACCGCCCTCCTCGGGCCATGTGAGAAAACGCAGGCTGGTAATGACCAAAAATGATCAAAAATACAGACCTTTTTTTCACAACACTGACCAAAAGTGTTTGCAAAATTAATGCAGTAATGTCCTAAAGTCTGAATAAAAGTGTGTAAAAATGACTGGGGGTCATAAATAAACATGCAGGCAATAAACTTCAGCTTTAATTAACCGTGCTAACAAAATAAAGAACACATTCGATAATTAAAATTGTTGTGTTTTACATAATGAATTTTAAATAATGAATCGAATAATGAAAGATAATGAAGACTTGCACATGTCTGAGTACAAATAATATATGAATGAATTAATTATTATATAATTCATTGCAGTGGTTAATTGTCCAAATTCATAACTGAGCTTGAATGCTGGGTGCCAATATTTACAATCACTGGCCTGAGTTTTTATATGAAAACTTAATGTCATGCAAAATGAATGTAGTAATTTAGTAAAGTCTTTTCTAGTAATTTAGTAAAGGTGTTTACATGGATTATCATACTTATCATGTCTTAATTATAATGATTTGTGTGTGTGTGTGTGTGTGGGTGTGGGTGTGTGTGTGTGTGTGGGTGTGGGTGTGGGTGTGTGTGGGTGTGGGTGGGTGGGTGGATGGTCATGTATTCACACAAAACAAACACAAAAAAATCACAAGGACATTAATAAAAATATATAAGCAAATTCATACAATTCCCCATTTATCTGACATATTTGGTGTCAGAAATTTGTTTGTTTGTTTGTTTGTTTGTTTGTTTTACTCTAAATGTAAGTCATGCCAAAAACCTCATCATGTAGCTAAACGCTGTACTGTTATGGGGGCGGCCATCTTGAAATCTTTAACAACTGCCATCACTTTTTTCTCCGCCCTTCTAGGCCCCGCCTCCTAAAGTTTGAAAGTGGAACGGTAGCAGAAAAGCTGAATGTTAAATGAATAATGATATAGTTCCACTTTGAGCTTAAATTTGTATATATATACATATAAATATATACAAAAATATTCGTATGTTCCCACTTTATAGTTGAAAAAACACAACAGAATGTGCGGTTATAGGAAAATAATCAACATGATACTTAGCGACAAAGTTACAGTTACCACCATGAAGTTGATTATCTTCCAGGTGCACTACGTCCTGAAGCGTTTTTATTCCTCTTACACCACACAATTTGCCAAAGATTACAATTATTTATTAAAGAATGTACTTTTTTTACCTGTTTATGGGTACACAACATATTCAGTGTTGTGGAACATACACGAAACATCACAACGTGTTAAATAACAACGCATTTTATTCTGTTTATTATTAGAATTATATTACGAGGAGCATTAAGCTCTTACGAGCACATTCATATTAACCTGCACCACTGATGTGCAGCTGCACCACGAGCCGCTGCTATAGAAAATGAATCAACGCCTTCTCGACCAATCAGAATGGAGAATTCAACGGCGCCGTGGTGAAGACACTTAAAGTGGGACTGCAGGATCTCACAGTTGTTAAAGATGCATTCAATGAGCCTTTACATCATTATAGACAGCATCTGGGTCTTTTATTTCATACAAAACAATAATGGATTGTGTGCTGTTGGCGTGCTCAGATATTATTTCACGAACATCTGACATGCTTCAGATATACGAAACAACACGGCCTGGTTTCCTACATGCAGGAAAAAAAAAACCCAAAAATGGTTCATTTAGTTGAGTTGAATTCAGGTTAATGGATAAATCGAATCATCTGCTTTAATCTGAGCGCAGGAAACGGGCCGTAGTTTGATTCGTGTCACAGGAAGACGGATGGAGGGATGGGTGGACGGACGGGATGGACAGGATGGAGGGATGATAAAGAGGAGAAGGGGCGTGAGAAGCAGCACTTACAGAGAGCTTAGGCTATGCAGTGAGAGTACCTGAAGGAGAAGGCTGTCCCTTCACCACGCCGTTCTTTGTTCGCTCCTCGAAGTTCATCACTTCTTTATAGATCAGCTCTGAGAGAGAGAGAGAGAGAGAGAGAGAGAGAGAGAGAGAGAGGAGAAAAATTGATTTAACCACCACGTCTTTGTTGCAAATAATATTGCGTAATGTTTTTCTCAATGAGAAGCACACGCACACACACACACACACACACACACACACACACACACACACACACAGCTGGTAAAAAGACATCAGTCTAGAAGTGTGATTATATATTTTGAACCCTTGTGCAATGCTGCCATGACGCTCATCACCGTTCATCCTCTCCTCAAACTGCGACTTCATTTTATTCCACAGTAGCTAATTTAAATAATTTAAAGACCGCCTGTAAAAATGACTTTACAAAGTGTGCAAATCTGGAATAAAACAGTGATGTTAGCCGTGTTGCATTTCCATCCTTCTCTGATTTATCCAACCTGAGAATGACAAGGGATTCTAGTGCTCTATTTTATTATTTTATAAAATAATCCATAAAAAAAAATTCGGAACCTGTCCTCATCGCCTCGAAGAGCTAATTTCAGTCGTGACAAAAGAGCTAATAATCATCTTCCCATGTCCGGCCCATGCACTAATACATGTGTATTGTGTATTATTTCACAGCGACTCAGTGGGACTGATGTGCAGACCGTCAGAGATTTAATCCCTGACATTCCGATGTGAAATTCCGGTGTGATTAACCTGATCTCTGAGGTCTTACTGGACTGGAGCCGGATCTCAAGCGGATTATGGGTTTACCTTTCCACTCTTCGATGGAGTGTTCTCTCTCATCCAGCTGCTTGTCGTAGATCTGAGGAGGAGGCTGAAGGGAGAGAAACAGACATGGATAAGATGCCAAGCTCATTTTATTTTAGCAAACTGAACTTCAGACCTGAATTGTATTCTTGGAATAGAAATACCATGGGAATGTTTTTTTCTGTACGGTAAACATTGCCTTAATTTATGTTCTTGGATGAATTTTGCACAGTGTGATTTATCATATAACAGCACATATTCATAAAATATCAGATACGTTTTAGACATTTTTAAATGAAGACATTATTTTAGACATAAAAGAAAGGTACATTGCTTGGTTAAAAAAAGGGGGCGGAGCTTAAATTCAACTTAAGCCAATCGCAAACTTGATTGTGTGACATCATCACTTCTATGCTTCAGTGCACTGCTTAGCATAACATGATGGATTTAATGACGCAGTAAAATTGTTAATCAGTGTTAGCTAGCTGTCTCGAGAACTTGACAATTTACACAATATATTATTATATTAGCTAACTTTACATTAGCTAATATTATCTAAATTAGCCCCTTTTTTTTAACACTATAAAACAGTTGCACTAATCCTAGGGAACTGGCTTTTATTACACAGTAAAATAGTGTAGCTAGCATCACTTTTCTTGCTAGCAAACCTAGCTAGCTACTGCTAGAGAGGTAATAATAACGTTTGATAATCTATATAGGCAGAGACAGTGTTTTGTTAGATAACCTAGAGAGCTAATTTTGCTAGGCTGTGGATTTAAACCAGTATTTTACGCTAAGCAGTTGCCAACGTAAAGCCTAAAATGTAAGTAGAAAACGTAGCGGTGATGTCACGTGATCATGTATTGCAACTTTCAGATTATTCATTTGTGAACTTCAGGTGACCTTGAGAGCCAAAGCAGAGTGTGATTTAACACACCCTGCTGTAACCCTCACTGATTCAGTTCATAAGTTACAATAGATGTAACTGACACAGATTTTTTTTAATAAGTTGTTTTTTTTTTGTCATTTTTCATGGTCTTTGTTTTTCAGAGTCTGTAATAAAGAGGTTATATAAAAAGAGAGAAGAAAAATACAGAATTTGACCACAAATCCCTAACAGTAAAAAAAAAAAAAAAAACAATGAAGAAACATTTCGGAGAAACCGCTCCTGAATAATAAGTCCTCCGTTTTTTAACCAACTAAGAGACCATAGCCCCGCCCACTTGTTTTCTATTGGCTCACAAGTCTGAGGCTTGTGAATTCGTGAATTCACAGGTCAAAGTTCACCTAGATAAAGTTGGCACAAAGCAAAGGCAACAGCTACCAGAAGCAGGTGTGTCTTTCACGACTC
This sequence comes from Pangasius djambal, assembly GCA_022985145.1. Taxonomy (NCBI): domain Eukaryota; kingdom Metazoa; phylum Chordata; class Actinopteri; order Siluriformes; family Pangasiidae; genus Pangasius; species Pangasius djambal. Next base: position 23,243,321 of record CM040989.1, on the reverse strand, counting down.
ATGCCCTTATCTGATGCTGTAGATTGTGTTAATTGCAGTGTTTAGGAATTGGGGTTTTTGGCTGACATTTGTTTGTAGTTACTGGTGGTGTTGGATGATGAATGTTAGTGTTTGTTGGTGAAGGGTGGTGTTTGATAGAGAAGGTTTGTTGGAGATGTGTTCACGAATTGCAGTGTTCACCTGACATCTCTTCCTAGTTATTGTTGAATTTTGATATTTGATAGTGAATGTTGGTGTTTGGTGGTGAATGATGGTGAATGTTGGTGAGAAATGGTGTTTTTTTAACGTTGTTTCCAATGGACACCACATACTGGTGAATCTTAGAGAATGTTGGTGGTGAGAAAATATCATAGTTTGATGATGAAGGGTGGTGTTTGATGGTGAATTGTGGTGTTTGATAGAGAAGATTTTTTGGAGAATATTGGTTTCAATGGCGAATGCTGGTGTTTTTAGAGAATGTTGGTGTTTGTTGAGGTATTGACAGAGTTTGATGATGAATGTTGGTGTTTGTTGTGGACACGTGGCAGTTTGATAATAAATGTTGATGTTTGTTGTTGAAATGTGGGAGTTTGATGGTAAATGCTGGTGTTTTATTAAGGAAATGTCAGAGATTGATGGAGAACGTTGGCGTTTGGTGGCGTATGATGAAGAATTACAGTGTTTGATGGTGTTTGTCAGAAAATGTCAGAGTGTGATGATGAACGTTGGTGTTTGGTGAATGTTGTTAGATGATGAATTATGGTGAATGTTGGAGTTGGATGGAGAAGGTTTGTCTGAGAGAATTGGTGTTTGTTGGAGAATATTGGTTTCAATTTGGCAGTGAATGTTCAGATCAGATTTTGATGATGAATGTTGAAGAAGTTCTGAGGATGAGATGTTGGCGTTTTGAAATGTTAGTAAGCGTAGGAGAATCAGAGTAGGAGTCTTAAATCAGTGGCATGAACAGTAAAAGGTGCTTTGTGAGAAATATGCTTCAATGAGAAAGATAAAAAGTGGAGAAAATAAAAAAAAACTGCAAATCACCTTGAATTATCTGAGTCAGTCTAGTAAGAGTGACCTCAGTTAAACTAGGCTTGACATGAACCAACTGACAATCAACTGCTTTTTTTTTAATGGCTGATACATATTCTACATCCATGTTCGCCATGGCAACCAGCCCTTCAGGGACGATGTGAAGAGTATGTAAAGTGGGAGGTACTTAAATTCCCAAAGGGGCAGGATTATGGCTTAACACATTTGCTGTTTTACTTAATTCTCTTTGCCTTAAAACTCCACTCTATTTGTTTCACATGTAGCGTACTTTAAGTATCTGTACAAATCTGTTGGAGATGAGAGAGGTTTGTGGGTGCAGAGCGTATTTTTGGACCAAAAATTTTATTTACCATGGATATCTGAAGATCTTTGGCCTTCATCAGTGAAAGTGTGACAGTGGAGAAGGGGAGAGAAGAGTCAAACAGATGAGTTAAATTTTGTTATATTTCTATTGACTGTATGTTCATTAAAGTGATGGTACATTACAATAAATAAGCCGGAGTTCACGCGACAAGGTGACCATTCGTTTCCTAGGGCAGTGCAACAGCGACAAGTTACGACACAATGAAATGACAACCTCTCTGGCTCTGGCAAATTCAGAGCTGCTCTCCATCTCCACTTTCCCAGCTTGGTTTCAGTAAAGCTCACTTTCACTGTGGCTTGCATTAGATTATATACAAAAAAAAAAATTATGAAAGCAACTTCAGCTACCTTTCCATTTGCAATTAAAGTGAAACCTAACCTGGGAGTCTAGCAATCTTGATTGCAGATAAAGTAACACTTACGCTTATGGGTAAGTTTTCCTTCTTAAAATATAGCTAGATAGTTGTGGGTTTTTTGGTGCTGCTGGCATGTGCATCAGTAGGCGAGTTTATATAAAAATCATCCAACTCTGTTCTGTCTTGAGGCCATCGGGTCAAATAACCGAGCTACGCATGACTCCAGGTTTACTGATCGATAATACTGAGTGGATCTGATACTCACCGCCTCCACCTCAGACGGATCGTACCACACGTTGATGTAGGGGTGCTGCAGGGCCTCGTCCACTGATATCCGCTTAGCAGGATCGATGATCAGCATTTTAGAAAGCAGATCTCTGGCCTGACTCGCTGCAGAGCCACAGAGAGAGATGTTGGAGTACACACACATCTATCTCACTGTGCTGTCTATTTAGGGAAGTGTCTTCGATTATCATTTTAGACAAATCTATTGATTTTTTTTTTCCTTAACCTCATTTTTTTTTTTTTTTACAGACACTTAAAAATATTTATTTTCAGAATTTCACCCAATTAACTAACCCACTCTTAACTAGGCTTAATGAAAAAATCAGGTCATAGCATGAGAATATTATCAAGAGCTTATATCAACACCCAAACTAATGTAAAGTCACGGTATTCCGTACATATTATTATTATTATTATTATTATTTTTTGGAAGTACTTTATATTTGTTGAATCAGTTCAAGCAAAACCGGAAGGAACCTACTGAAATTGAGTAGTATTTAAAAAAAAAACAATTGCTCAAGAATCTGGCCACATGAGCATACGGGGGAGTTTTGGTTGGCAGCTCCTGAGAAAAACAGATCTGATCTGAGCAAAAAATATGAAACCAGAAAGCAAAATAAATTAATTTTGAGTTGAATCATTTTTGGTGTGTGGAATCGATTCCAAAGCTTTTGGGCTTGACTCTTAGTTTTTGATTCCTGGAATCAGGAAATCGACTCTTTTTGGAATCGGTTCCTAGCATGTGAACCGAAAGCAGGATGGCAACTGCAAGTTTTTATATACAACATTTATTAAAAATAATTAGTCAAATAGCCGCCATGAAGTGACAGTAACATAATGCTAATTTCTGATGGAATGGCTCTGAGATTTTCAGCGTTAAGTAGTGTAGCTTCCCATAACAAATGGACATATTACAATTAGGCTAATGTGAAAAATTTGAATATATGTCTCACTAAGTGATAGATGTCTCATATATTCCCAAAATGCAGTATAAATATAATCACAAGAGATTCTCAAAGACGCACCAAAAGGACAAAAATCCCTCACACAGACAGAACTATTTAATGAGTAGGTGCTTGTCTACTTTATTTTATTGTGTTGGGGTCCTTCGCCATACAAGTGCTCATAGAAATGAGTGTTTTACACCCACAGACAGTAAACAAAGCAGACTGAACAGGGAAAAATAACTGCTGGCCTCGCGGTCACACAGACGTACCTTTGAGTTTGTTGTGCTCAGAGTCTGCAGGGAACAGGCAGTCGGGAAACAGCTTAGGGAAAGTGAGACCAGCGTATTTAGGTCGGTTCTCCACGTAGTTCCTCACTGTGGGCTGGAGCTTCTTCATGAACTCGGGCGATGGCGTGCCAAGCTGCTCAATCACCTTATTCCACTGATCGATGTCTGAGCAGGACCACAGTTAGGGAAAAAAAAGGCAAACAACAAAGGGGGGAAAAAAGCCCCAAACATCAACCCCTTAGAAGCAGGACTAATCATGTAGACTCATAGCCCTCACAGATGTGAATTTCAAACCCAAAAGATAGAAACTTTTCGTTCATCCAATCATTTTCCTTCCACTTTTCTTGGTGAGTGTTGCAGTGCCACCAGGTCAAACCAGACTGGGCTAATCCCCAGACGTTCCCAAGCCAGTTGTGTGATATAATCTCTCCAGCGGGCCCTGGGTCTGCCCAGGGGTTTCCATCCAGTGGGACATGTCTGATACAGCTCTCCTGGGAGCTGATCAGTGGGCATACTAAACTGGCTCCTCTCAATTCAGAGGAGCAGCAGCTCTACTTTGAGGCTCTCTTGAATCGTCAAACTCCTCACCCTATCACAGAGACCAGCAACCCTGCAGAGGAACCTTATTTCTGCCACCTGTACTCATGACCTTATACTTTTTGTCACCATCCATAGCTCATTAACCAAAGGTGATGATAGGGATGTAGATTGACCGGCAAATAGAGAGCTTCATACAAAATCTGGTCTCCTGCTTCATCACCACAACTATAACACCGGTGCTGCTGACCTCCTCCAACAGGGCCAAGGTGATGACTTTCATCCCAGCCCCTTTACACTCAGCAGTCAAACATTAGAGTAAGTGTCTGAGGTCCACTCCAGGTGGTGTCAAAAGTACATCATCTGCAAATATCAGGGATGTTATCTCTATTGCCCCATTATGGGCACTTTTCAAAGCTTGGCAGTGTTTTGATATCCTTGAAAACCATGAAAACCACAAGCAGGAGCGGAGACCCCCTTGTTGGAGTTTGGCCCCCAACTTAAATCCTGTGAATTAATGCCAAAAAGTAGTGACCCAAACAAATGAGGTGCATGATCACAGGGCTTCTCCAAATCCACAAAATACATGTAGAGTGGATTAACATATTCACATAAACCTTTATAAAGCTATGCACGAGTAACTAGCTCATCCAATGTTCCATGCCCTGGGTGGAACACTCATTGTTCCTCCTAAATCCTAGGTTAAATTATCTAAATCCTAGATTAAAAATAGTCTTTTCTTGGGAAGCCGAGAAGTGTCATTTCAGTATAATTGGAACAAACTCATTATTTTTTTTAAAAGTCCAAAGGCACTGCTCCAGCTCTCCATGCAACACTGAAGAGGTATGTCAAGTACACAACCCCAGCCTTGGCCAGCATCCAGCCATTCCACTATGAAGGTTTCTAACTGCCATAGTAACCTCACCCACAGAGATGGACTCCAAAACGCCAGAGATTTCTGGCACTGCCTCTTGAAGGGACAGCATGTCTATTGGCTTACAGAGTTCCTCAAGGTGCTTCCACCATTCAGAACTCCCTCGTACCTGCTCAGCAGAGCTTGTGCATGAATTCATCTTCCCTTCCTGAAGTACTGAACATCTTTGGGGCCATCTCATGGGAACCACCAAACTAGTACCTTTTGCTTCTACAACTGATTTTGCTGCAGCCCTTCTGGCTCCCATATACCTCTCACATGAATCAGGGGACTACTCCATGAGTATTATTCAATTTGTCAGCTTCCCTTCATTTACAATTACCACCATGGCAGACACCAGCAGCCTTCTAGCCAGAGCTTCTTGCAGCTGCCTTTCCACTGCAAGGGTCTAGACTAGACTGACTGTCCAACATACGCTGGCCCCTCGGACTGGCATTGCATCTGACCCCCTTCTTTCATCTTGCAGGTGGCAAGCCCACAAAATGGCTACATCTGGCCATATTGGGTTGAGCATGACTGAGTTATGTGGGTGGCCTGGACACCAGGCCCCTTGTCTGTGGACACTACCCCCTGGCCTGGCTGGTAACCCTACTCAGGGCAGGGTACACTTAGTTTTTTTTTGTACCTTTAATGGAGGTCATTAGAATAGCTCTTTACCTGACCTCTCCCCTTAGATCTATATCCAGGTGACCTAGCCCTGAGGTTCACCGAAGTCCACAAGCCCCTTGATCCAAAAAAGGGCTTTGAGATGAATAACTAAAAAATAAGCTATGGTGTTAAGGGTTATGTTTAAGTGAATGTCTTTGGGATTTGACCTCAAAACCTTCTAGCATTGCCCAAAACATATTGCATACCACTCCTTGTAAATGCAAGGCCGGTGCTTTTTTTCTGTTACCCTGCTCAAATATTTCCTTTATATCCTTTATCTGCTCACAACGGCTTTACACAGCCTCAACAAGTGAATAAAAACTTTCATTCTGACTGAATTCCAGACACCCCGTGAACATTTTTCCATGACCCTGTGGTCACCGGGTCTGGGTTTCTTGGGCACAAGTTCAAAATTTGCATATAAACGGGTGGATGAATGGCCCAGTACCGATGGTGTAGCTGCGGTAGATGCCATGCAGGCATAAACTGGGCCAAATGAAGCATTCTGTAAGATTTATCCTGGGCTTCATCTGCATTGCTAATTTCTTTGGCTCTTTAAGAGAGACCTTTTGTTGAGTTTCTTCTCTGACAGTTATTCAGAATCCTTCAGGACCTTCGATTTGGAGCAGAGAGAGAGAATGAGAGAGTGCGAAGGAGGGGGCATATACAGAGTGAGAGAAGGAGAAGTAAAAAAAAAAAAGAGAGAGACAGGGAGAGAGCGGGAAAGAGAGAGAGAGAGAGAGATTAAAGGAGAAATCCTCCACCTGACACTGCTGCTGTTAAATGGCGGATTTTTGCCGAGGTGTGACAAACATGTCTGCTTAACAGAAACACAAAGAGAGGTGTGTGTGTGTGTGTGTGTGTGTGTGTGTGTGTGTGCTCACCCTTGTGGATGCCTAGCAACAGAAGGCCAGAATATACGTTACTAAGAGGAAGAGTGTGGCTGCAGGGAGCTCGGTTCCCCTTGGGGTGTCACATGACTATGTTTTTTTATCTTGGTTTCCCATGATCCCACAGATGACACGGCCATCCGAGAACACATTACCTCATCCTGCCGGAACGCTCTCTCTCTCTCTCTCTCTTTCTCTCTCTCTCACTCTCTCTCTCTCGCTCTCTCTCCATCACAGTCTGGTAAAGACACCACACAAATTGCATGCAAGCAGAAAGACATCATCACATCTTTCACATGATGGCTTTCTGACTGAAATTCTAAGCTGTTAATCGAGTTTTGATGCCAAAGTGACATCACATGACAAACTCATATCCTCTGCGATTAAATTCTCACAGAATTGAGTCCTCAGTATGTTTTCATTTTTATGAATCCTGATGTTTGTGACATGCATAGTCACATGATCATCCATATATTTCTATCTTTATTTATCTAGGGCTTTGAGACACCAAGTCGTCTCTTGGCTACTGGCTGCCATGAAAATGGTAGCTACGCTAGTTTGATTGCTTAAAGCTTAGACCACAATCTATCCTAAATAGCCAGAAACAATTTTTGCTTATTGCATATAGCAGTTAAATTCTCGATTCTGATAAATAGATATTGATTAAAGTTACTGTTAAATGATAAGGATTTGTTATTAGAGCTGCTAGCACTAACAGTTCAATTGTTAGCTATGTTGGTAGTTAGCTGCTATTATTTCTTAATCAGTAAAAATTTGGTAACTGTCTGATAAAACTAGATAGCTTACTATTAAATTATCTAGCTAATGTTGCAATGAGGTTCTGTCATATATGTTAGTTAAGAAGCAAAAGTAGCTAGCATTAATAGCTGAATAGCTAGCATCAATAGATTGATAGTTTGCTCCTATCTCTCCGTAACCTAAGGTATTACAGTGACGTGCAATCGTAGAAGATAGTTAGGTAAACATACACAGCTAGCTATGGTTTATAGCACTAAAAAAATAGGATAAGGGTTTGTTGTTAGAGTAGCTAAGTAGTAATAGTTAATCATGAAAGATTTGGCAACTGTTCGCTAAATCTAGTAAGCTTTAGCTAGGGGTCTGTCACTAAGGTAGCTAAACATTACCTACAAGCTAAAGAGCTAGTTATTGATACTGGTGTGAGTGCGTCTGAAGGATACGATCAGTGCCGGGGAACAGCACGCTGCCTCTTATCAACTCTCCAAAGATACAACCTACAGACCACATGTCCACTACAACACACACACACACATGTACACACAGAGATACGTGATTGACTAGCATGCACGTCAGACAGACTCTCAAACGACGGGCTGATGGGAAACAGTGCCTTCTAACTGAAAGTGACTCACTACCACACATTACTGCTAATCACACACCTCCACTACCCACTGGGATAAACAGCGCTGAAGCCGCGTTCACACCAGGAAGTGAAAAGTCAATCATGTCTCGTACGTTTGTGGGCATCACAGTCATCGGAAGTGGAAGCGTCCATTTTTTTCATTTTCATTTTCAAGTGTCCATTTCGTTTTGAGGTAAACAAACTAGGGAACTAACTATCATCAGACAAAATGCCACCAAATGTACACACACACCCACACCCACACCCACACCCACACCCACACTCACACCCACACACACACACACACACACACAGAGATGACACTCGGAACATGAGGATGCTGTGAATCATGAATATTCCTTCAGAAAAGAAGTGGGATTATGAGAGACTTTCAGGAGTGTGTGTGTGTGTGTGTGTGTGTGTGTGTGTGTGTGTGTGTGAGACATCACACACACTCACAATTAATCCTGGTTTACTTCGTATTGCCTCTGCAATTACCTAATCACGCAGGACCGTAATTAACACATTCCACCCAGAAGCAGGCTGCGCTACACAAGCAAACTGCTGTGAAAATAAAAAATAAACAGCAGAAACGGTCAGCGAGCGAGTGGTCTGGATTTAATCCACCACGAAGATGATTGTTTTTAATCGTTAAAGGTGCAGCAAGTAAATTACAACCTTGGACAACTTTAGAAACTCCTGAGGGAAAAAAAGCACGATGTGGAACACCAACATGCAACCAATCACAAGCAAGTGGCGTCGATCGTATTGTGTAAATTGAAATTTTATTGTCAGTGAAGTGTGTATTATGGCGTGGTTGTGGGGGGGAAACTGACCTGACGTGTTGGGTCTGCACAAAACATAAATAAAACAATGCTGACTGTACCTTTAACAGACATTCAGGAACATAAAATTAAAATTGATTGTTTCAGAAATTCAGATATGAACTGAAAACCAATGTGAATGTTTAGTTCACATGCTGCTTGCTCCTTTTTGTCCCCCATCATGTTCATCAGGTGCACGCCTAACACACGTCGTCACGTTGTAGTACTGTCGTCGTCCTTTAATGAATATCATTTGATTATAGACTCTGTGTGTTGCGTTATCGTTTCTACTCCTTTCAGTCAGTTTTGGATTTTTATTACCAAAGAATGGTGGAAGCGTGTCAGAGAAATACAATTTGACAAATTTGTCTTTGGTAGCTGATGAAAGATGAGAACAGCAGGCAAAGGAAGTACTGCAGAGAAAGACAGCATTAGACCGATTCTACGCTAAATCTACAGCTTCAAATGAATCTTTCAGTGGACTAAAGTGGGTCTGGAGTTCATTTAACACTAAGTGAATCAATTTTATCAGTTAGCTATGTATGGAAGTGGCGAGGCAGTGTTAGAGGCTCTATACGTATGCATAAAGATGTTACTTCACGGTAATAAGAAAGCAGGAAAAAAACCAATTCACTCTTTCGAAGCAAAAAAGTTTGATTTGCACTTAAGCAAGTTCTTGGAAATGTTCACACCTTTTAGAAGAATGACCAAAAAAACCCAACAACTGGTATTAGCTAACGTTAGCTGATCCATGAACCAACGACTGCCAATAATCACCTGATTTTCCTCCACTCCAGCAAAGACAAAGGCAAGATAAAGTTACTGTGTGACCATTGTGTGAGACTAAAAGTAATATTCGTTCTCTAGCTAGCCAACTGCACAATTCATTTAGCTCATGAATAAAGAATCAGCATGTTCAGCTACACTACGGATGGACGGAAGGATGCGTTAGCCATTTTAAAGGTGTCATTAACGTCATGGCATGTGAACACTCGCACGTTAGCTGAGCAGTCTAGCTTGCCGTGCAGCAGATAAAGTTCAGCAGAGCTTACCTTTATGCAAACGAGTATGCATTGCTTTTAACCAATCAGGACAGAGTAAACATTGTCTAGGCTCAAGGTTTAATTCACGTCTCAACACAGTAAAAGAAATCTGTACTATATGAAATGATAAATAAAAATTATTCCAAAATATAAACCGAATAAAGTTCATTAGAGTCTTTGGTAATTGTTAACATTAGCTTGGTAAGTTGCTAGCAAAATCGAGGAAGCTAGCCAGTGTAAGGAATAAAACACAACAGCATGCTTTTATAGGAAAATAATCAACTATGGGTTAGGTGTGACGCAGCCCATCGCAAAGTGGAGTTCCTGTTACCACCCTGAAGCTGATTATTCTCCTACAGCCGCATGTTCTGAAGTGTTGTGTTCCTTATTTCTGGACCAGGCTTATTGTTTATTCAGCCATTTTTTTGACCCAGTATGTATCAATTTATCATGTATTTTATTTCTTTTACACCACAGAATCCAGAATTCAGTGAAAGAAGTGCACTCAGTACGACTGTTAACCGCAACAGGTAACTCTTCTTTGAAATCTCAGTATTTTCAGCAGTATTTTTTTTTGTTTGTAAGGATACAGTCTCGGCCGGGGAAGAGGATTTTGTGGCGCACCATTTCACCCATAATGCAACCGACTGACCAAATATCCACTGCAGGCATAGAAGCAGGAAGAAGACAGAAAAGAGGGAGAAATGAAGAGTTAGCATCGGCATGTCATCAGTGGGTTAGCATTAGCATTAGCATGTCACCAGTAAAAAGAGATAGAGTGAGATTTCTTAAGCGGAACTGATTCTAAATCAGCTCAGTGAAATAATTAGTGAGCTCGGAAAAGTCAGGGGCTAACGACTATTCCGCTAATTAAAGCCAGTAGTGCAGTGAGACCTCCGGCGGTCTGGCTGTGACAGGAAATCTATACACCAACCGCCATTACACACATACACAGGCAATCACACACACAAACACACACACTCAAGGTTTACAAATAAAGAACTAGCAGCAGTGCTGCTGTGTCCTACCGTTCTCTTTATACCCCATGCCTAGAATGACCTCCGGGGCTCTGTAGTACCGCGTCACCACATACGGGGTCATCATGAAGCTGGTCCCGGCGGTCCTCGCCAATCCAAAGTCCAGAATCTTCAGCGTGCAGTCCGACTTCACCACGATATTGCTAGGTTTCAAATCCTACAATGCAGTGAAAGGAAGCTAGCTAAAGTTAGAGACAGAGATACCAGAAGTCTTGCTAGTTCTAGCGCTAGTTCTACACGCTTCGCTCCATCTACCACTCTCCAGTGGTTCTTCGATCCAGTTCAGTTTTATTTGTATAGTCATTTTAAAAGAGATATTTCCACAAAGCAGATTTATAGAAGCTCTCCTTCTGAGATTTGAATAAAAGACAATTCTGAAACTGCCACAACTTTGTCGGCACTAAGGTGGCCATCATTCTTTCAACCCATGACAGAAGAATTCTTTTACTATGTGCGGTTCTTGTCATCGACAGCGAAAACTATACCGTGTAAAGCCAGCTGGAAAGGCTCTATGTACAATCATTGACAAAAGCTATAACTCTGAAGAGAAACATTTTTTAAAAAAACGTACAGTGATTGACATTGATGACGAACCTATTCTTACAAGCCAGGGCTCCAGCCAATCAGAGCAACACTTAACAAATTGTACACGTCTATGAGTTCATGTATGCGGAAGAGGGCGGATAGCGCTTAGTGTGTTACACCACCCTGTGATGCAGCACGAGCAGCAGTTCGAGTCTGGTTTCACGTGTGAAGCATGTGTTTGCTTCCATTTGGGATCATTTATTCAAAAAGTCCGGGAACCCATGCTGTACTTTGTTACACAACTACAGGTTGCACAATCATGACATGTCTCTAGATTATGATTTTAATTAAAGTGTGCATCGTATAGAAAGCTTGGATTTGTCATTTCAACAGCTTTCCGTGGTGTTTACGGTTCATTCTCGTGCACAAGTGGAAAAAAATAGAACCGAAGCGTAAAACATTTGTAGTGCAATGCTTTGACATGACCAATCTGGATTGAAATGCGACATGAGGCTTCATGATTACTTCACATGACAGAAACGTCTTTTGTGAAATGGTCTTAAGTGCACAATCTGCTTCAAACGCTACGTTGGCTGTGGGCTGAGCTTCCGAGACTCATTGTGAATGTTTCATATTGGTCAAATGCCCCGCTGGGTCTGGTTCTCTCACCCTGTGGATGATGCCGGCTGAGTGTAAGTGTTTGATGCCACAGAGCATCTGGTAGAGAAGGTAGGACATCCTCTCATGGTCCAGCTCCATCTGAATCACCTGGCACAGGTTGGCATCCATCAGCTCCATCACCAGGTACCTACACCAGAGAGAAGTCCATAAAAGGGTACTTTATCCATTCATAATACCCTGACAATCACCTCCGGCTTGACAACAAACTCCTGCTGTCAGTTCTGCCGTGACTGAAACGTCTTCATTCCCGTCCTTATCTCAGCACAAAGCCCCCGCTGACGATCAATGACAATCTTTATGGCCTCTCACGCCGAGAACAGAGCTGCTGATTAACGATTGTGACCGAGTCAGCAGTAACACGAAAGGTCCGCTTCATTTACAGCGCTTTTAAAATAACAAGTCAGCCCAAAATGAAATGCACACAATTTGTCCAAAATTAGTTGTTTATTTAGAGCCACGAGGCTAATTCTATTAACGAGTAATGGAAGCTTATACTATCTATACTATATTCCAATAATCTTTATGTTTATGATACACAATATACCACAGCGCTGTCGAATTCTCCATTCTGATTGGTCAGAAGGTGTTGATGAACTTTCTTTAACAGAAGCTAACAGGTTTATGTTAATTTGTTAATTACTGACATGGTGTAGTTTTCTGTAAGGAGATGTTTATTATACATTTATGGAAGGAGTCTCCAGTGTCAGGGCTTTGTCTCAGTGAGAGGTAAAGCTTTAGAAGTTTTAGTTTTACTTATATCGTGGATGTTCCACAACATTAAATGTAACTATAAATGGATAAAAAGTACATGCTGTTCCTTAATAAATTAAACTTTGAATCATTGGGGAATTGCTGTAGTATAAGGGGAAAAAAACACTTCGGGACACGCTGTTAGAGGAAAATAATCAACTCTGAGGCGGTAACAGTAACCCCGCTTCATCATAGCGCCCTGGTGTTGATTATATTCCTATAAAAGCACAACACAGTGTGTGTTATTTCTTACAAGTGACATACTCGTAGCTCAGTTCTTCAGTGAAGCGTGACCTGAAGCTTTCCTAGGACGTATTCTGCTGTTTTATGTTTTTACACAAATGTCGTAACACAGTGCTAAACTGGTAGCTTTAAACTTTCTTTCCACGCTAGCCTTGTAGATCTAGAACGTTGTGTGCATTTTTATTTTGCCGGCGTTCATGGGAACATTTTCACCTCGCACCATAATTAGCATTGTTAAATTGAACAATTATTGTGTTCTCTAAACAGGTTTGCGGTTTTGAAGCGTTCAATTGCAGGTGAAGTCATTTGTCTTGATCTCTAAGCGGAGAAGAGACGCTTCCCTGCCGCTCTCTGTCTGCTGTGTGATCCTGTTCATTACAAACACCAATCGATTCTGCTCTTGATTAAGTCTGAGAGGAATAAATTAGCGTGTCGGCATCACCACACACTGACACACATGCTAATGAACGAAGGAAGAGCAAACGCACAAACCCAAAGGCACACGACTGTTGGAGTAAACCTTTGTGTAAGTTTTGGCGGTTGTGAAGGGTTTCTGTAGGTGTCATGTAGCCCTGTGATCAGTAACACTGAAATGAAAAGATTGCTCATGGAATCTGCAGTTACGTAAGTCTGCGTGACTCAGGAGCGTTAATGAACTCTACAACACCAACACAGGAAGGGGTGTGTGTGTGTGTGTGTGTGTGTGTGTGTGTGTGTGTGTGTGTGTGTGTGTGTGTGTGCGCGTGCGCGTGCGCGCAAGTCTTTAATGTGTACTTACACATCCTGGAATTCCTCTAAAGATTTCTGTGGTGTGAAAACGTTTAATAAACTGATGATCTGAAAGAGGGGAAAAAGAGACAGAGAGAGAAAGAGAACAGGATCTGGTTAAAATGCGAGAGCAAACGGCCTGCAAGGAGAAGAAAAAAATCCTCTTTCTAAGTTCAGTCGTGTCCTTTTTGCTATCCTGTCTTTTACTGTTTCTCTGTTCTGAGCGAGTCAAGGACTCTGCTGATTCATGAGAGAGAGAGAGAGAGAGAGAGAGAGAGAGAGAGAGAGGTGGGGGGAAGAACTGGTGCATTATGGTACTCTGAGAATTAGGATCTATGAAAAGCATGCAAAATTGCCTTGATTCTTTATCCATCTCTCTCTCTCTGTTCTTTCTGTCTCTGTCTGCCCCCGTTTCTTTCACTTTCTCTCTGTCTCTGTATCTCTCTGTATCTGCTTTCTATCTATCGCTGTGTCTCTGTGTCTCTGTAACTCTCTATATCTGTCTTTTTTTCTATCCCTCTCTCTCTCTCTCTCTCTCTCTCTCTCTCTCTCTCTCGTAACGCAATGTCTGTATCTGTTTTGTTATTCCAAATATCCGTGTTCGGATTTAAAACTGACAGAATTCCAATAAAAAGGTTGTTCTAAAAATGTGCTTTGAGCAGCACGTGAGTGTTTTAGTTTTCATCCAAGACATTTAAAAAAGATTTCGAGAGACGATTTACTCACGTTTTTGTGATTGACGCACTTCATGAGCACAAGCTCCCTGTAAGCGCGCTTGGCGTGGGTCTGGTTCTGGAAAGGTCTGCTGAGCTTCTTTATAGCCACATTTCTGTCCAGGACAGCGTCATATCCAGCACTGTCAACACACACACACACACACACACACACATTGTTATCTCAGACTTTGCAACACTGAGTTCACAGAAATGTGCGATATGTAAATGAACAGTTCGGATAATACACGCCTACAATACGTAAATAAAATGTTCACAAAATGCTTGCAAATGAAGAGTATCACACGTCTTAGCCGATCGACTGTAAAGGTTTGTGAATGTAATATTTTGCTAAACCTGACGCATGAATTAATATGTTTTTGGTTTTTGCTAACATTAAAACCCAAGAACTGCAGCACTTTGGAACATTACAGTAGCTTCGTCACACCACCCTGAAGTTGATTATTTTCCAAGAACGGCACGTCCCGTAGCGCATTAGTCCTCTTATTGATTAACTGTGGTGAAAAATGACATCTTGATTAACCGCTGTAAAGAAAAGCAATGGTGTAATGTCAAAAAAAAAACAAATCTATCAATCATTTAATTAAGAAAATAAATAAATAAATAAATAAAAATAACTGCTTCTGATGATTCCACAATCTACCAAAAATTTATCAATATATTTTTTAGCAAATAAATAAATAGCTATACCTAAATCATAAAAAAAAAAAAACAAATAATTTTTAAACCACATTATTATTATTATTATTATTATTATTATTATTGTTATTATTATTATTATTAATTTCAATCTCAATTTATTATACACATATTAAATCACCAAGGATGAAAACAAACAAAAGCCCAGAAGCTTACTACCCTTACGACCTTCATAACATGGAATGAAATAAAAACGTTGATAAAATGGGTTTTCCATTAAATGTTGACCTTACTGTCTTATTGTCTTTATCCAAAGCGACTTTTAATTTACCTATAACTATAGAACTAAACTAATCAGCGTTAAATTTAAAAAAAGGACTGGGGAAAAGAAGACATCCCTGAAGGACTACAGGGTCTCAAAATGGGTTTATTTGCTTCTAAGAGAATATTAATAATAGTTTAAAGTGAGTTTAGTCCATATTTAGTAAACGAGTCACCTCAGATTTCTGCCAGAATTTCAAACACTGGCTGGACGTTCTGACCAAAACAATTCTATGTTAGGAATAAAGCTCATGAAAATTTTACACATCCAGACATTTCTACACATCAAACCTTTAATAAAGATTTTAAGTTGGAAACATGATGGGAATCTGAGGGGAGGTATTTCCAGAACGATTTAAACATGCAGGATGGGGGAAAAAAAAAAGATTTTCACACATTCCTTTTTAGCCAATTTCTATCTTAGCCCATAGCTACATTTACACTTTATTCATCAGTGTCGTTCTCCGTCTCTCCTTCTCTTTCCATTCTTTTCCTCAGTCCATCCCTCCGCTGTCTCTTTCCGCTAACGGCATACGGAGCATCCGCGAACACTACAGTGAACTGAAATGAGCTCAAACACCACCACGTTGGGCTACTTGGAGTGAACAGCAATAGCATTGTGTGGATGCTTGGAAGTATCTAAAACCATTCACACTGCTTTATTTACTTACGCATTATAAAGACTCGTGACTTTCGAATGTCAGTGTTTGATTTAACTGTTGGTGTTTAAAGATCGTCTTCGATTACGTGTTTTATAAGTCTCTCTGAATTAAAGCAGCCAACAGATGGTAATGTCCATGCTAATCAAGTCTGGTGAATGTTGGTGTTTGATGAAGAATACTGGTGTTTGTTAGTAAATGCTGAGGTGTGTTGGAGAACGACGGGCGCCAAGACCAGTGCTGACTGGCGTGTGTTGGTATTTAATGGTGAATGTTGGTGTTTAATGGCGTATGTTGCCGTTTACTGGAGAATGAATGTTGGTGTGTGTTGGAGGATTATGGTGTTTGATAGAGATAGTAGGTGTTTGCTGGTCAGTGAAGGTGTCATATGATGAATTCTATTCTTGGTGTTTGCCGTATAAAGCTGGTGTTTGTTGGTGAACGCTGACAAACACTGGTGTCAGGCGGTGAATGCTGGTGTTGGTGGTTGCTGTTTGTTGGATGGTGTTTGCTGCTGAATGCTGGTAAACAATGGTGTTGGATGATGTTTGATAATGAATGTTGGTGTTTGATGATGAATGTTGGTGTTTGTGTTGAATCTTAGCCTCAAATATTTGTTGGTTGTGTTTGTTGGCTCTCCAACTGTGTTTGCGGTTGAATGCTGCTGTTTGGTGGTGAGTGTTAGTGCTGGATGGTGAATGCTGGAGTTTGCTGGAGAAGGCTGGTAAACAGTAGTGTCAGATGGTTGGATGGTGAATGTTGGTGTTTGTTGGTAAACGTTGGTGTTAGATGGTGAATGTTGGTGTCTGTTGGTAAACGTTGGTGTT
>CM040989.1:23193761-23226510 GCA_022985145.1 Pangasius djambal | reverse complement strand
GTAAACGTTGGTGTTGGATGGTGAATGTTGGTGTCTGTTGGTAAACGTTGGTGTTGGATAGTGAATGTTGGTGTCTGTTGGTAAATGTTGGTGTTGGATGGTGAATGTTGGTGTTTGGTGGTAAATGTTGGTGTTGGATGGTGAATGTTGATGTCTGTTGGTAAACGTTGGTGTTGGATGGTGAATGTTGGTGTTTGGTGGTAAACGTTGGTGTTGGATGGTGAATGTTGGTGTCTGTTGGTAAACGTTGGTGTTGGATGGTGAATGTTGGTGTTTGGTGGTTACAACAAAATGTTGGTTGCTGCTGAATAATTATTTTTATAATATTGGTGTTTAATGGAAGATATTGCTTTTGGTGTTTGGTGGTTATTTTTATATATAAATATGGATAATGGTGTTTGATGGATGATGTCTAAAGTAGAAAAGACAACATGTTGGTGTTTAATGAGAGCAGGTCAGTAAGTCGAAAGGTCTGCGCAAAAGCAGTGAAGTGAAATAAAAATGAATGAATGAGTACAACAGTGTTTTACGGCTGTCTGGTTCGACTGGAGCAGAATTTAGAGACCATCTGAAAATGCTTTTGAATCTTCTTTCTTTTTTTCTTTTCTGTTTATCCAAACCATTTAACCTTCGAGCCACTGCTCATCAGTAGAAAAAAATATCCCAGTGAATATATTTCAGTACCTTTAGTATTACAATATTACAGTAATTTCTCAGCAAATACCAAAAAAAAAAAAAAAAAAACACAGCCGGGCTCAGCAACATCCTGTGTGTCTGGCAGGATTATGGGAAATTAAAGTCAGACGTCTGTGTGGTGGCCACATGGGGATACAGTGTGAGAGCGTTGAAAATGCAGAATCACCGGCAATGAAGTGTGTGTGTGTGTGTGTGTGTGTGTGTGTGTGTGCGTGCTGTGTAATAAATCACACTGACATTCTCACACTCTCTTCCCTCATACCTTTCGCATTAAATATGAAAAATGTTGTATTTAATGAAATTGAATAAATAAATAAGTGCATAATTTCCTATAATCTCTGTCCTTTTAGCCAAACACCATTTTCTGTGCCTCATTGGGACTCTGGACAACTGCGGTTAGCGTTATTTCGCTGGCAAAGCGTTCTCTTAAAATAAGCTCCATCTACACACTGTAGTATATACACTATGTGGTCAAAAGTATGTGCACCCCATGACCTTCACACCCATACGTGGCTCTTCCACCAAACTGTTACCACAAAGTTGGAAGCACACAGTTGTATTAAGTGTCTCTGTGTGCTGTGGCGTTACAGTTTCCCTTCACTGAAGCTAAGAAGCCCAAACCTGTTCCAGCATGACGACGCCCCTGTGCACAAAGCGAGCTCCATGAAGACATGGTGTGGTGTGTGAAGGTTGGAGTGGAAGAACTCGAGTGTCCTGCACAGAGCCCTGACCTCAACCCCACTGAACACCTCTTGAAAGCCTTCTCAGAAGAGCCTTCCAAGTCCTAGATGCAGTGCTAGCCAGCTAGCTCTCTATATACTGTGATAAATCTATGCCCACGCCCACACAGCTCTGATCAGGAGGAAAATAAGACCCTTCTCTAGCTTTTAGTTAGAATTAAATCATAATTAAGGATGTATTTCTGGTAAATGTTTATTTTAATGGCAGATTCTTTAGCATCATGATTTTGTAACATGTTTGTTTTTCAATGCTTGAACTGAATTTGTGTAGCTTATAGAAAGTGTACCACCACTCTGCAGGACATGTCAGGCAGCAGATGGCTAAAGCTGCGTGCTTGCTAATTCTGGAGTGTATTCCACACACACTCTCACAACACACACCCTCGCACTCAGAAACACACAGCCGTGAATATATACACTGTTGGAAACATGTCCACCTTCACACACATACACGCACACAAACGCACACTACGGTGAGAAAAATTTGCTAGCCTAAAAAGAAACACTACTTTGCAGAATGGTGCTTTTTTTAAATGATTTTTTTTCTGGCAAATACTGAAACGTTCATTTTTAACATCTTTCTTACATTACAAATGTCACCCGAGTAAAAAAAAATGAAAGGTCATTACTCAACCCAATTATAATATAGACAACAGAAGGTTAATAAATTCATGTCAAATTAAAATAGCTACAAAACCCCAGCTTATAAAACGGGAGATGGATATGGATAAAGAAACGGACTCGGTGTCCATGGAAACAGCAGAATATTCCAGAGAGAGTGTTTTTTTTTTGGGTTTTTTTTTGTTGTTGTTGTTGTTTTTTTTTGCGTTTGGCAGCCACAGTGACCCATCAGAGACAAGTAGGAAGATGCCAGAGATGATGCCACGCTTGTGCGTTTCTGCATGAGGCATTACGCACTATGTCAAGCGGAGAAGACAGAACGCTGTCACACTCAATCCAACGAATCAAACCAGATAATTGTGAAAAAACGTTCGCATTAAATGACTTTGTTTTTGTGTTGATCCTGTTCCGGCAGCGGAGCTGTACACAGTCACTGTACTTACTTTCTCTCATTTCTGAGCATTTGTCCTGTACCGTGAGGAACTAAAAATGAATGAGTCACTTACAGATTGTTGTTTTTTTAACTCCCCAGACCTTGGAAGTGCTCGATACGAATCTCAAACATTCGAACTCAAATATTTTTTTTCTCATGACAGCGATTCATCAGGCTTCTGGATATTTTAACTTTATATATAAAACTAGACCCTCGTTTCTCTCTCTCTTCCTACATTAAAGCTACTTTAATAGAAAAAAAAACAATTTCTCTTCCTCTGTCTCTCTCTCTCTCTCTCTCTGTGTCCCTCTCTCTTTCTTTTCTAGTTCCCCTCTTCCTCTTTTCTCCTTCATCTGTAACTCTAGCTCTCGCTATCTATCTTTCTCTTTCTCCCTTTCTCTCTTTCTCTCTCTTACTTTGTCTCTCTCCTTCTGTCTCTCTCTCTCCTTTTCTCTCTGTCTCTCTTTCTGTCTGTCCCTCTCTCTCTCTGAACCCCTACCTCTTTTATTCCTTCTTTTCTTCTTATCCTTCATCCTTAACACACTCTCTCTCTCCCTCTCTCTCTCAATGATGTGTTGATTGGGATAATCTGGCAGGCAGTCCGAGTCACGTGACCGGTGCTGAGGAGACGCCACTAAATTAGATTATGGCTGTGTGTCCGCCAGGCCGAGTTGCTGCAGCCAACTAAACACACATGCACACACACACACACACACACACACACACATACACACACCACTCCATTAGCTGTCCAGTCTGCTTTACACAACCACCAAAATGCCTGGGAAAGGACAGAGGGAGAGAAAACTCAACGTGACAGGGAGAAAAGGAAGCGATGAAGACAAGGAGGAGGAGGAAGAGGAGGAGGACGCGGCATCCGACAACCGCGTGACGGACATCTTCAAAGAAGCAGCCAGTCACATTTCCCACGACTCTGTGGGAGGAAGTTCGAGCGCTTCAAACGTCATCGCGAAAAGAAAAAAACAACAAAAGAGATGTGCTTGGCTGGGCTTCTCTGAATGGATTATTTTTTTATGTTTATGTTAAACCTACTGTCATGCAGTTATTAATAATAACAAAGCAGCTCCACGCTAATGCTAATGCTAATGCTAATGCAATACAAGTGCGGCCACAACAATGCTAATGTTCTATTTGTGCCAAGCACACCTACTGTAAAAACATGAATAAATGCACAGTATCACTGTAGGCTGTAACTTCAGCGTCTGTCGGAGGGGAAACAAAAGGATCTAATCCCACCGTTCGCCCTGCAGAGATGTGTACACACGTGGTGTGTATTAGCAGACTGCTAGCAGGCATTTAATGTTAAACATTGTTAAAGTGCAGAACAACCCCGAAGTAAATCAAAGGAAAATATGTCGAAGCAGCATTTTGATTTTCTGCTCCAAAGCTCCGGAACACACAACCTTGAGTTATCAGTTTTTAAAGAAAAGCTCAAAGCTAAACGTTACGTGGGGCTCTACAGTATATTCCCAGGATCCTATTTTCCCAATGTTCTATGTTCCCAGCGTCTGTGTCCCTAGAACCCTAAGGTCTTACAGCCCCATGTCTTACAGTTCTGTGCTCCCAGTTCCAGAGGACCCAATGTTCTCATCATCTAATAATCCCAAGAACCTATGTTACCATAGTCCTACATTCCCAGGGCCTTATGTTCCCAGGGTTCCATTTTTCCAGGGATCCTCCTATGGTTCTGTGCCCAGGGTCCTACATCTTAGGGTCCTATGTTCTTATCGGTCCTATCTTCTCAAGTTTCTATGTTTTGGGGGTCTACGTTCCCAGGGTCCTATGTTTCTAGGGCCCAATATTCCAGAGTCTAATGTTCCCAGTACTCTACATTCCCAGTGTTTCATTCCCAGAGAACCTGTGTTACCAGAGTCCCACATTTCAAGGACCCAATGTATTCAGGGTCTTTTGTCCCTAGATCCCTACAACCACAGGTTCCTGTGTGGACCCAGTGTCCTATATGTTCCCAGGGTGCCGAGTGCTCACAGGTGCTAAGGTTCCATACTACCAGATTAATTTGTTTAATGGTGTTATATTTCTATGCTCTGTGTTCCTAGCACCCTTGACTTAGGGCCCTATGTTTTTAATGCCCATGTTTCTATGGTTTAGGGCTTAATGTTCCCAGTGTTCTGTGTTTCTAGAGTCCTGTGTTTACAAGGTCGTACGTTCCTAAGGCCTTATTCTATGTCCCCAGAAATCTACAATTCCAGGATGCTATTTTCCTAAAAGCCTATGTTCCCAATATCCTAGGTTCAAAGAGTCCAATATTCCCAGGGACCTGTGTTCTTGGTGTCCTATGTTCCCATGGTTCAGGCTTTTCTAGGACCCAATGTTTCAATGGTCCAATGTACCCTAGATCCTATGTGACCAGAGTCCTACATACCCAGGACCTTATGTTAACAGGGTTCTTTGTTCCCAGTGCCCAATATTCCCAGGGCTATATGATCCCAATGTTCCCAAGTTCCCAAGGTCCCTATCTTCCCATTATTGTATGTTCTATGGTTCTACGTTGCCAGTGTCTTACATTACCATGGAATGCAAATTTTAGCTTCTTTAACATGTCAAATGTCATATTAATTTACCCATATTCATTTTATATGTTATTATTTATTTCACTACTATTATGTGCAAAGAGAGCAAGTATGTGTGTACTCACCACACTATTCCCTGAGCCCCAGAACCAATGGGCTTGAGGTTCTGGTACCGTTTCAGAACCGTGAAGGTGGAGTCTCCGACTTCCACGCTGTAGAACTGGTTGTCCACTTTGCTCTTGCTCATGTTGTAATGCTTGGCGATATAAGACACATCAACTTGTTTACCAAAACCCTGTGAGGAAAAAGAAGCATTCGTCGGCATTACAAAACAATTACTAAGGGTATATAACACAAGAGCATTTTTCAGCACTCTAGTTCAGCACTGTAGTGTTTTCTAAGCTAAAGTGTTAGCTATAGTCCTTTCTTAGACCTGATGTTCCCAGACAAATATCCCAGCGTCTTATGTTCCCAGTGGCCAATGTTCCCAATATCAAATATTCCCAGTGTCCTATGTGCCCAAGACCCAATATTTCTAGGACACTATGTTTCAAGGGTTCTATGTTCCTAGAGTCCAGAGTTCACAATACCCAATGTTCCCAGTGTCCCATGTTCGCAGGGACCTATGTTCCCAGAGTCCAATGTTCACAATACCCAATGTTCCCAGTACGTTGCTGTACAATTAAAATCATTATGTTTCTATACGAGTATATGAGTGATGAACAGATAAATGAGGCGACTCGGAGACACAAAGACCCAACAAACAAACAACATTAACCAAAAAAAAAAGCTAATCAATTATCCCCTGTTTATTTCAGTGTAAGCTGCTAGCATCACAGCAGACAGAAACGGACTGAAATGAAGAGTGAGCATCAGGTCAGCTGGAGGACTGAGACTAAATATAAACTGCGAGCATGAAATATAGATAAACACGTGTGGGTGTTGATGTGGACTTTGGCAAAGGCCATCCAGCATCCACAGCCTCACAACACACAAACACGAGACACTGAATCACACTGGAGCCTTTAAATCCGTTGATTTGGAGCAGAAAGTTTTAATATCTCTTTATTTTTGCAGTATTTTTTCTTGTGTGATATAACTGAGCACATGGATACTCAGGTATCGATTTGGGACGAAAGAGCGTTCAGGTGTGATTAGGATACGGGGTTTTAATGAGCAGAAGTGCTCTGGCACACACAGCTTCATTGGATAATTATGCTAGCTAATAAGTTAGTGTTTCAATAATGGATTAGAAACATTACAGGGAACGGAAACCAAAAGCAAAAACAAGTAGAACTCGATGCCAAATGGGTTGACCTTGTTGTGACCTTGATCCTGTTTGGATCAATTACATATTCTGATCAGTTCATCTGCTGGTTACGATGATAATTCCACATAAATCCTACAAACATTCAACCACTCGCTCTTTTAATCAAAAATGCAAACACAATCACTCTTAATTGTTCTAGAGGGAAAACTTTATTTCTGAGACGTGCTTAACCAGTTAATAAGGTTGTGTTTCCATTTCCAGGATTTTACATAAACAGTACAGCTTAAACCTAAACATTTTCCCAACAGGCCTAAATTCCTGTCCAGAATTCGCCACTTCCTGCTTGCTAGCTAGCCGCCGTAACCGGAATTTCAAAGACGGGGCGACGGAAAATCTGCGTACAAAGTATTTTTTTTTTTAAAAAAAAAAACCTTGAAAAGCTAGCACTTGAAAACTCGCACCAGGGTTGCCAGGGTGGCAGTTTTTATGCAAAATGGACCAGTTTCGGGGAAAGGTTGGAAAAAGCAAGTCTGCAGCGATTTTATTTTAAAGCAATTGATAATAGAAATCAAATCTAATCATTTTTACGTGAATGTTAGCAATAGCAAATAGCAAACAAAGGGAAAGTATAAGCACAGACAGCGTATCTACAATACACAGACCCATTTCTGTTGTAGTGGGAACTGTACAGATAATGATAAAGATAATTACAGTAATGATTTTTTTGCGTAGGTAGGCGACGTCATCGCGGTGGGGAGAAGTGAGAATCAAAACTGTACGTGGTTCTGTGCTTATTTTGTTTGTTTTTTTTAAATAAAGAAAGATGGGATGTGAAGAGAACCCAAAGGAAACGTCAGGTGATTCAAACTATTACTTGTGGGGGGTTTTTTTTCAACAAAAGAAGCATTTCATCTATACTCTCACTTTTCTGTCGCGTACCACAAACATTGTTTGTACCAGTTTCAGGTCTTTTGTGCCTTCTTTTTATCTTTTCTTTTTTTTTTGAAGCTGTAGTCAGGCTGAAACCTGGCAACCCTGGCTATCAGACACATGAATACTTCAGACAGTGACACACTGACAACAGAATGAAGCAGGAGAATGGAAGTGAATGAATACTCTACCTTTTATTTTACCTGTATGGAACACACACCTGACAAAAGGCAATCTTCACATCCAGGATTGGTGCACTGCAGTTGTATAAGAAATGTCTGTTCATAAATACCTGAAAGACACAAACAATAAAGAGAATTCAAGCTGTTGTACGAAGCAGACCTTCAGCTTGTGCGTCAACGATTCCGTTATAACAGGAAAATACAACAACTGAGAATGAAAGATAAACGGATTCGAACGATTAACGGATTTCCCCCACAGGCCCGTAGGATATTGCGGTTTCTACCACAGCATTCTGATTGGTCAGAAGGTATTAATTAATGCTTAATAATTCGATTAAAGTGGAACTTGTTTTAAGGACGTTCCACAACTTTAAACGTAACTATAAATGGATAAAAGTATGTGCTGATGTGGTGCTAATTTACTAAAAAAAAAAATGCATTCGTTGGCAAATTGCTGTAGAGTGAGAGGATTAAAACACTTCAGGAGAGTGCTGTTATATCCTATTGGTCATGCATTATCAGGATATTTGCTAGCATTTCACAGATATGTGCGACAGCATCAAAAATGATCATTTTAATTTTAATTTTGATTATTTTTATAAACATTAAAATAACAAATATTGCTAAAAAGTTTGCAGCCAGTTCACTAATTTCCTCTTTCATTCCTTTTTTTCGCTGAAAAATTTGTTCTGTGATAAAATTTATTTAGCTCACTTATTATGGAAAAAAAAAAAACCTGAAGTATTTAATGAAGCCAGTTGCAAATTTTAAAATCATAACTTTAACACTTACAAAAAAAATGTTTCAACCATCTGAATTTTAATTCAACAGAAAATTATAGTTTTAATATTGTAGACAATTTCTAAAAATTCATTTAAAAAAAGTCCTGGCTAATACGATAATATGAAATTGATATTGTGATAAATTATATTACGGTTGGCTTCATCATTGTTCAAAAGCTGTTCTGCTGTTAGCGTAATGAGATTTTGGGATATTCTTTATCATAAAAATCGTGGTAACATTTTTCCGATATTACCCGCTATCTCAGCTAAGTTCATCAATATCGACCAATGATAATCAAACATTTGAGGAAGTCGTGATTACTATTAAAATATGATCAATTACACATTCCTAATGTTCCATAACCAAATGAATCGCATGATTTGGTGGATGTGAATACTGTGGCAATTTCCAGTAAAGAAAAGCGAATATAAATGCACGGCTGTATGCACAAAGCAGCATTTGTTCCGTTATCTAAAGAGAAAAGAAACTGTGTACGTAAAATAAAAGACTGATAAAATGCCTTCTTCTTAAATGTTTGAAGGCAAAACAGACAAGCCCACGTGTAACAACGTCTCCAGCTGTTTTCACAGGCTTTATCCCTCGTGAGCGCTGGTGGAAGAAGCAAATGCCTAAGTGTGAAAAAACAAGAAAACGCTTTCGCCTCGAGCTGCAGCTTTCATCACTGGATCTAAATCCTGAGGGAATGATAAGCTTGCATTTTATTACATTCATCATCAGAATCTACATCGACCCTACACAGTGATGATGATGATGATGATGATGACGACGGCGTCGAAGTTTCCAAAAACAGCGGCATGCTAACACAGGCTGATGACTTCCTTTGCTTTCCCCGAGCGTTTCCTGTTACAGGAGGCCAGGCTCTGATGGGCTAAACACACACTGCCTTTATAAAACACCCCACGGTTCGGCATTAAATATTAATCAGCGTTTTTCCAGGCACCAGCAGAAGTTGCCTATGCGTCATCATCCTCAGCCAAAAAGCACACGCTGTACTCGTCCTCCTGAAGAGGCGTTCGTTGTGAACAGGATTACTCAGAGATGATTAAATGTGATTGACAGCTGTTAAAATCGATGTGCAACTACCAATTCAGCAATAAAGTAGAAATACTTATTAACGATTGTTGCACAGCATCTTACAGTAAAATGCCCAGTAAATGTGTAAGCTGATTTACCAACAGGGTCCATCGGCGATCGTTGATGTTTTTGTTTCCAAATGAACAAAATAGCATGTGCTGTGTTGTTTTGCAGGTTTGCCTCAATGACTATGCAATGTTGGGCTTTTTATCTAAAAGTACTGCGTACAGGACCGAGTCAATGCAAATAAGTAAATCTTACTGAACCTGGAACTCTTTAGAAACAAAGACCGTATGTGCAAAATCATACGTCCGAAGGGCATGTATTAAATTTGCAGGAGTTCTTTATAATAATATGATGTCTCAGTATCACAAAATTGATCAAAAAGTCTTCTTAAAATTATGACAATAATCTATAACCATGGTAACGTTGGTTTTATATTAGATATTCGCTTCACATTCATACATCCAATGATGACGACGTTTTTATTTTTGTTTTGCAGGGTGTAGTTTTTTAATAGTCCTTATAATAGTATAGTACTATAATAATAGTACTATCATAGTCTTTTTAACGAATTAGCTCCACCCCTTCCTTGGAGCGAAAGGAATTGTTTTTTGTTTTCATTTCAGTAGATCTTGTGAATAAGTTTTCATTCTCACGTAGCCTACTCTATGAGTACCCTAGTACTCTACTACCCTATTGCTTTGTGCCTTTAATGAACGTTATACTGGACGTGCAGCTATGCGTGCGCCGCTAGGTTTCGTTTCAATTTCATTCTTCCGGGACTTTCTCTAGTGATCTGAACTCGGCAAGACGCGCATTCAAGACCTGTATTTACAGATCGTTATGCATGTGACGTAATTCACGCGATTACTCTTTGTACTCCTTGTAAATCACCTGCAACACGCCCACTTTCTCCTTTTTGAGCACGCAAATTTGGGAATTATTGTAAATACGGATTCCAAACCTAGTTACAAGTGGGAGCTTCAGAAACTGTTTAGAAACTCGTGATTTTGTGAGAACTTTCATCGCGATGGAAGATAAATAAAGGGGAAAACAATACACTCCGTGTCGTGCTGTTATAGGAAAGTAATCGAGGACGGGGTGGTGTGATGAAGAAGAGTTTCTGCTACCGCAACAAAGTTGATGAATTTCCTATAACAGCATGTCCCAAAGTGTGCCGTTCCTCTTACAGCCATTACAATGATTTTATTCATTTGTGTTCAATATATCATAGTTACATTTAACGTTACATGATGTCCATCATAGTTCCTGTTCTCACTTACGTTAATGCACAGATAAACTGCACCAGCCTCTCTTTTTTAATCGCTCAAAATTAATGAGACAAAAAAAGCGCAGCTTGTCACGTTCCCGAGGAACAGTATGAGCCGTTACTATAGAAACCATAGCGTGTTAATATAAATCTGTGCTTCGCTGCTGCATTACTCTTAGGGCTGCTGTTATAGAAAATTAATCAATACCTTCTGACCAATCAGAATCGAGACATGCACGTGAATGCAGCAGTCGTCCGTGTCTCCGTGCGAGAGTCAGTTAAATAACACCACACGCAGCGCACTTTAAAGCTAAGTCGAGTCTGAAATGTCTATTTCCTGTGCTATTAGGGACTGAATGACAGCATCGGTGTGTCCATTCGCTCGTCTAACGGCAGCCATCAAACACGCACGGGGGCATTTGCAGCGCCACTCAGCCAGACTGCCTCTAAAATAACGAGCATTACGGCTGATACGCAGGGCGAGCTTCAGCTGGGAATGACTGGACAATACGACTGTGGAAATAACACTAAGATAGACTGCGAGAGAGAGAAAGACAGAAATGAAGAGATGCAGTGGGAGAGATTCTGAATTTACAAAGCCTCTAAATAGATTCATCTGAAGGTGCGACTCTCTAAACGCACCCTGAGGTTAATGATTCAGCTTTCTGCTGGACTAGAAAAAAAAACGACAGCACGTAATCACGATAACGTTAAATAAAAAGCCGGTTTTGTGTTGTTGGGCTTTATAAACATGTCATAAGCAGTTTCCATATGAGTGTTGTAATATTTCCGAAATCTACAGAGATAACATTTCAGCAGTTCTGTTTCTTTAATATAAATGCTGCACCCTTCGTAACTTGCTGTTTTAAGTGCCCTTACAATATATATAAAAACGTTCCCATGTCGGAAAATGTTAAAAAAAAAAAAAAAAGTGCTGACACTGGAGACTCCTTCTATAAATGTTACAAAACATCAGGGCAAGGCAGAGGATCGTGGGAAGGTCAGGGACGACCTCACGCATCAGTGTCTCGTAGTGAGATCTGATAAATCTGACGCATGGCTGCGAGTGTGTGAATTTATCACTGGTCTGAGAAAAATGGAGAAATGATGGAGAGAACAGGAAGTCCTGTTTCCAAGGACTCGAACAAGGACAAAGATAAAAGAGAAGGAAGTGGATGAGTGGAGGACTGTACCAAGTTTGATCCCCCCTGCCGCCCGAGTAACCCCCTGGTGTGTGTGTGTGTGTGTGTGTGTGTGGGTGTGGGTGTGTTTTCCTGAGACACATGAGAAGTTCATTTTGCTAAGTGGTGATGATCAGGTGACATCGAATGATCCTTCGCTCAGGACCAAACAGCAGATGGAGAATGTCCGTCACCTATACACACCACCAAGACCACTGTATGTGTGTGTGTGTGTGTGTGTGTGTGTGTGTGTGTAATACCTTGGATGAGCAAAACTACCACAGACTGTCTACATGTCTAAGCTCCAATGCTAAAATGTAATGCAAGCTTATAGCTAGCGGATTAGCATCACGTCATCTTCAGTGTCTCAGACGGATGTGTGATGGATTGTGACGCTTTGTGACAAACGGTCATGTTTCCACATGATGCTAATTTGCTCTAGCGTCTGCCACAGCACTAAAACAGACGTCTTTAAACGTCTTCAGTTTCGCAGAAAAAAAGCTAAGAAGCTGTGTTATTGGAGCGGTGCTGAAGTGTTGACAGACTCTATCACTGAATACACACCGTTTCCTGCTGCAGCAGGGCATTAGCTTTCACCACGCACCCTCTCCGCCTAATATATAATACGATTACTGAGACATGACTAGAAAAAAAAAACAGATAGGGGAGGGGGAACTCCAAGAGGTTCCTCAAGTAGAATAAATCCCCAGTCAGGATTTGACGTTCGGTGGATGCGGCATTTCAGGGTTCAGATAAACGATGCATCACTAATAAGACTCCGAACGCTTTGGTTAAAAAAAAAAAAAAGAGACAAATCTGAAGCACGAATTTAAAAAAAAGACATATCTGAACTGCAAAGAAAACAAGACAAATTCAGAAAGGAAAGCACGTAGACAAAAAAAATGACTTCATAATTTTGAAGTCAATTTGAATTTCCTCATAATCTGTTTTCCCACAAATTCTCATCTTCATTTCTGTCAGAATTAAAGCTGCAGTTCGTCATTTTTAAACACGCTTCTAGTCGTAAAATAATGACACCATTTCAAACATATCTTGGAAAAAAAAAACTGGTTTGCAGAATTGCATGTGATGGAGTTCGTTACTTTGTTCATTTGAAACTTCGATTTACATTTTTCTGGCCCAGAAATGAGCTTCATTTGCTCCGCCCACTGCTGGAACAACGCAGCTTATTTCCAGCACTCTCTCTTTTCTGTAAAAGACATTTATATGTTTCAACAGAAGAAGTGTGATCACGTGAATGGATAGGGGAGGGATGTTTTTTTTTTTTTTTGCAGTTGCAGTTCACCTTCAAGGGCTCTGAAAATGACAAACGGCTGCTTTAAAGACTTCACTTTGACTCGTAATGCAAATCTGTTTTATTTATGCTTACGACATGCCCAGGACATATCCGTAATGAGACATGGGCCACTTGGTGATTAAAATGATGGGAAATTATTTTAATTAAGGTAAAAAAAAAAAGGCTATAAATATATTCTGTTGCATATTTATAAGCATATGTTAATTACAAATAATGTATGCAAAGCTCCTTCCTGTCACATGACCATCTCCCTGGTTTTAAGAATAAACCTGGAATGTAAAGTCCTTCTTTATCGGAAAGCCAGTCTTCCATATTTCGTACGATTCCATAAATTCTTGCTCGAGGACTCACAACTCATCTGAGCGTTAGCACCGAGCCTTCAGACAGACGGAATATCAATCACCTTCATCATCCGAGTTTGGCCAGAAACCCCACTGATCTCCTCGGCGCTTATTAATCATCTCATCATGCAGTGTGTAATTACATGAATATGCAAATGAGGGGCGCGGAAAAGGTGGTGAGGTAATGTGGCATGAAACGAGAGGCAAAGGGGGAAAAGATGATGATTTCTGTACAAAAAACCTCTTTGTTGTCTTCCTGCCTTTTTCTAAAAGCTCATCCAGCTCAATTTTTTCTATTGTTCTCGTTCTTTATGTGTGAATCGTGGTCTTATCTGTCGTAACTCGGGAAAGTCGGGAAAGTCGTAAGTCGGGAAACTCGGGAAAGTCTCAGCGTGCTCACAGCATAAACAGTGTCAATCTGTAACACTGTTTATACAGATCGCTGTTTTCACGCTAGCTGGCTGCTAACAAAAGACGAACACTGAGGCGTCCATTTTTTCTTGAACGATTCGAGGAGGCGCAAAATGATGTCTTTCCAACCTCAGGCTTCCCGTTTTTTCCGAGGTAAGTCAAACGTAGGATTACTTCACCTCATAGGCTCCGCCTCCTTTGAAGGCAGAGCTGTACCGGAAAGCTGGAAGTGATGCAGATGATAATTAATGACTTTAATTATGGAAAAGTTGTGAACGGATTTTATGTAAAGGATTTTATGGAAAAGTTGTGAATGGATTTCATGTTGGAAGACTATTTTAATCACCTTTTTTTTTTATTGAAAATATGCCTCATGTAATTTGAGAGTTCTCAAAAACAACTCATAAGATAGTATACTTAGATTATTGTATCATATACCATCAATAATCCAGTCAATAATCCACACTCAGAAAGGAAATGTATAGGAATCCAGCTGCTCGGGGGTTTTCTTGGTTTGTTTTTTTTTAATCTGTCAGTGTTTCTAAGCCTAAACCCAGCGCGTTCACCAAGAAACAGCAAAAAAAGCACTGAAACTGGAGACTCCTTCCGTAAGTGTTAAGATAAATGTCTCCTGACAGAAAACTACACGATTACACACATTTTTAACCTGTTTATGTGGAACGTCCGCCATACAAGTCCCTATGAATGAGCTGTTACTATGGAAACGATAACGAGTGCATTAATATAAAGCTGTGATTTGCAGCTGCACAACTGTCAGAGCTGCTGTTACAGAAAATTAATCAACACCTGATGACCATTCAGAATCCAGAATTATTGGCCGTGTATTTGCAGAAGGGATTTATCGTGACTTCTTTGTTAGCAACATTAAGGACACATTGAACACATTGATTTTTCACTAAACCAGTGCTTTAATTTAAGGTGCTGTTCAGTAACTTGGTCGATGTTGGTGTCAATCATTGGACCTTTTTTTTTTTTTCAGCAAAGAAACGAATAACCTCGCTTCCACTACGCCTCGTGCGATGCCGAGAGCAGAATAAACAGGGCCAGGACGGGGGGCTGTGAGAGGGCGAGGGTCAGAGGGATAAAAGCGAGAGCGAGCAGACAGCCGGAGAGAGATAAGAAAGCACAAGAACAAAGATAAATAAGCGATTTTCTCAGAATGAGAGATTGGTCTAAAATGCGAACATCCCTTGAGTGCACATTTGAGTCCAAATATTGCTTTCTTTAGAAGAACCGCCAAAAGCTGTAATGATTTTTTTTTTCTTTCCTCGTAAGTCAAGAATCGATATAAAATCAGGATTTCTCAAAAGAGAAAATGAGCGAATTTCTGCAAAATGGATTTCACTCCAGCAATGAAGCAAATCCGTCTCTGTTATTGATACGGTGGCTTGATTGATGGTTATCTCTTATACAGAAGTAGCAGCTCCATTTCCCTCATCTCCAATCCTGCAACTTCACAAATCATAACAGGACATGACCTCGACTCAAGGCCTGGAACATCTCACACGTCTTACACACCTCGCACACGTTATCAATCAGGCTGTTGCAGAATTCGGACAGGATTGCACAGTGTGACAGGTAATGATCTTACAAAAACGCACAAGTAATCACACCCAGCAAGAACCTACTTTAGACTAAACATAATGCACGAAGCAAACCGCGACTGCGAATTTCTTCGGTATTAGCGATATAATGTGTTATAAACATTACTCATGATGTATTCTGTTAACAGTTTATAAATGCATTATAACCATTGCTATGAACTGTAATGCCTTTTCAGAAATAAGTATAACAACGGGTATAATGTGTTATCATAATGAACGCATTATAATATGTTATGAATGTAGGTCTTTATACAAATGGCCTTCACAGAAAGTGTAAGAAGATTTAAGATTCAAAAACTGCACCATGTGTATCCAATTTAAACCATTGCTTGTGAATGCATCAATGAAGATTGGGGAGGCCACCATAGGGGACCTCCTGCCATCTGCCCCATTTCTGTGTGTGTGTGTGTGTGTGTGTGGCTTACTGATGACTCCCAGATCATAGAACACACCAAGTAACACACACAAGGAAGTGATGTGCGACACCAGGCCCATGGCAGGTGCAGTACGGAGGGAGGATCATTATCGGAGAATAGCAGTGACAGCTTGAAAGGGAAGGAACGCCCAACCCAACCCCCCAATCCACTACACGCACACACACACACACACACACACACGCACACACACACACACACACAACACCAAGGTCACCAGGGCTGTGTTGTGAAATCTCCAAGCCTGGGACAAAAAAAGGACACTTATGCCCTGCCTCCTAGAACATAAGGCTGTTTTTGTTTGTTCTTAAGGCTGTTTTTGTTTACTTTTTCATTAATTAAAGAACATCATACTTTTTATCCCCTTATAGCTACATTTAATGTTCTCACTTACATTACAGCAGCCATAAACTGCCGTTTCCTCACCGCTAAAAAACACAGCTTGTCATGTTACCGAGAAACCGCACAAAGCGTAAACTCCTCTGTCCTGAGGATGTCGGAAAAGCTACAGCTTCACCTCTGACTGTTACAAAAGCGCTGACACTGGAGACTCCTTCCATAAATGTTAAAGGCCCATCTCCTTACAGAAAACTTCACCATATCAATGATTATACAGTTGTCTTTGTCAAATTTTTAAATTCGTATATTATTAGGATGTTGTTTAGGTGTAGTTTATATGTAGTCCGCCAACCCCCATAGAAAATGAGCTGTTACTATAGAAACCATGACGTATTACTCTTGAATCCTTTAAACGTGGAGGCAAATAAAGGGCAGGCTGACAAGTGGTTACATTTTTCTGAATTTAATTTCATTATAAAATTAAGGCAAAGACAGATATAAGAATTGGAAAATAACTATACAGCGAGTTCATTATAAGTTTTGGTCCAGGCCCCAGTTCGTAGAAACCTTCTATGAGTGTCACACAGCGTGTTGTTAGATATCGCGCCTGGTAAAAAATTCAGGAAAAATTCCAGGAAAAAGCCACACACAGCATCCACCTCCATAAACCCTGAATGCCTGACATTTCTGACAATACTCCGCTCATTATGTGGAGCTCATTATGGCTGTAGGTCAGTGTACAGGAGCGGTGCATCTATCCCCCACTCCCCAGTTTCCTCACTGAGGGGTAAATATCCAAATAGACTCAATCTATGAAACCCCAGTGTCTTTCTAATATACATACATTACCATATATATCTATGAAACGTAATAATAATCCAATTATTTTCTTTAGGTTATCGTGATTAGCATAAAAGTCATCTGCAACTCCCTACCCTGTAAATATCAGTGTAATAGCAGAGCTATAATTATTTTAAAAAATGTCTGTAAAATGGCTAATAAGGAAGTGTTCTGAAGTCATTATCCATCCTAAACATCTATTCTAACTCATTATCATTCAATAGCGCTTCAGTAAGGACGTCTCCTTCCATCTATTCGAACCATTCTGCAGTTACTTTTCTATTCGAGCAATTCTTAAACAGCAACAAAAGCCAATTCATTATCTATACGTTATTTTATACATCGTGAATAGAAAGTCCATTCCTGATCTAAATTTGTCAGTCATGATCCATTGTTTTGGCCTAAGCAGATATCATAATGATCAAGAAAACAGACAGACCAGTGTCGAAAACAAAAAAAAAAAACCAAACCCATTTTTGAGAAATTACAAAACGAGACTCAGAAATGTGGAAATCACATAACTAGAGAAATGTACTGACATTTTACTGCAGATTTTTTCAGCTCACTGGGCGAGCGTGTCTTCTGGACCTGCATTTACTCTACCCTTTATTTCATTCGTCTGTCGCTGATCAGTGCCTACGCTCCACTTAACGCGTCTTTCTGCAGCCGTGTTTGTTAATTAGACGTCTCGAGATGGAGGTACGAACGCAATCCACAAAAAAAAATGCATCTTCAGAAACAGAACACAGCTGCAGAAAACACAACAAACAGAATTCACAAGCACATTCATTAACCAAGAAATCAATAACGCATGCTTGATAAACTGGGGGTTCCACAGAACCGCGGCACGTGGGTTCTCTCCGGGACTGAAACAGATCAATTTTACTGAACTGTTATTTAATTAATTATTTACGTGAACCAACCTTGGCTAGCATCAAACAGGCTAAGAAGCACTACTGCCATTGTAAAGGAGTGTTCCAGCATAAAACTAGCCTTTAATATGCTAATTGTCATGTTATTATAATCAGCTACATCAGCAGTAATGCTCGAAAAGTGCTGTGTGTTAAAAAAAAAAAAAAAAAGAAACTACATGTTAGCAGTTTGAAAAGATGCTAATATATCTGAGGAAGATTACCATTCACCAATCATCATTCAGACGAAATGGAGACAAGATTCTTGTTTTCATAGTTTTAAGAGATATGGACTTAAATGTCTATCTGATCTGAGGTAGCTAGCTAACACTGCTGGATCTAGCACTTGCTTTCGAATTTTAGCTTTTAGCTTGTTATTATTCATGTACATATACATGTCTGTACATAATAGCATTACATAGCATTAGCATTCCTTTAAATGAACTTAACTGAAAAAACTCCTTTGCTAAGTTAGTAAGGGAAGCTAATCTCACCAGTTAGTAGCATGATTAGTATAACGTGTTGATTAGCATCACACAGTGTGCATATAGCTACTGCAGAATACTGTTAATTCTTTAATAGTTTCTTAACGAGGACCCGTAAATGACAAAGAACAGAGACAGAGATTGTCTATGAAAGTAAGAGAAATAAAATTTTAGGGAAATATAGCAGATAGCGAGAGCACAAAAAAGAGCATGATGCGCTCTCACTCATCAAATCCCTCAGATTATAATACTGAATCGTGAGCTGGATTAGGATTGCGAATTTGAGCCCGGGGTTCGTTATCAGCCTGCCCACAACTGTTTCAGCGCTTTCATTAAGCCCCTAATGTAATCACTGCTCAAAATTTCATCCAACCAATTGGACATGCACCGGGATTTCCAGTTCAGTTTGATGTTACTCATATAACACGTTTAATAATAGACATTATGACCAAGCAGTGGTGAGGAAAAACTCCCTGAGATGACATGAGGAAGAAATCTTGACTCAAAAGGGAACTCGCTGTCTTCTGGGAGATACCGGAGAGTGGGATTATAAATCATTACAGTATACAGGTGTAGAAGCGTAAAGACAAACAGTACTGAGTGTGTGGAAAGCATGTTCAGCATGATGATGATGATTATTTTGTGAAAGTTTCTCATATTCAGAGATGACTTATGCGCCTGCGTAGAATGTTATATTATATATATATATATATAACAAAATGGCTTCCTTACTCATTAGTCATTATTCAGCAGCTTATAAAACAGCACTCCTGTTATTTAGCAATTATTTTTACTTAATGAAGCCACAAGCGACTAAATAACTATTATGATTTGTCAAATTGATAACATGTTTTTGTTAATTCTCCTGTAAAGAAAACATGCCCACACGTTGAAGGATAAACTGAACGAGCGTGCATTTCCTACACTTACAGCTCACTAAATTAATTAAAAATCTTATCCATAAAAATTAAGATACGTCTCAGATTAAGATGTGTCTCCTCCCACGTCCTCCATGTGAAAAAAACCTTTTCGTTCACTTGTGGTTACATCAAACCGTCAGATGGTGCCACTGGAATTAATACTGCTCCTCTCGCGAGCCGATATCATGCAAGAAAAATCAAACAAGTTCAAGTTCAGGGTCAAAAATCACTGAGACATGCCTCTATTTTACTCAAACTCCGCCCCTTCTTAATAATCTGTAGTTACATCAGAGATCTGAATACTGATGCCTGCAATTTGAGTATTAAATCCCGACTTGTGTGCTGTAATTATTTCTGTCACACACTGCAGTCAGGACACATACGACTTGCTGAAATGTGCCATTGACAGTGATTGACAGGCAGGCAGACAGACAGAAGGATGGATGGATGAACATGCGGACGGATGGATGCTTGCGTAGCAGAACTGAACAGTGAACAGTTTCTCACAAAGTGGATGAATCGAGCTTCACTTATTAGTGTTATTAGCGTTAATTTGAAAACCTACACATAATCCAGCCCACTGCATTCGGCCTCCTCCACATCCGCAGGAGAATAAGAGCACAGCCGAACAGACTCCTTCACACAGACAGCATCTTTTCAGCGCACAAAGCAAATGTCAATCCAGGCCGCCCACAGGCTCTCGGTTAATATCAGACTTCCTCTACACACTGTGGCAACAACGTGGCTCGCCTCTCGCTGAGCTCGGCCAATCACGGCACGGCTCTCTCGGAGTGGGGGGCAGAGCCCGAGCGGCCAATGAGAAGCCTTCGTCAGCACTGCACCTGTCCTCCCAGGGGGATCTGAGTGTGTGAGTATGAATTTAAATGTGGGCTTATCATCAACCACTCTTCCCTTTTACAGGATGAAGGAACAGACGTATTAAATCCATTCTGCTTTAATAAAACGGAAGTGGATTTTTTATTTTTTTTTTTATCTGTAATACTCATTAATAAAGGGGAATCTAAATGCAGTTGAGTGTCATGGCAATAAACATTTATGTTAAATATATATGTATTGTAATATTCTTCAGCTAAAGAAGTAGAGATCTGTTTAAAGATTTGTTTAAAGATGGGACTATTTTTCAGATGGAAGAATCATGCAGTGATGTGGCTCTGATGGCACATGGATACCACAAAAAAGGACCTACGTTTTCCTGTATTGGAAATTTTTTTATTATATAGTAGTTCCGGCAGCATGGCAAATCGCACGTTAATATGAATGCGCTGGTTCTAATACGTTATCGTTTCTATGGTAACAGCTCGTTCACAGGGGCTTGTACGCTGGATGCTTCTTCTGTAAGGCTGAAGATGAAGTCTTCTGTAAGCAGATGTTTATTTAACATTTTTTGGAAGGAGTCTCCAGCATCAACGCTTTGTAACAGTCGGAGGTAAAGAGTAAACAGGTTTTCTGTTTTTTACAGTCTATAGATAGAGACTGGGTTGAAAAATGTTATGTGAAAGTGTTCCTTTAATGAGGTGAGAGAGAGAGAGAGAGAGAGAGAGAGAGAGAGAGAGAGAGTGCGTGAATTTTTAGAGAACACTATCCCACAAGGCCCAGGCTATTTTAACTGACCCTTCATTTCCAATCTGTAGATTTAGTGTGTACTGCAGCATCGCTCCATTTTACACTCTGCGTGTGTGTATGTGTGTGGGTGTGTGTGTGTGTGTGTGTGTGTGTGTGTGTGTGTGTGCACTTCATCTGGAATGAGTCATGCTAGCTCTCTATCTCTCTCTCTCTCTCGCTCTCTCTTTCAAGTCTATTTTCCACTAGTGCAGATTTTTAAAAAAACATGACGTATAGCTGCATTATAATCAGCTTGTGTGCGTGTGTGAGTGTGTGTGTGTGTGTGTGTTTTACTGTATTTTCTGTTCTTCTATGAGTATATACACATCACTTTATGCAATCTCTCTCTCTCTTTCTCTCTCTCTCTCTCTCTCTCTCTCCCGTTCTCTCCATCTGTCTTTATCTTTCAGAGTGCTTCTTACACCAGCTTGGTCCATGCTGCTGCAAAGAGGCTATAATTCTTCATTTTATCATCCGCCTCTCACTCTCGCTCCCTCTCACTATCCTTTGTCAGTACTTCATACAGGAGCTCCTGAATGCTAATGCACTCTTCACTCCATTTGCTTTACACCTCACCTCTGTATTAAACACACACTCACTCACACACACACACACGCACACACACACACTAATGTTAACCTTACTAAAGCCTGGGCTGCAGTATATTATCCCCACAAAAGCATAATCTCAAATAGCTAGCTGGCTAGTTAACTGCTAATACTACCCTTATTTTCCAAATAGCTAGCTGGCTAGTTAACTGCTAATACTACCCTTATTTCCAAATAGCTAGCTGGCTAGTTAACTGCTAATACTACCCTTATTTCCAAATAGCTAGTTGGCTAGTTAACTGCTAGTCACTATTAGTCACAGATACAGTATCTAGGTCTTGATTTGCATTGTTATTTTCTCTCTGATTTATTTACCACCAGTGAACTTTTCAACTTATAATGTTACCATAACAACCAAAACTATTTTGTTCATCAGTGATATTATCTAGGTTAGCTAGCTAGCTGGCTCTCCAGCTGAAAGCTTCCACAGTACCACATCATCCTTTAATCTTATCTGATACATAACACTTTGGAAAATGTAAATTTAGCACTGTATTAACAAATTTGATCCAAACACCAATCGAAATGATCAGAATTATCTGATTTAAAACACATTTGTAGGTTCATGCAATTAAAAAAAAAAAAACAAAACATTACTGGATGAATGGATTAGCCTACTCAACATGAAGCATATTGTGAACAATGCAGATTAGCTTATGCTTAAAGCTAGACAGTACATAGCTAGTTAGGTTCTGAACACACTTTTATGCTAACACTTTAAAAGCTAATATATTATAATATTAATTTCCTATAAAAGCATGACACGGAGTGTCTTATTCTGTACTTTGTACACACACATACGCATGCATTGGATCTGTTTGAGCGATGGTCTGCAGGCGAGTGAGACCAATTATCCTCGTGACCACACTCTCTCTCTCTCTCTCTCTCTCACATCTACAACAGACACAACACACACTCCAACATGAAGAATGAGACACAGACAGTTTGACGCTGTAAAGGTTAGACAGCGATCCCGCTGGAACGATCTTCCCTCGTTACACAAACACATGGTGACTCACTACAGCTCATTAGCATCAGGAGGACAAAAATAAATGTTCCGTTGCATAACTGGCAGCTTCGAGTTTACGATTTAGCCATTCATGCTGATGCATCTAGGTACAGAATCTTTTCCTAGAGATTTACAAACTAATCTGAGGAAAATGTTGACATTCCTCATGGATTTGTCCTATTTTTCATCAGAGTGCGTTTACAAAAAGTGAAAAACGCTAGACTCGGGGTAAAAGTTCAGAGACAAAGGTGAAGTGATGAAAGATGTCGTTTCAAATTACAATCGCCTCCGTTAAAAAAACAATAATACCACAATGAATGGCTTGTTGCTAGGCAACAAAGTAAAAATGTTGGATTCTGATAAGAATGTCAGTAGCATACAAGGTAACTCAGCTAGTTTTACTTTCAATGTAAATCATACAGCTTCATAATGTTTAAAGCAAGGAAGATAGAAAAGATTTGGGGTGAGACAGACTTTAATTACTTGTTAGCTACATTAGCCTCATAGCTCCAGTAGAAAACTAAAGAAGCTATCTTCAAACACCAAACATGTCTGATTGAGTGCATTTTGCGTAAAAGAACCATGTTTAAATTTTCACCAAACTAATCCTGGTGATCGGATAAAGCGACAAATCCATACAATCGTTTCTCATCAGAAATTAAAAAGAAAAGAAAAAAACCGTGGGACAGGCCACGCCCACAAGCAAGGTATGAATCTTCGTTTTAACTTTTTCCTCAGCGTGTGAATTAAAATGTAGCAGATTTGATTAACAAGCATCATTAACCAAATGTTGCTCAGTGATTTAAAGAAATAATGTGATACCGGACACACACACACACACACACACACACACACACACAGTTTAGCTTGCTGATGCTGCAATTCCCTGAATCATTTTACAGATCTCTGCACAGCGCTGCTTATTCAGTTTCTCTCACTTTCTGTTTCCATTCATCCTTCTCACCATCCTTCCATCTCCCCTCATTCTAATCAGCACAACCATAATCATACCATGTGCGCACACACACACACACACACACACACACGCCACCAAGCTATTCTGACAGCAGACCAACCTCCCACACACTCTGTCTCTCTCTCATTTTCTCTCCATGTCTGTCTCTATGGAGGAAACCGGAGAACCCAGAGGAAACCCACACGGACACGGGGAGAACATGTGAAACTTGAACTCCAGACCGAACCCAG
The DNA here is from genome assembly GCA_022985145.1 of Pangasius djambal. Lineage (NCBI taxonomy): Eukaryota > Metazoa > Chordata > Actinopteri > Siluriformes > Pangasiidae > Pangasius > Pangasius djambal. Next base: position 23,202,684 of record CM040989.1, on the reverse strand, counting down.
GATCCTGGAGCTGTGAGACGCCAAATGGTTCTCAATTTCTAGCTCGTTCCACTTTACCACGTAGAGCCGCAGCGCATTAATGAACCATGAGGCCTCAAACATAGAACCGTTCAGATAAACGACAGTCGGTCATACACCTTATAAATATTTTACAACATCATTATTATTTGGACATGTAATAATGTCCAGATACATTGTAATCATTTTTTTCCCTACTTTAAACAATACTTTAGTAATTACAACCTTTCAGCAAACGTCTGGGTTTCTGTCTGCCGAGAGAGAGAGAGAGCGAGAGAGAGAGAGAGAATAAAAATGTGTGTGTGTGTGTGTGTGTGTGTGTGTGTGTGTGTGTGTGTGTGTTCGAGGTCAATCCTCACCATGCTTCTGATTTCTGTTATAATGAGAACCTTGACACAACCAAATGACATCATCCATCATTGGCATTGACACCTTACTGTATAGAGTTGTGTGTGTGTGTGTGTGTGCGTGTGTGTGTGTGTGAGAGAGAGAGAGAGAAGGACACGCTGAGACACACATCTAACAAGCCTCCAATATATTTCCATATCTAATTAAGCAGAGAATAGATAATGAGGGTTAATGGCTTACTAATACAACACTAATAACCTCAACCTCAAATAACATTGATTTGGGCTGCGTCCTGATACACATCGACTTTCCCTCTTCAAGTGCCCTTGACTGAACCCTCATCTCCACCTTAAGGGTTTATTAAAACAAAAGTATAAATATTTGAATCACAGTCTTCCAACTGCTAGTAAATGACAGCTAAAATGACTTTATTATCTTATTTTGCTAGTTAGCACTCTAGCTATCAGGCATGCTAGATGGTTAGCATGTTAGCTAGTCAGCATGCTAACATGGCTGTACTTAATCCAAGTGAAACCTGTGAATGAATGCTTTTGACACAATCATAAAACTGTGTCTGCTCAAGTGACAGCACTGTCGCTAGGCAACTGAGAACTACAGACACACAGAATAAGTTGGGTAATGGCTAAGTAACACTTTTAGCTAGCTAGCGCATCACACAAAGCTGTTACACACAATATAACAGCGTGTGACAGACAAAAATGATACAAAACTGTAGAGAAGTCCAACATTTTCCTCAGATATATTGTTACATTAATTAAAAAAAAGAGTTTTGTACAAGTAAAATTACACTCTAATAAAGTTAGCATCAACCGCTATCAAAAACTTACAAGGGTTCCGCCATTTTGAGGGAGAGAGGGTGCTAAACCACACAGTAAAGTGTTTAGAGATTGGTTAAAGGGCAAAATTGAACCTTCTAGTAGCTAATAAAATGGGAATTCAGTGTGTTTCAGGTTTAAACACTAAAAAATGTGCTATAGTTTGCACCATTTCTCTGATAAGGTCCTTAGGTAATATGACAATAACATTGTTTTATAAGGAAAATATGCAGGTGTTTATACACTTTCCTGCTGAAAGACCTCAGTGAAACAAGATCAATAAACCGTAGCCTAATAATATCATTGTGATAGTTATGACAGTGATATTCATCCGTTATTAACTGTATTTACTGTAAGTATAATATATATGAATGATGTGGTATGGAAATTTATGATAACCTGGTAACAATAGGATCTGTTTTATCAAATCGCAAATCACAGGTTTATATTAAGGCATTCATTCATATGTTATTGTTTCTATAGTAACAACTCATATAGAGACTTGTACAGCGGACGCACCACATAAACGAGTACAATCGTTGATATGGTGAATTTTTCTTGAAGTAAGGAGATGTTTATTTAACATTTATGGAGGGAGTCTCCAGTGTCAGCTCTTTGTAAAACTCTGACATCTTCAGGACAGAGGATTTTTTTACGCTTGGCAGTTTCTCGGTAACATGACAAGCTGTGTGGGTTTTTTTTTTTTTATTAACTTCAACAGAGAGTAAAAAAGAGAGGCTGGTGAGGGAATGAATGTATATAGCTGCTGTAACGTAAGTGAAAACAGGAACTAATTGTTTTGTGGATGTTCTACAACATTAAATGTAACTATAAACTGTATGGCGTGTCGTACTTTAATAAGTAAGAAACTGTTAGCATTGGCAAATTGCTGTGGTAGAAGAGGAATAAAAACACTTCTGGATGTCCTTTACAGCTGTAACGGACCTTTGTTTGACACTGTTTTGTTTTTTTCATGTTTTAGTCTTTACATATCACGTTGTTTAGTGTGTAATGATATCCATAAAATGTGACCTTGCAGTTTTTTTTTTTTAAATCATTGTCTATTCAGTTATAAATATATACATATATATAAAACATTTATTGTATAGTTACTGGTGTATACATTTCTTTTATCACAGTAGCTCCACACTGATATATTTTCCCATTTATACATCTCTAACAGCAAATTAGATGTTTTGTTAGCATTAATTATGTGGTTTATCCTACTTTCCAGCTACTGCTGAATTATATAAAGACCTGATTAGCACAAGTAGGACCCTGTAATAATAATTCACTGAGATCTGAAATTGCATAACATATGCTCAAATGCTCAAATATACATACTGAAACTATATCATTAACGAATGCCAACAAAGAAGCATTTTCTAAAACACACACACACACGAAACACACAATTAGTATTGAAATGCCTTACTTTTAACACATTTCATTACTTCCTGGTCAAAGGATTTAGTCAGTACTAGTCCAGCGATCTACGTGAGCGTCATGCTTACGAAAGGGAATTTGGGGAATTTTTACTGCGGACTTGCCATTTGAAGCGGAGGTCCATTATGTTCTCAGCTGAGAAAACGAGTCCGTCCCGGGAGAGCGGGGTCAGTTTGACGAGGGAGAGTGTTTGCGGAAAAGCTCGAGCCACATGCATTAAGGAGCCCCCAGTTAGGCCTTTAAATAATTCATACTGAGACATCCTTCGCACCGACTGCCATCACACACTCAGACAATACAGGAATGCTAACAACTGAGAGAGAGAGAGAGAGAGAGAGAGAGAGACCAAAAAAGGCCACTGAATGAATGTGTTCCGTGTGTTTATTTAGAAATATCCTTGTCCCATCCATCCATCAATCTCTATCTATCTATCTATCTATCTATCTATCTATCTTGAAAACAATATACCTAGAAGCTTCCCAAGATACTGTGTCTCTTACGATTTCTGTACCCATTCATTCATTCATTCATTCATTCATTTATCTATCCACCCATTCATTTTTTTATCCATTCCTCCATTTTTTTAACCATTTCCTCCACATTCTCCTTGATGTGCCTCTTTTTATCTCTAACAGGTCTAAGCTTTGTTGTAGCCTTAGAGTCATTTTTGCTAAAACATACACAGAAGCCTAATGGAATTTTTTTTAAGTGGGCACAAATAATAAAATACATCGCATCAAACTTCTAAATCTAACATTTCAAAATGTTGTGCTTTGAGTAGTTATCCCACACGGGTGAAAACAGGTCAGTAATGATGGGCCATTTTCCAAGCGCATGCTGAGAATTTAATGCCGAAATTGAACTCTTTAGTATCCAGACCCCAGACTTAACTACAGACTTGAGCGCTAATTAGACGGCCGCGCGGGATTTGCCGAAAACAGGGGCGTGTCTCAGGTAGCAGGATTGCAGATTCCTGTCCTCATCTCTTCGCTACGATAAGTTGTGCATACCATTAACTGTCAAAGCACGATATAAGAGAAAAACAGAAAAATAATAGGACGCGCTGGATCAAGTGCTATTTTATAAGCTGATGAATAACGAATACTGAGTGTGGAAGCCATTTTGTTAAATGAAACCAAATTTAGGACTATTCATGCATCAGTGTAAAGGCAGAATGCTAGACTCTTATTAGATTTATTTCACTGCTCAATTTATATCACCTTCTCGTTCATTCTCATTATATTACAATTGATAGCAAAAAAAAAAAAAATCTGCAGTCTGTATTTTCTATCCCACAATTTTTGGGGGGAGTTTAAAGGCAAGTGCTTGTGTTTAAAGGTTCTGATCTAGGTGTTATTGTAAAACCCTTTGTCTGACGTTTCTATTCAAGAAAAATCTGGCACAAAAAAGGCGTTAATTACAAGCGTTAATCTGAATGCAGCATTTAAAAAATTCGACTTAGACTCCTGCTTAACCTGGCTCTGAATACAAGAAACTTCAACAATATTAGCGTAACTTGTTAGTTGCCGATGCTGACTACAGCCTGATATGAGTTCATTTCAAATCTATCATAATACTAAAAACATGAGGAAATCAGGTTAATCTTAATGTTAATAACATAACAGATTGTGTTGTGTGGTAAACAGAAAGATGCAAAAAAAAAAGAAATGCTCGTTCCCAGGCTCCACGATGGAAGAGGATGTTAAAAGGACAGCAATCAGGTGCACCACGATAAAGCCAGAGGAGAAAGACACCACGAGTTCAGCGCATCTCTCAGGAAAATGCTCAGGATTTCATAACAAGCCACATTGAGAACAATCTTCAGCGTGATCTTTATTCTGCTGAAATGTAATGCAAACGGACGGGCTGTTAGAACATTTCTGAAAAGGTCAACCACTTAACACATCTCTGTCATCTTTCATTTTCGCACCCTGTGAGCACTTGACCTCTCGGGTAGTGTTTAGGCCAAATGAACACGACGGATGCAGAGAAAAAAACACACTCATGGTGCAGGGAAAATCGGATGCAGCAGAATCACCGAGAGGCAATAATATAATATGATGTCAGGTAATGTCATAAGGTCATAATGCTCCATATTACAATTTCCTTAATCCAAATGACTTTAAACCAATTGATCTATGTGGTTTTTATTTCGCATTTGTGCTTGCATCATGTGTGTCGGAGCCATCTGCTTCTTCCAAACACACACAGCAGCTGAAGATAGGTCAGGATAATCACACAGTAACACGTTTAGGGTTGTTTTGCGATACATCATACCGCAGCATCGTATCGGTAATATCGCGATGACGCAAAACACACGATATACCGTGCGAGACTTAATCGCAAATAACGACGACGACGCACACAATCACAATCATCTTCTGGCTTTAAAGGAATTGAAGGCACTGGAACTAGAGGAAACATGTTTAACCTTCAGTCAGCATCTACAGAGCAGCAGAAGCAGCATCACAGCATCACCCCACCCTGCATCCCCAGCATCAGCATCAGCATCATATCGACCTACCATTCCGCGCCAGCTGATCCCGGTCCTCTCTCTCTCTCTCTCTCTCTCTCTTTCTCTCCCACAAACACACACACACACACTCTCTCACGCTCTTATTCACAACATCCCGATTGGGCTACATGGATCAACACCACGATGATGCGGAAAAAATGGAGAGGCTGATGAAAAACCAAGATTAAAGAACAAAAAAGAGAGAGAGGTGGCCGAGAAAGACGATGCTGAATCACACAGTCCGCCGTCCTCTTGCGACCATTGTGCTGCAGGATGCTGGATGTACCATTGTAAGGAAAAAAATAGGGGGAGACTAGGAGGGAACAGGGGTTGCTGTGGCAACAGGACGGAGCTGTTCGTGACGCCAGAGAGACAGAGGCTATGAAAAGCCATACGGGTCAACATGCCCTGGAAAGATCTGGAAGTCGAAAAGGGTCAAGTCGCTGCAATCAGGCCAAATGAAATACAGGAAGTGGAAAGCCATAAAAATAAAAATTAAAATTAAAAAAACTGAGTAAATCTCGTTTCGCCAAAGTCCGACAACTATAAACGGATGAATACGACATGTCTTTCTTTAATAAATAAAAATGGTTAATAATCATTATCAAATTGCTGTAGTGTAAGAGGAGTAAAAACACTTCAGGACGTGTCGTTGTAGAAAAATAATCAACCTGCAGGTTGTAGCAGTAACTCCGCTTCATCACACCACGCTGTCGCTGATTATTTTACTTACATCATTTCTTGGAAAATGAATACAAAAGCGAAAAATATTAGTAAATGTATTTAATAAAGAATGACACATCATATTTTTTATCCATTTATAATTACATTTAATGTTGTGGAACGTCTGTGAAACAACAGCTTCTCTTGTGTCTCTCTCTTGAAGTTAATAAGACAAAAAAAAAAAGCGTAAACTCCGCTGTCCTGAAGATTCCAGAAAACGTTAGACAAAGTTACAGCTTTGCCTCTGATACAAGTTACAAAGCACTGACACTGGAGACTCCTTCCGTAAATGTTTCCTTACAGATAAAAACCTACACCGTATCAATGCTTACACGTTTCTATTTGCTCAATAAATTATATGGAGCGTCTGCCATACAAGTTGTTACTATAGAAATGATAATGTATTTGAACAAGCATGTTAATATAAACCTGTTGATTCGAATTACAGCGCTACATCAGAGCCCGTGCTGTTACAGAAAGTTAATCAATGCCTTTCGACCAATCAGAGTTCAGGATTCAGCAGAGCTGTGATATAAAGCACTACCATAAAAACATTGCAGTAATAAAGCTGTTAATTTAATACTTAGTAAACATTTGATTGCATTACTCCTTATTCTTCCTTATGTGTGAAATGAAAAGTTTCTTTTTTTTTCTTTTTTTTTTTTTTACTGTATGAGAAGGACTTACACAGCTCCTGACGATGGAATCAGTCGATTCTAATGTAGTTTTCCTCTTCATTTATTTATCACATCTTTTAACCTCCATTTATTACATCTCCTGGATGTTAATCACATCTGACAGATATTAAACAAGGAGAGACTAAGAGAGAGAGAGAGAGAGAGAGAGAGAGTGGAAGAAGTGACGTTTGGACACCTGGAGACAGTGAGGTATCTATTAAAGGTCCTTTATGTTTAATAAAAAGCCTTGAGCTTCTTTATAAGGTCTTTTTCATCGCCCCTCTGTGAACACTATAATCCTAATTACTCACATAAAACTGATTTGAAGCCAGCAGCTCTGCGCTGGTGCTAAAAGTGTTGCATTAAACCCTTTTCATGAAGCTTCAGTTAGTTTTTAGATTCTCCAGAAAATTTCTAACCAAATTTAAAATGGGCCAGCAATTTTATGAATTATGAATTCGTACTTAAACATCAAAAAAAAAAATTTTTGTATCAGTTTTTTAAAATATTTATAATGTTTAACTCACTTGTCAGTGTCAAAAATTTGAATAAAATATACATTTTCGATTTGAAAGCATGTAAAGATTAAACAAAAAGAATTCTTCTTAAAATCCTATAATGAAAATTTTTAACGTTTCTTGAAAAGTTAGATAAATATATAGATAAATATATATTACACAGCATTAAGTTCAAAAAGTTTCAGAGATTTTAAAAAAGCAAACATTAAAAAAAAATAAATGCAAAAATAAAAAGAGATGAAGAAAAGAATGGATGAACATTCATGGATTTTAGACTGGAAAGTATAAACACCTTATTTTATTTGTTTTTTTTTGTGTGTGTATATATATATATATATATATATATATATATATATATATATATATATATATATATATATATATATGTATGTGTGTGTGTGTGTGTGTGTGTGTGTGTGTGTGTGTATAAAACACAATTTTTGGATCATTTTTGGATTTTAAATTTTGGGGAGAGGAAAAGACATTCTTTACGTTTCTGGAGAAAACTTTCTAGAGAAAGTTTATTTTAGAAAAAAAAAGGGGGCAAATATTTGTAGCAAAAAGGATAAATACTAAGAGAAAGAGATGTAGAGAACAGAAAGATGATGAAAAGAAAGGATGAACAGATTTTAGACTGGAACATACAAATACCTTAAATAAAAAAAATGAAACAAAAACTTTAAATTGTTAAAATGATCAAAATGATAATTTGCTCAAAAAGCTCAAGAAAACCAATTTTATAAAAAAAAAAAGCATTTATTACAAAATGACAAGTCATACTTTTTATCTGTTTATAGTTACGGCTCAAGTCATTAAGCAAAAGGGGGATGCGCCAAATCCAAAGCCATTAGATTCCCCCTTCACTCAAACTGTTGCTATAATTTGCAATGAAAACTTTTGCACTAAATCAGTAAAGAATGTGAAATAGAAGCATTTTCACTCCTGCTCTCAGACTGTTGGTCTCCACTGTAATGGTGTAGATGCAAAGGAGCTGTAAAGAAGGTGATTAGAGCAAGATGTAAGATGTAAGATGAGAATTAGGTGCCAGTCTCTGAAGCTCGTCCGTGTAATAACTCGTCAGACCCACTAGATGGAGAGTAGTGCACTAGAAATGTAGTGGACGTGGACCTCACTGAGGAAGGAAGCACTCTGGGTTTAATTGCTTCCTGATTCATGAACAAGCAGGTCTGGTCTGGACTCATTCCAAACCCTGCTCGAGTCACGCTGATAAGATCAGCTTTAACCCTCTGACGCTGTGCTGTTTGTTTTTCAGGTGGCAACATTTGTTTTTAATCATCGTAAAAAAAAATGGGATATTACATAACTGAAGGGTGTGATGATATATCAGTGTGACTGTATACATCGATAAGTGTGTTTTCATGCCGTGTATCTTTGTATCTAACCTCTTATATAATTACACTATTTATATCATGTGTGTGTGTGTGTGAGAGAGAGAGAGAGAGAGAGAGAGAGAGAAAAGGTTAGAGATTATAATGTTATTTTATGTATCATATTTATTAATTTAGTGTTTTTGTTTCACAGAGCAGAAAGTCATGGTGGCCCCCAATATGACTGTGATGTCATTGTGGATGCCAATATGAATGTGACATCATGAAGCCATCAATATGAACGTGACATCATTGAGGCCATCAATATGAACGTGACATCATTGAAGCCATCAATATGAACGTGACATCATTGAGGCCATCAATATGAACGTGACATCATTGAGGCCATCAACATGAACGTGACATCATTGAGGCCATCAATATGAACGTGACATCATTGTTGGCCATCAATATGAACGTGACATCATTGTTGGCCATCAATATGAACGTGACA
>CM040989.1:23139681-23193661 GCA_022985145.1 Pangasius djambal | reverse complement strand
CGTGACATCATTGAAGCCATCAATATGAACGTGACATCATTGAAGCCATCAATATGAACGTGACATCATTGAGGCCATCAATATGAACGTGACATCATTGAGGCCATCAATATGAACGTGACATCATTGAGGCCATCAATATGAACGTGACATCATTGAGGCCATCAATATGAACGTGACATCATTGAGGCCATCAATATGAACGTGACATCATTGAGGCCATCAATATGAACGTGACATCATTGAGGCCATCAATATGAACGTGACATCACTGAGGCCATCAATATGAACGTGACATCATTGAGGCCATCAATATGAACGTGACGTCATTGTGGACGTCAGTATGAATGTGACCTCGCTGTGGAAGTCAATATGAATGTGATGTCATTGTCGAGGTCAAGTGCCATCCATTTTTTCCAACCACTTGAACACACACCCTGCTGCGATCGCCACCTCTGAACTCATTCACACGAACTTCTGAGGAGGACTTGAAGGCAGCATTATTTATTAAGCTATTTTCAAAATCTCAGGTAGTTTTGGAAAGTTGGAAAACAGATAAAAACATAGAAATGAAATTAATGAATACCATTAGCAATACGATAAGCTGTTGTTTATAAAATGGGGAAAAAATAGACACAAAAACGTGACCAATAGACTTGCAAAAAAAAAAAATCCCAAACAAACAAGAGATCTGAAAAATTCTTCAGAATTCAGCACCGTTTTCAAATTGTTGATTCTGGGAGAAGGTGCTGATTAAGCCGTTTTCTTCTGAGTGATAACCGGAGTATTCACAGACGTTCCACAACATTAAATATAACTATAAATTATATTATGCCTTTGATTTCCGAATGAGGTTTTTGTATGTCTGACGTGAGCTGATCTGTCTCTATAAAGAGGACAGGAAAGGTCATTTGAAGCAAATCCATGCAACACGATGTTCACAGGAACATGATGTACAATCTAAAATGATTGTATTTTAATCACTTTGGGATAGTAACAGTGACTCCGCCTTGTCACTGATTATTTTCCTATTACAGCATGACACAGAATATTTGAATCCTTACAATCTCTGCACTTTGTGTGTCTTTTGCATTCCAAAACAAAAAGAGTGAGCTTAAATTGATCTGAAGACGCAGGTGGAATTAAAGTCATGGGGAAATTACCCAAGTTATTAGGAAAGAAATGACACATGTTTTCACATTACAACAGGGCTAAAGTTGCTCAGCAATGGAAGTCTATAGCTACCAGTTTAGCTGTTAAAAGGCTTTGTGGAGTTGTTCAGTATCTCAGACTTGTTTTTTGTGCTTTCTAAAACTGTTATTTAAAAAAAAATGTCTAATCTTTTTGTGACTTATCATTCTGAAGGTTAATTGTCATGTTAAATTCATTATTTGGCCTTAAGGACTAAGTACACAGGAAAGAGCATCTCTTTGATATCGTAACTAGACACCAATCTCTATGTGTATCCTGCATGGCAGGAACAGGAAGGGCGTAGACTAAGTAAAGTTATCTACCGCGACTCATCAGACGCGCTGTTCATTACAGCCTGAGAGTCTAAAGGTCACAGGTTCAGTCCCAGCTCATGATTACTTTCTGTATAGCCTCGACTAGTGCGCTTCATCATCGCGCTCTAGCAGCTACTGTAATTTCCATTGGGCAAAAGCACCGGAAAAATGATTCATTCTAAATGAGAAAATGTTGAAACCCAACTGTGTGGCCATCAGTGTGTGATTTATCGAGATGGAAAGAGTCGGTGATGTTAATACTGATACACCCCCCTGCTGTGGTTTTCTCCTGTTTTTTTTTTTTTTCACTTGGGAGCTTCTGCAAATACAATTCAACTTCCTGCTGCAGTAAATTATCTCAACCGATGCTCCAGAGACTCACATTTTCCAAGAACGGCTGGTGTGGCTATAATTTGTTTCATGACACTTCCTAAACTCGTCTTATATTACACTCATAGCACCAAATATGTTTATCCTTACCGTCCGGGATATTTTCAACACAATCAGTACAACTCGAGGATTTTTGCTATACTATATAGGAAGTAGGCCATTTTTATTTGCACCATAGCACTGGCAAATTCTCGAATCTACTCAGTCAGTAGATGTTGATTCTATAATTTGTGATTGTTTCATCAGCTGTAATTCAGATCACAGGTTTATATTAATGTGCTCGTTCTAATACGTTATCATTTCTATAGAAACAGCTCACGCACAGGGATCTGAACAGCAGACGCACATCATAAAGGCATTTATTTAACATTTATGGAAGGAGTCTCCATTGTTAGAGCTTTATAACAGTCAGAGGTAAAGCTGTAACTTTAGACTTTCAGACATTCTTAGGACAGAAGAGTTTACGCTTTGCTGTTTCTCTGTAACATGACAAGCTGCTTTTCTTTTAACTTATTAACTTCTAGACAGAGAGAGAAAAAGAGACAGGCTGGAGAGGGAGAAACTGTTTATAGCTACTGTAATGCAAGTGAGAACAGGATCTAACTTGTTGAACACGGACGTTCCACAACATTAAATGTAACTATAAATGGATAAAAAGTATGACATGTTCTTTAATGAATAAAAAATGCAACTGGCAAGTTGATGTGGTATAAGTGGAATAAAACACTTCATGGTGTGGAGTTCTTTGAAAATAATTAACTTCCACTTGTATTAACAGTAACCCGGCTTCATCACACCATCCTGTTGTTGATTATTTTCCAATAGCAGCATGACATGGAGTGTTTTATTCCTTACATAGAATACAAAGGGAATGTTTGGCTAAAAAATACAATACAATTTTCCCCCTTTACCTTAAATGTAGTTGATCAGCTGAGACAGCAACAATGCTAATGTTACAAGGCTAAAGTCATGGAAGTTTATAGCTACCAGTTTGCCGTTAAAAGGCTTGGTGGAGTTGTTCAGTATCTCAGATTTGTTTTTGTGGTGCCTGAAACTGTAATTTGTTCTTTTTTAAAAATGGACAAAAGGAAATAAAGTCACAGAAATGAAAACAGCCATAGCTTCTAAACACCTTTTCCCCTCAGCACTGAGTTCGGCGTCACGCCGCATCCGCGTCAGTCTCAGGTAGGGGGCCAGGCACTAACGCGTGAAGATGAAATTGTAGGTTAGAAGCATAATAAGGCTTATTACGCTATATGAAACTGTGCAATAAAATGGTGTTACTAAGCCAGATGATGTCCACTGAGGCGGGTATGTGATGATTCATGTACATGCAGGATGAATCTTCCTGATTGTTAGATACATTTCACTGTATAAAGTCATTTTGCTCTTTTAAAGCTATGAAGGGATAAACACGTAAAGTAATACCATAATGTTAAAAGCAGTTCAGTATTTCTGTCTCAGTACATTCTCTCTCTCTCTCTCTCTCTCTCTCTCTCTCTCTCTCTGTTTTCATCTGCGACTTTTTTTCTCGAGGTTAACTTCATGTTCTTCAGAGCAGCAGTAAAACTGCTGACTGAAGCAAATCTGCCGAGCCAAGACAAGCCATTACTGAGTGCACCAATCACACGGCTTGCTCTCCTCCTCCGCTCTTCCCTTCTTTTTTTTCTCCCCTCTGGTCTCCCCACAGAGGTTTTCATGTTCTCGGCCGGTAGCCAAACCTGTGCTGTGTTACCCCCCCCAAGATCCCGGCCTGCACGGCCTGCTGGGAAATGGCCCGCCTGCTTCTAACTCGCACACTGTACTTGAACCGAAAGAAATTAGCAAGACAGACCATTTCCCGCTGTAAACAGGGTGAACATGACGAGCAGAGCTGCAGTTTATTAACCCGAATGATTCGTTCACGAATCAGATTAAACACTGAGCCAATAATATTAAATGATATGGATGAAATAATATGAATTTAAAAAACTACGATTCAAATGAATTAAATAAATTAATTAAATATATATCGAGCTAATATATTGGAATAATAAGGCAAGATATTTTACAGCATGTTATTAGTTTTATTAATAATAAAATAATAAAATGATAATAATTTAAAAAAAAAACAATTTACAAGGATTCCAGCACTTCATGCTTGGACCAATAATAATAATAATAATAATAATAATAATAATAATAATAATAATAATAATAATAATAATAATTCACTTATATAGCCTTCCTGTAGGCAAAGGTAAAATCATGATGATGATTAAAATGTCTGATGTAAAATTCAAACTAACACGTGTCTGGGTGTACAAAATTTTCTAACAATATCTTCTGGGATGTTATTTTTCTTAAAAGATTAGTCATTATTTGGTTATCTGCCGCACCTGATGCAGCCCATCAAGAGCCACAAGACCTAAACATTTAAAGCAATCTAAAGGAAAGCGATCCCATACTGAGCTCCTTCATCTATCTGTTTAATTCTTGCTAAATTTCTGACCAATGGTTTGTTGTTAAGACCATTAAAAGTGTAATATTTTGCCATTTTGGGGCTTGGCCCTTTCTTTTGCCCAGGAGTGTAATTCTATAGTATTAAACTTGATGTAAGTAGTTTTTAAATCAGACCACTTTTTAAAAGTTTCTCATCACATTGCAGCAGCTTCAGTCACATATCTGCTCAGAGGAGAAACTCCAGTCTCTACATCAACTGAAAAAGACCCGTGAGGTGATATTATACAAAACTGTGCACTATTATGCAATACTATGCAATACTACCCTTTATTAAAATATTCCATTGCTGTAATGATACTATAAAATACTCTGCTATACTATACTATGCTGTACTGTGTTATTATATTATCGTCTTTTTGTGTATTGTGTTTTGTGTGCCGTTGTATGTTATTATCCTCACAGTGTCCTGTTATAAACATTGTGGTGTAAATGAAAGAAAAAAGAAAAAAAGAAGTTACTCTGCATTTGTATAATGGGATGATTAATATTAGAGGCATAAGTCAGTGATGAAGTTTATATGTTCATAAGAAGAATTAAATATTTGGCACTGATTATTCAAATCTTTAAACACTGGAAATCTGGCAAAAAAAAAACATAAAAATGGGGGAGAAAAGGTTATTTTTCAAAGAAGCTTTAGAAAAGAGGCAACGGAATTCCAAAATAGATCAACTGATATGTCTTAAGTAAACCTGGTGAAGTAACACAGTGTTTTTCTGCATTTGAGGGGGAAAAAAAAAAGATCAAATCTCAGTCCATAATCACGTGTTGTTGCCTTTCCTTCGCCATCTTTTCTTTCCTCTCTCTCTTTCTGTGGTTGGGTTTAAAATAGGCCGCGTTTGACTCGGCTCCAGGTTCTGCTCCAGAGTGTGATGTTTAAAATCCTGCCTACCCTGCCATTTGTGGCCAGAAACGGCATTTTTCTTCTTTTAGTCATCCACACCGTGCCAACACGCTCTAGTGCGCATGCACACACACACGCACACACACATACACACACATCTCTGAAGCTACATTTCCTGAGAAATGTTCATGTTGCACATGTGATTTTTTATTTTTATTGGTCCATTTCTGTGGAAACATTGTGAAATCAGCTGCCATTTTTACAACCCGTCATTAGCTTTTAGTGCTAAAACACACCATGTCTGTGAAAGTGTGATGTATTGAGGCGTCCTGAATGAGTGACCTCCACAAACATGCAGGAAAACCTGAGTGTGGGCTGATACGTGAGAAAACATGCCTCCTCTTTGAAACAGAGATGATGTCAGTGATGCGGGAGAAAGTGTGTGTTACTCAGATCGCTGGTTCAAAGGTGAGCGAAGAGGCGAGCGATTGGAGGGGGAGGGGAAGTGGGGGTCGTTTGAGACGAGGCCAAGGAATTCAGAGGTTGAATGCCTACGTCTCATTCCTGAGGACGTCTCTGGCAACCGAGCAGAGACAAGAGAAGGAGGGAGCATGACTTTGAATACCTAATGGATCTGCACCGGAGTTGTGTTAGCACCTACAGTAGAAAATTAAAGGAATGTTTCGGCAAAAAAAAAAAAATCTGTTGTTTAGTGCAATTGTACTGAATCAACCAAAACGTTTGGTTTCTCAAGTGGAACTACAAGGCTAAGGTATCTAACAAGTGCTGCACAAGTGCTGTTGAATTTTCTAGAACAGCAGCTCTGACTGTAGCGTGGCTGAAAATCACAGGTATATATTAATACGCTTGTTCTAATACGTTATCGTTTCTATAGTAACAACTTACACTGTGAAATAAAGTGTTTATATGTAACAGATGTATAATCGTTCATATGGTGACTTTTTTCCGTAGGGAGGTGTTGGTGTTTATGTAACATTTATGGAAGGAGTCTCCAGTATCAGTGCTTTTTGTAATAGTCGGTAGGTTTTTCCACCACATGAAAGTCTTCAGGACTTTACACGTTGTCATGTTACTTTTCTAGGTAACATGACAAGCTATGGGGGTTTTTTTGTGGGTTTTTTGTTTGTTTGTTTTTTGTCTTATTAACTTCAAGAGAGCAAAAAAGAGATGCTGTTGAGGGAACGACTGTTTATAGCTGCTATAATGAAAGTGAGAACAGGAGCTAACTTGTTGCATTAAATGTAACTATACTGTAAATGGATAAAAAAGTGTGATGTGGCAAATTGCTGTGGTATAAGAGGAATAAAACATTTCAGGATGTGCTGTTTAAGGAAAATAATCCACTCCAAGGTGGTAACAGTAACTCCGCTTCACCACACCATCCCGTCGTTGATCATTTTCCTTTAACTGCATGACACGGAGTGTTTAATACCTTACATAGAAGTCAGCCTCACCCAGAAACTTTTTCCTCATCCAGTTCTTCAGTGATGTCTCAGTCTTTTAGAATGCAGCCGGAGTTACACGCACTTTCAGTTGTTCATTTAAGGGAGTTATTTAATAGTACACACGTTAGTTCAAGACTAAATCCAGACTAATTAATCCACCGTTCGTCTCACACTGTACCGTAGGTGTTAATTGACGCTTTGCTGTGCAAACTCTCTCTGCGTGTCTGTGAGTGTTGAAGGTGAACGAGTTTGTGTTTTTGAAACAGGAGAAGACAAAGTAAGACAAAAAGCCCCAGCGGACACGACACTTCGTCACCTCCTCGTTGTGTTTTGCTCCCGATGGACAAGTAGTTTCTATAGAGACATATAGTGTGTGTGTGTGTGTGTGTGCGTGTGTGTGTGTGTGTGTGTGTGTGCGTGTGTGTGTTTGTGTTTTGTGAAAGAGCTGAAAGTGAAAAAAAAGTAAGCAAAAATAATAACAAATTTTAAGTAATGCATCAAAAAAAAATCTTAGAAATGAAAATAATATGTCAGTGAATAAATAGATGGATATTGATGTTTTATATATACATGTGTTGATTATAAGTATATTAAATATACAAGTTAATTAATTATGGAAAAACTAATGAGTGCTATAAATAAAAAGGGAACACTATAGATAAATATACAAAATGGCATGACTAATCAGTAATGACTATATCTGTGTTTACTGTTTATTTATGCCTCCTTTTTAAAAACCTCATTACTCTTTTTGTTTTTATTTATTTCCTTAATTTATCATTAATATATCTATTATTTTTGTTTTCATGTTCATTGATTTCCTCAATCATTACCTCTGTAGTAATTATTTGTTCATTTCTGTATTTTCTTGTCCTTAGGATAATGAGGTTCAATACGTCACAGTGTCTCTGTGCTCTCATTGGTCGACCGATGTCAGACTCAGGAAGCATCAATAGGTCAAAAGGTTGCTATAGAAACACATGGACTGTTGCTATGATGCTTTGTGGGCTATATTATTAAACAAACAAACAAACAAACAAATAAATTAATGATTTTTTTAATTATAAATGCTGACAAATAATTAATTAACATAATGTTTATTTTCTATTCAAATGAATTACATTTTAATTAATTAATTAATTAAACGGTTAAGTTTATTGGAGTCATTTGTTAGCCAATTTTTTAATCTTTTTTTTGTTTGTTTTGTTTTCTGTAACTGCTCTGTGATCTTGCATTACAGCAAACACCCAGTAGTCAATGGCAGGAAGGTGTCTCATTACTCCTCATCTCCTCCCAGCCACGAGCAGCAGCCAGGGATGCCAGATCGGCAGTTTTCCCCCTCTTTTCTTCACCCTTGATGCAATTAAAGTGAATAACATCTGGTCTGCTTTTTGATTTTCTGCTGTTTTTTTTTTTCCATAATAATGTGCATTATTGTAACTAAATTGCTCAACTAAAATGCAACCAAAATATGAAATCATATTTTATCATATTAACATGCATTTTATTCCATTTTAGAGGAGGGAATTTATGAGAGCCAGTGTACACATGACATGAAAACATTTCAGAATTTCCAGTCACATAACAAAAAAAAATCAGTTCTGTTAAAGATTACGGCAATACGCCAGAGCTTGCTATTCTAAAGGCGTGTTCGCATATCCGGTGTTTATTATATTTGAAAGGAACCTTGGTGTGTTCTTCTTCTCGGTGAGAACGCACATCATCTGAGGAGGAATTGCACAAAAATGAATGATTTACACACAGCTAAATATCACTACACTACAGTTCCTGGTCACTGCAAATCCTATACTTGTTTCTAAGCATGTCTATATTTCCTAATAAATGTACATTTGGTATATTAGAGGGGATTTTCTACATGCAACTCGCCTCCAACAAGGCCGATAAAACTTTGCTGGAGTACAGAAACCATAAAGCTATGGCTATGACAGAATAATTTTTAAAAATGTTTTCATATCTTTTATGCGTTTACAAATAAAAATAGGCACCTGTTTTAAACTAAGCATTAGTTAGTAATAGTTGGTCAGTTTAATGCAATGTGAAGTTCACACCTTTCGCACAGTGTATTGCTTATTCCGATGCATTCGTGAGTAGTCATGTGTTATAGTGCAAATAGCATAAATGTGTTGTTAAATATAACAACAAAAACGTACTTTTGGGAATTTCATATATTTCCAGCAAGGTAAATTATTAACCCTGTTTGGCTAGCATCACTGAATCCAACCAATCTGGCAACCTTAAGCCTAATTGGTGGGGGAAAAAATGTGATCTGGCTACCCTAAAAGGATGAGTGAAATGGGAGGATGTGGCAACTCTGGGAGATGGATGTTAGTGAATCATAAGGATCTGGCAACCCCAGGGAAGCCAATCCCTCTCAGCTGCAATGGCTTACTAGTTTGGAGAAGAAGCGCAAACGCAGTGCACTCGCTCTGTGAGTGATTAAAGCTGGACAGAAAGCCCAGAGAGACGTTCCCAGACGTTCGGGAGGATTAATACCGTGTCAGAGAAGTGCGCAGACGAGCGGGAGACGGAGTTCTGGAGGTGAATCGGAGGGTTTGGGGCTCGGATGTGCGCCTGGATCAACCTGTTGGACTTGAGCAGGAGAGGACGGAGAAGGAGTAGCTCTTCATTTCTCAGTGTGGAGGTGATGCTGGAGCTGAAGCTCACTGCCCTTTAACCTTTAACTGGCCTTTCACACTGTAGAGGTGAGTTTACCCTGGACATCAGCTTCATGCTTCATGCTTCATGCTTCATGTGGGAGCTTTTAATATCCAACACTGCAGAGTTAAACAGCAACCTGCTGGGGAAAGAAAACAAAAGTTCATTAAGTGAGGTCTGAGCAGAGCCTTGGTCACCTTTCTGATACTTTCTGGTACTTTGTCATACTTTTCTTCTACTTTCAGTAGAATTCAGGGGTTTAATAGTTACAAAAATGCTGTGTGTGTGTGTGTGTGTGTGTGTGTGTGTGTGTGTGTGTGGTTCTGGGGCTGTGTTTGTAAACCCTAAAAACTACCACCACCAAGTGTTTTTATAAACTGGACCTAAAAAAGAAATAGTTACAGCACTGATCAGCTGCATTGTTTCTATCAACTAAACCAGCAGGAGGATAACATTGATTTTTTTATTTTTTTGGTATATAATTATATTTTCATTTCAGTTAATTGTTGTAAATGTTTATTGTATATGTTACTTTTGGGGCTCTCTTTGTGAACCCAGGTACTACCACCACCCACTGTTGTGTTTTTTTTTTTGTTTGTTTTGTTTTAAAAGAACTTTACCTTTATAGCACTGATAAACTGGCTAGAGGATAAACTATTTTTTGCGCATAGTAATATTCCACCTTATATCCCGTCTCCAGTTTGTGTTTATAGATGTTAATAATGGGGTTTATTTATACGGCACCTTTTGTCAAAGTCAAGGTTGCTTAACAAAAGGTGACCAGAACAATCTTACACAGTTTAATGGTCATGGTTAGAGCTATTGTAGTGTATGTTACTCTTCAGGCTCTATTTGTAATCCCCAAAAACTGCCATCAACCAAGTTTCAACTAAAAAAAACAAACTTTACAGCAGCTTTAAAGCACTGATCGACTGTTAATATCAGTTAAACCAGCTAGGGGATAAAATCGTACCTTTTTTTGCGTATAGTTGCGGTATGTAGTTTCCACATAGTTCCGTGTAGAAACATCGTGTTTCCATGTTCAGTTTATTTTTGTAAATGTTTATAATAATATTTAGTGTATCTGTTGCTTCTCAGGGTCTGTTTATAGCAGTTTATAGCACTGATAAACTGGCTGGAGGATGAAATCTGTTTTTTGGGCATAGTTATATATTTCATCTTTCCTTGTTCAGTTTATTTTTGTAACTGTTAATATAAGTCATATTTATACAGCACCTTCATGTGACTCACACTCACTTAACAAAATCTGGCCAAAACAGCATTACACGGTTGCATACAGCGCTATCGTCGTGTGTGTTACTCTTCAGGTTCTGTTTGTAATCCCAAACGCTACCACCACCAGGTTTCAACTGAAAAAAATGGACTTTTACAGCACTGCTCGAACTGACTGGAGGGTGAAATCTACTTTTCTGTGCAGTTATATATATATAACAAATTTCCAACCAGAACAGTCACACGATATTGTAGGCTTACACTCGCCTTTGACCTTGTGACTCCGATTTTGGCGCTCGATTAGCCGAACTAAATGATGCGACACATTTTGCGTATCATAGAAAATGATATCTCTTACTGCTGCATTCTTTAGTTCAGGCCTTGAATAATTTTATCTTCAACAACATGTTGATAAAAGCTGGAGCTCGGATACTTGGTACAATATTGAAATTGCGATAAATAACATTTTATTGCACTTTTGAAAGTATCGTCTTTTTTTTTTTTTTTTTTATTTAAAAGCCATCTAACTACATTGTTGCTTCCAGAAATAATTAAACTGAATGCATAGTCAAGTCAATTTTTAGTCCTTGTTTTATTTTTAGTCCTTCCTCCTGTCTTTTCATCTTTTTTTTTTTTTTTGTAAATGTCATTTAAAATATTTAACAAAGACTCTCTTGCAGAAAAAATGGATTTTTTGGACATTCACATGGGAAATGGTGTGTTTTCAGAGGTAACATAAATAAATCAACTATGTGAATTCGCGAAAACACGTTGAAATAATGTGAATTATGTAAAAATAAATAAATAAATAAATAAAAAGGCGTATTTGCTAATCATTTACCTTGTAAAAGCCAGGCAAACAGCACTGTTTTCTTACAAACGTCCTTGAACTGTTTTTGAACTGTTTCCCATAATGTGGCCTGCAAAACCTAAATCATGATAAATTGGTGAAAATATCTTAAATGTTTGATGTTATTTGTCTTTAAGCTTAACCGTGTGATAACAGATGCTGTGTAAATATCGACATCCAAAGGCATGCAGTTGTATATTTTTAATAGCGAGTTCAGCCGTGACTCCTTGCTCAGATTTTCGAACAGATTTACAGTCTCGTAAACCTTATAATTAGCTGCGGAATTGCTCTGGCGGCTGATTATAAGGTGTAAACTCAAAATAGTGTTGGTTTTATTGAAAGCTGTGACTTGAGGATGAAGCGTATTGTGTTGAAAATGTCTGCACGGCTTTCCGTTGAACCTTTTTAACCACTCTGCTAGGTCAAGAAGAACCTGCGATCTTTAATTTCCATCTTTTTTGGCTCCTGGGAGCTCAAGTTCAAGCACTAATCTACTGTGTATATACTGATATCTTGAGAATATTGATACTGATCACATGACCGCATGAAGTAAATAACCGACAGGACTTTATTTTTGAGTCCAACCTCTCCTTTTTACTTTGTTGTCCTTTCCGAAATAATTATCCAAATTCATGCTTCCGTATTTTGGCTTGTCTCTGAGCGACAGCTCCTGTAGTCCAGGAATCTGAAAGGCAAATCGTCTGGATGTAAAAATGTTAAGGACACACAACACACACATACGTCCTCTTGTTGTTTACTGCTCTGTATTGGAGAGTTTGACGTTGTTTCAGGTCTCGTTAGCGTCGACCGTGATGTGATTTTTCTAATTTTCACCAAATTTTCATATTCAGCGAGTCAGAGTATGAATCAGCAAATCTGTTATCCAGTCCTCTCGCGTTCACCAGGACCCAGGCCTGGACACTGTGATATCTTTGCATTAATTATTTAACTTAAAACAATAAACTTATTTACAATCTGTTGAAATTTTGCGTGTAATGACATCATGTAAGTCATCAAACAGATTAAAAATAAAACACTAGTGTATTGTAACACTAGTGCCACTAACTGGCGGTTAGTGAGGAAACTTTATATCGTAGAAATGCTGTTGAGATATGATTGTAATATGATATTAGCTTACGTCAACTGTTGTATACCGTTCCACACAAATCAGATAAAATAATGGTTGATGATTATGGAGCAGCAGCTCTTGGGAAGACGGACAATGAACCGCTGTTGAGTATGAGAGTGAGTGATGTTAGCAAAGATAAAAAGCTAATCACCCAGACTGCCACAGCCATTAGTTAAAAGAAAAATCCTCCCTGAATGGCTTCCGTAGCGATGTTTTATAATGAGTTTGTGATCTTCACGGATGTCAAAGGTGTCATTTTCCTGATCGAATTCTGAGTTGACTGCTATGTGGTGGCTGTTCGTTTGTTCATGGTGTTTTTTTTTTTTTTTTTTTTTAAAAACTCCATCCTCACTGAGGAAATGCCATCTCTCCGCAGAGGGGTGTGTGTGTGTGTGTGTGTGTGTGTGTGACGTTCGCTCTCAGCAGGAATCTGCACTTTTCCATTCCATCCCTCGCTCCCAGTCGACCTTCAGCTCTCCAAACACGTCCCAGTTTGGGTTTAAATGCTAGGACAGCTTGATAATGAAGCAAAATAAAGCAGTGTGTTAGGCTGATGGCTGCTAAATGTTGGCTCTGTTTTGTTAGCTTTAATTGAAGTATTTCCATTTCCTGTGATACTTTCTCGTACTTTCTCCTGCAGTTTTTTATTCAAGACTTTAAAAAGTTTCATGTAACGTTTTGTTGTCCTTTTAGAGGCTCTGTTTGTAAACCTAAAAACTATATAGTTTTATGAGTTTACACTCGTTAACTTTACACATACACTTTATATGTCAAATGTTTGTTCTCTTTATATGTCAAATGTTTGTTCTCTTTATATGTCAAATGTTTGTTGTAGTTTTTAATAATAATGCTTATCGTGTGTGTTATTTTTGGGGCTCTGTTTGCAAACCCAAAAAACTACCACCACCAAGTGTTTTAATGAGCTGAGACTTTAAGAAAAAAAAAGGGATTACTGATCAACTGGTGCAGGAAGTAAAATCTGTTTTTTGTGTATAGTTATATTCGTCCTTTCCTTGTTCAATTTGTGCTCATAGTAATAATAATAAGTTATATTTATACAGCACCTTTGGCAAACCCAAAAACAATCTTACACAGTTACATATAGCGCTATTATAGTGTCTTTTATCCTTCAGGCTTTGTTTGTAATCCCAAGAACGACCACCATCAAGTTTCAACAACAAAAAAAAAAAAAGATAAAATCTGCTTTTGCACATAGTTATATTCCTTCTTTCAGTGTTCAATTTATTTTTCTGAATTGTAACAATATCTTGATTTATACAGCACCTTTCTCAAGGGTGCTTTCTCGTCCCTGTTGGTGTTTTGAACGAAGTCTTTCCACTTCCTGTGCACGTCAACAACATCTTTACACGTTATTAAATGAATACGGGTGAAAAGCAGCAGTTTTTCAGCAGCTAGTCAACCGTTTCTAAATACAGTGATGATGTAAAGCCTCTACAGAAGATCCTACAGAATATTTTTTTTAGAAACAGTGTGCACAGATCTCCTGAGGTTTCGCTGAACACCCTTTTTAATGAACACCTCTGATACAAACGTCACCAAAACCCATTCATATGGGATGAGCTTTCTCGTTACAAACCCCTCGACGCTGTGCCGTGTTTTGGCGCTGGTGCAACTGGCAACCTTGAAGTGTTCCACATTTATACCCCTTAAAAAAATAAATCAGTTCGCTGCTTACTTAAAAAAACGTACTTACCAAGAAATAAGGAAGTGGTGATGTCACAACGTCAGATACGTTTTTAATTGTTTTTACTTGTTTTGAATGTTTAGATCATTTTTCCGACACGGTTAAGTCTTAAGGGCGGACGATTATGCGCTTTCTGGTTGCCTGGTAACGTGACAAGCTGTGATTTTTATTTTTAAAAAATCTAGTTAACCGAGGGGGGAGGGGGAGGGGGAGGGGGAGGGGGGGCTGGCTATGTGGCTGGCGTGTGAACGACTGTCTTATAGCTGCTAAGAACAGGAACTAACTCGTTTTTTTTGGATGTTCCACAACATTAAACGGAGCCATCAATGGATAAAGTATGCCATCATTCTTTAATTAATAAAATGATCAACTTTGGGGTGTTAACAATAACTCTGCTTTGTCACACCAATCCGTCGTTTATTATTTTTCAGCGGCATGACACTGAGTGTTTTAGTACACAAGTCATTAGTTAAAACAAAAATTAGTGTTTAGCTAGCTTAGTTTAGTTAGCGAAAGTTTTGGAGTAGTTAACATGACTGTTAGGTAAAAATTTGAAAAATAAATGTTGCATTTTATAGAATATACAGTGGGCGGGGCTTATTATATATCTTCTTTTAATATGCAGTATTAAATAATATACTTGGTTTTTTTTCTGCACAGAAAATGTGAAAAATCCCAAACTGTCCCTTATCGGGTTAACTTTATTACCTAATAGTGCAATATCTGTGATTTGGAGCGCAGAAGTAAGTCGTATTGATCTGCTACGACTTCTCCGTTCATTCTGCAGTTTTATTTTCCGCCCCATAGTTTCACGTTACGTGCAAAAATGAAAGCTGTGTATGTGGCACCAGAGGCATAGCTACAGGACAAGCATGAAAATGTCAAATGTCAGGATCTCAACAGGAACATGAACATAAACGGGCTCCATCTTGCTAACATGAGGGACTTGTGTAT
Source organism: Pangasius djambal (assembly GCA_022985145.1). NCBI lineage: Eukaryota > Metazoa > Chordata > Actinopteri > Siluriformes > Pangasiidae > Pangasius > Pangasius djambal. The sequence continues at coordinate 23,178,410 of CM040989.1, read as the reverse complement.
GTTTATTTTGAATTGCCACGCTTTTCAGACTGAGAGAAATAAACCTGTCTGGAAGCCAGAAAAGGGGAAAAAAAGACAAGACGAGGAAAAGAGAACGTAGAATTGTGGTGGAGGTAAACGAATAACGAAATAGTTATGGATGATAATTGTAGGCTAAGCTATAAAGTAATGTAGTGCTAATGTGGAACAGTATCAGCCTGGTAGCAGGCAGCTATCTTGGAGTGTGTCATTTTCATTCTTTAGCTGGCTTTCTTAATAGAATTCGTCGTTTTCCTCAAACCGTCTTGGTGTTTTTGAGGTACATACAGCGTATAAAAGCCTACGTGATGGAACGATGGTTTATCTCATTTGGGAAGATTGATCTAGCACTGCATCTAGCGTGTGGAGTATAATGCTAACGCAGCATTTTCCTGCCTGGGGTCCTCGCACTCGCTAGAATCGTGTTCACAAATATGCAGACGTGTAAACCAGGCCTGAGGTGAAGGTCAACAGGAGTGTTAAACGAGTGATGGGAATATTTGCTTCGAATGCGTTATTGCTGCTAATGATACAAGTTAAAACTTGTACAAACTGCATGATCATGGATTTTTTTTTTTTTTTATATTCTCTTTGATCAGTGTTCTCACTGTGTTCTCTCTCTCTCTCTCACACACACACACACACACACACACACACACACACACACACACACACACACTTGTCATGTTTAGACAGATGTACCAACAGGCTTCATGGGCTTTTTGAAATCCTGTTTACAGACAATTAGTGGTGACTCATTTCTGTGCCTCGTTTAAAAAGTTGTCTCAGATTCGCGAAAGGCGTTTAAACATTTCAAATCTGTTCCTCTGTTAAGTGGAGCGTAAATCGGGGATAAATAATGGACAGAGAGAGACAGAGAACAAATGATTGAAGTAAACACGCACTTGAGGCAAACAACTAGAGACAGCGCCTCTTTTTGGCGTGGATTGTGTTTTTTTAAAGCACTTCGATGAGTCACGCAGGGTGAGAAGTTAAAGTCAGAGCTTCAGAACATTGTATCTTGGCTGTTTTTGTGCTTGGTCAGGTTGTTTCATACGTCAGGGTTTTATCTCCGGACTATAGCTCACTCCGTGTGAGTCATTTCCTGTCATTTTCTGTTTGTTTTTCGAGCTCTTTATTGCATAAATAGTTTTCCTTCATAGTTACTCCTGCTGTGATACTTTGTTGTTTTTTTTTTTTAAGTGTTACCACCAAGCTTCCCAGAATCTTCCCGCGCCCCCTGTATTACAGTTACGTTGTAATATTCTTGATCCTCATTGGTCCAAAGGTGTCGATTAATTTTCTGTAACAGCAGCTCTGACAGTAGTGCAGCTGCAAATCGCAGGTTTATATTAATGCACTCATTCGTTATCGTTTCTATAGCAACAGCTCATTCACAGGGACGTGTACAGCAGACGCTTTACGTTTAAAAACAAAAAAACAACAATGGAAGGAGTCTCCAGTGTCAGTGCTTTGTAGCAAACTTTTTTGTTACCAATGATTACAAACTGTATTTACTAAAGAACGAGACGTCATACTTTTTATCCATTTATAGTTACATTTAATGTTTTAAAACATCCAGGAGACTAATTAGTTCCTGTTCTCACTTACGTTATAGCAGCTATAAACAGTCGTTCCCTCACCAGCCTCTCGTTTTGTTCACTCTTGAAGTTAAAAGGACAAAAAAAAAAACGCAGCTTGTTGTTGTTGTTGTTGTTGTTTACCAAGAAACCACAAAGTGCAACTCCTCTGTCCTGAAGAGAAAAAAAACCCCTTAAAGTTACAGCTTTACCTCTGACACTGGAGACTCCTTCTGTAAATGTTAAACGTCTCCTTACAGAAAATGTCACCATATCAATGATTACACAGATTTTTAAGCCTGTGTTTGTAGTACAGCTGTAGAAGTCCGTCTAAGTTGTTACTATATAAATGAAAACCTGTGATTTGCAGCTGCACTGCTGTTGTAGACAATTAATCACCACCTTCTGACCAACCACAACCCAGAACCCCAACAGAACAGCGCTGTGGTGTGATACATTTATAGTTAGAGTTCTGAGTTTGGAGAAGAGATGAAGTGATCTACGGGACGAGGCACGTTGTACTGCTGCCCTGCTCTCGTTTTCCTGGCTGTTTTTTTTTTTTTTTTCTTTTTCCTCCAGAAAGACTTTGAGCTTTCAGGCTTTTAGGAATTGCAAATGATCTTAGCAGCTCCACCCACACACTAGCGTTGGCTAAGAATGAAACGACCTCTGAGTTAGACTTTACGATCTGCTTTTGGAAACTTTTCTGAACTGAGCAGAGATTTGTGTGTTTCCAAAGTGTGTGTGTGTATGTGTGTGTGTGAAAGATTTGTTTGAGAGGACGAGGATGACTCGTGTCTGTGGTATTCAGAACAGAAAAGCAGAAGGAGCTCCGATCATCTGGAGGAAAGCTCGAAGTGTGTGTGTGTGTTTGTGGGGAGAGAGGCGTGTCTCTGGAGGATTCGTTTTCCTGGTGATGACCTCCTAACTCCAGGAACAAGAACACACTCCATCCTGCAGGCAGGCGGATGAAAATATCACCTTACAAATGTTGTGCTTATTTTCCTTAAATCTTTGCAGTTGTGACTCAGAAAAGCTCAGTTCGTCGTGTTGTTTTACCCTACGATTACATTGGCAAGTGAAAAAGCGATCTTTTTCTCCGTACGTGTGCGACACAGAGCTAATCTTTCAGCAGCAGCTACGTAGTCGCCAGTGCCTCTGGTGAGTGTACGTAGCTGGTATTAGCTCGCTTGCTTTGCTAATCTGTTTTGAGAAGAAGCTGGTACGGAGACGAGCACGTAACATGGCAGTCAATTGACCAATTTTCCCACTGATAAGTGCATTATTTCATTTGTGTTTAACTGGTTAGCTTTAGAAGCTGTATATAGCTACTACTGTAGCCACGCCCACGAGCACAACAAAAGAAACAAATCGTTACACGCCCTCAAGAGACAAACTACAAGTGACACGATGGATTTGTCAACATTTTTCTGTTTTTTTGCTTTGCACACTGTAGCCATGACAACGTTCTTCCCAGTCCTAGCTATCATTGGCTAACTAGCCTGCTCTCTATTTCATCTTTATTACTGATAATAATCAATTCAATCATTCTGGCTATGAGGGGGTTGCTCCACAACTTGTGACATCATACATCAGGAGGTTAAAAAAAATAAAAATAAAACATTCCTGTCACTCAGTGCTTTTCTGAAAAGGGGAAAAAATGTGAAAGCAGTCCTCTCTTCTGAAGAATTCTGAGGGTGAATTCTTTCTTTCTTTCTTTTATCTCATATGGTGTCATTTTTAAAAAAAATTGTAGCGTCCATGCCAGAGAGGAATAAAATGTCTGATCTAAACGTTCCACTCCTGAAATAACAAGCGGACAATTATCGAAAGGTCCTGAACACTAATGAGGGATCGTTTCCCCACTTTCCTTTACCTCCTACCGAACAACGGAGAGAGAGCGAGGGGGCGGAGAGACACACACGAGGTCATCGCTAATACGCATTCCTGATAGAGTCTTATTGTGTTCTGTGTGAAGTGAACTAATGACCTTGACGCCATTCACTGCCCTGGGAAATTGTTTTGCTCCATATTCACCGAGTGTAACTACAGCGAGCGAGCATCCGCACGTTAACCCTTACAACCTCACGAACATGAAGAATTCGTGGTCTTCTTTGCACCCGCTGTTCTCAGGAGCTGTTGATGGCTTAGATACGAGAAGCCCATCATTAGAAACCGAAGGACTTACTCTATCCAAATGTTGTTGTGGGATAAATTACTCTTTTGGGGAAACACACTCCTTTTCTGAACACTCGATGTTATCTCTCAGGCCTTGTTTCTGTGTTTTGCGTCAGTATGTCCTGAGAGATTCATCAGAGTATCCAGGATTTAAAAAAAAAAAAAAAGAAAAACTCTAAAAATATGCATTTCCTGTTAAAAAAAAAAGTGTTTGGAAAAGATATTTTGACCAAAGTCGATAAAGTGCGAATCTGCTGTCTGTTTAAAAAAAAAAAAAAAAACACAGTCAGGTGGTGAAGTGTGCGCTAGCTCTACTAAAGTTACGCTCACGCTAGCAAGCGACAAAGCGACAGGTAACCATTCTTTTTTTTTTCCCTTTTTTTTATGTACACTCTCACCTTTTATGCAAATTAGGTATGATGCTGTAAAGTGACAAATCCAAACGATTGGCTGGAGTAACTCCTCAGACCAATCGTATGGTGCGTGTGGTGCAACATCATTTCATTCCCACCTCACAACTTCAGTTCCTACCTGGTTCCTATCTACTGCTGAATCCAAAAAAATGGAATAAAACCGTATAACCGTGTTTTCGTCTTAGCCCGTCATATGCGACTGCTTTTATTAAATGCGTAGAGACATTGTGAAGAAACGTAAAGCTCAGTAGATGGTTTGGAAGCTTGTTAGGTCTCATGTATTCTCAGCTGAACAGTGATGGAGGAAGCCATATTTTCCGCTCGGTCGGACGTAACCTATTAAACCTAGCACTTTCTGAACTCGTCGCTTTGGGATGTCCGGGGGATTTAAACGCCTTTGTCGTGTCTTTGTCATTGCCGCTGTATCAGGCAGATTTTTTTGCGTCTGGCTGTGAAGCAGGAACCATCAGCTCTGTAGATCAGGGTTTATTAGGAAACTGTACAAGCCAAGTGCTGGGAGGGAAAATAAATCTGTGGAATTCTTTCAAATGTTTTTCTGAAAGGAAAATAAGATGCTGATGGTGTACAGGCTGCTTTAAAAAAAAACCTCTCGAGAATTTGGCTGGGAGTCTCGAGGCCAAGCTGATGATTACCTTCTACACTTCATCATCCTGCTCGAGCAGCTACTGTAATTCCCACCGGACGGAAAAAATGATTCATTCTAAACGCTCAAGGTTGAAATCAGAGCCGTCTGATCTTACTGCGATCTGATCTGATTTTGTAACAGCTGGAAATATCACAGAATTGCTCGTAGTGTGATGTAACATAAAGTGACGTAAAGTTTCATCCTTCAGAAACCTCTGTTCTCATGAGCTTGAGGATTTGATCCTACAGGGTAACATCTGAAAAAATTCGCGCTGTATGCATACATACTCGGTATTTCCTTAAAATAAATCTACTATGTAAATAAAAAAGTAAATAATAAATAAATAAATAAATAAGTAGAGGTGGCACGATACCGATTCTTTTCGATACTGATGCTGAAAGCTTGACTATCAGCCGATACCGATTCCCATCCGATAGCGTTTTCTGTAAAAACTACTAAGCTTTAATAAATGGTATTACTCTAATGAAGTATAAATATAATAAAGTAAATTCCGACAAAAGAAAAACCAGTCACGTCTCCATTTTCAAAACTAAATTTCTTTTCGGTCTTTGCCGTTTGCTACAGGATCTGATATCCGCTATGTTTTTTGCGATGTCTGACGTGTTGCGCCGATAGCGATGCTGGGTATCAGATGGGTGCTATGTCTAGAAGTAAATATAAATACGTGAAATGTAGAGATGGCGCGATACCGCGTTCTCTTTTCCGTTGCTTGTACTGATACTGAAACCTCGAGAATCAGCTCTTATCAATTTCCATCTGATTTCTTTTTTTTTTTTTTTTTTTTTCCCTTAAAAACTACTAAGCTTTAAAATCATTTTTGGAAGACCTAGAGGACGTTCATTTCTCTGTAAGCTCACTGGTGGTTGTTTTTATTTAAACGTTAGGTTGGTGTTATTATCACGTGACCTACTTTCACCTGCTTAACATTTGTCCAAAGCAGTTCTCTGCTTCTCTAGACTTGTTACAGGATCATATCGATTTCGTTCTGTCTGATCCGCCATTTTTAAAAAATTTATTTATTTAATTTTTTCAGCCGTATACCAATCCTGTGGCGTCGGATCGGCACCATCTCTAGTCACGTGTGTACTAGATCAGATGAGTGTATTTATGTGTGATGATGTTCTTAACTCCTGAATGAATGTCTTGAGATATATAACAGTTGTTTGTTTGTTTGTGTGTGTGTGTGTGTGTGTGTGTGTGTGTGTGTGTGTGTTCTGTCCGCAGGCACCATGCACGTGTCTCTGGCCGAGGCTCTGCAGGTTCGAGGAGGTCCGCTGCAGGAGGAGGAAGTGTGGGCCGTGCTGAACCAGAGTGCCGAGAGTCTTCAGGAACTCATGCGCAGAGGTAAACGTTATCATTATGGAGAAAAAAAAAAAGGGAAATCTTTAAAAAAATAAATAAAAAAAATAATGATATCAGCCAACATATTAGCACCAGAATCACTGATATTTCTATAGTTATTGAAATAATTAGTGTCCAAATATGATTTATACTATATTTGGTATCCCATAATTTCATGAAGTTCAATAACGAAAAATCAATTCAGTCAATTCAAAAACTTTTCCTGTGTTGAGCAGCTAAATAAATAACGACGCATGAAAACGGTCGCAAGCTACTGTACCAATATTTCTCCTAAATTCTGTTTACTTGAGTTAGACATTTAAAAAAATGATAGGCTCAAAAGTATTTAGTGTTTCATTAATCCGAAAAAGTGGCATGGTTTAAAATTTCCATGAATCTGGACCATTTTTTTAATCGTCCTTTTAGTAAAAGAGAAATGAAAAGGCATTTTAAATTTCACCGCACGACATCGTAGAGAGAGTCGGCCAGATGACTAAATGTAATAAATTTTTGGTCATCTTTGCCCTTTTTTGTGTCACACAGATTTATTAGCCCAGATTTGTGCATGGATCTGAAACAGAACGCGGTTAAGTTTTCGTTCGCACATAAAAGAGCAGAACGGACGAGTCCAAGGCAAACAGCGTGATTTATGATTTACTACAATCAGTCACGCTAGCGTAAAAACACACGGGGCTGTGGTTATGAAAAATTCATCTGCCTTCAGTTAGAGTAAATGAGCCTGTGGGCCTGCGAGGATGGAGCGAAGGATAAATCGTCCATGAAAGAGAAGAAAACAGGAGGAATAGTTGAGGTTTGTGTTATGGAGTGCGTTTAAAAGGTCACTTGTTGACGAACCAGTGAGAGGATTATTCTAATTTGGGCTGTGACAAAAACGAGGTAATTACAGGCTAAAATGGCATTTATTATATGAGTGTTTGGTATTAGCATGGCGGTTAAAACGTTGGAAGCTGATCTGTTTGAGCAGAGTGTACAGACGAAGAGGTGAGAGAGGACCATTATCAGCATGGCATTGTGGGTAATGTAGGAAACGGTTAACCAAAGTAAAAACAGACCAAGTTTAAAGTTAAAACCGGCATTACGTCTTGGATGCTGTTGAAGATCTCGTGTTAAAGATGAAGTCATTTGTTATGTTGGTGTTGGTTTCTGTGTTTAGTATTCAGAAGTTTCGTCGTTACCTTCTTACTCCATCCCTATATAAGCGCGCCACGCGGGTAATGAAATACTAGTTGCGCCGCCCGGTCTGGTGTGTTATCTGTTCAAATAGAGAGTCATTTGGGATTCACAGAAATGCAGAGTCATGTGACTTAAATTACATTCTACTTGATAACTAGTCTTGATAACTAGACTTGATAACAGAGACGACATTCCTGGAGAACATCCATTTAATTCTAGTTCACTGCACAGAAAGACAGCTCATAGGGTTGAACCTGTGGGGTGTGTGTGTGTGTGTGTGTGTGTGTGTGTGTGTGTGTGTGTGCTGTGGATTCTGTCATTTTCTTTCTGGATTATTTCCTTTTCTTTATATTTTCACTCCTTGCTCTTCACTCTCATCAGGTTTCAGTCAGTGGTTTACAGAGCTGTCTTTACAGCTATCGCACGATCTATGATCTATATCACTACCTCACTCTCATCCTCTTTAAGTACTCGGAAGAATTTTCGTTTCACTCTCTGCTTCATCCTGTTCTCCTGGTTTCTCTGGTCTGTGTGTTTCTGGAGGTTTTTACTGACACGCTGCTCTGATTGGCACTGCTGCTGCTGCTGCTGATCTAAATTCCCTGCTGTTTGTAAATAAATAAATGTCGCATTTGATAGATTTTCTAGTCTAGAAAATTCTAGAAGAAAGAGTTTACACTTTATTCGAGGGAAAGTATACATGTTGGATATATGTCTCAGGTGTTTTAATATGGTAATGGTTGTATAAACAGTGATCCAAAAGCCAACAAAGCTCTGAGCTAGTGACGCTGTTCATTTGCAAACTACCGTAATTGTTGGAGTAGAATTCTTACCATGAAAAAGATTTTTGTTAGGTTACAACCTGGAACTGAAATGAACCTCTGTTCCTAGGTTTTTCCAGGAACAGGTGTATTTATATTCAGATGGCATGACACCTTTAATTGCACACAGGTCGACTCCGGTCAGCTAATTATGTCACTTCTGATAAAAACTGGTTGCACAAGAACTAAATTAGGGGGTTAATACTTATGCACTAACCACTTTCACAGTTTCTGTTTGTAAACCCTTTTGCAAACTACACAGATTTTTTTCACCAACTAATATTATTTTATATAGATTTGTAACACAGTTACAGGTTGTAACATGACAAAATATTATGAAGTTCATGGGGGTGAATACTTACACTAGCCACTCTATATCTATATATATATATATATATATTGCTTCTTTGTACACGTTTTTGAGGTAGTGTGGTGGTTGTTTTAGGGTTTGTTAGAGGGATCATATTTATAGTTTACCCTGGTTACTCATAAACCTGAAACTGGAAGTGGGACGTGGAAACGTGACTATAATAGAATCTTGATCTGTTACATTCCTTAAGCTCAACTCTTTCGTTTAATGTATATCCTCGTGTGAGTAGTGCTATTGTTCGCGTAAAGCATCGGCCCACTTTACACGCTGGCTTTTTTTTTTTTTTTTCTACTGTCGAGTGCAAAAGTTTGCGCCTCCCGTGGTTTCGGGAACGAATTCAGAGCATGTTTGTGTATCATGCAACAAGACAACAATCCAGAGCATGAGACAAAATTAAAATGAACTTGAAAAATGATATTATTGCGCACACAAGCGATGTGGCAGCTGCTTTTGCTGTCATTTCTGACCGTTCCATTCATCTCAGCTTGGCGCAAAAATAAACTCGGCTTAGAACCCAAAGTTCTCTCGGCTCCCGTTTGGGCCGTTTCGTGTTTTTGAGTTTTGACAGCGTGTGTGAGGAGCAAATATCTGTGTAAAAAAAAATAAATAAATAAATAAGAACAATTAGAAACAATACATAAAAAAAGGATGTTAAATATAAATAAAAATAGAAAATGAATTAAGTCTAAACGTTAAATATTTTAATTTAAAATTTTAAATAGCTTCAGTGTTTATATACTGTATATGTGCATAAAACAAAAAAAAAAATTAACAAAAAACTAAATATAAATGTAAAACGTTTAAATTTTATGCCAGTTTTAAATTATTCACAAACTAATGAATAAATAAATATGCATTATATATACAGTGTATATATGCATAGAATGATGCATAAAAAGCATATTAAATAAATCAAATATTAACATTCATACAAGAAAAATAGCCTCAGTTTTAGATAATGTGTACAATGTTTTTGTTTTAAATATAAAATGACAATAGCTCTTGCGAATGAACACCGACTTTTCGATCTCTTGGACTTTACAGCCAGAGGAGACAGTGAGACAGTGAGACAATTCTTCTTTCCTTCTGGCCCTCAGCCAGTTGGTCGGATGGTAATTATTCCTTCACCCTCAGGGTCGATGTGGATGTCGGATGATGTAGCTGGTTTTTTTATGCATCATGATGAAGGAGAGGAACTGTCCTTGTCTCACAGCGGCTTCTTATCTGGTCTCCGGTTCTCATAGACGCCTGAAGATCGTTGGCGAATCTTTTTTTAACGCATAAAGTTTGCAGAAAATGTTGCCTTGTTTTGTGTGAGCTAAGCAGTTTACGGTATTCCAGGCATTCCAGAGACTCCAGGCTAGATGTGCGCTGATATCGTGACAAACAGCCAAGAAGTTATCATGACTAACGATATTGTTTATATTTTTTTTTAAAAATTCTCATAAAATGTTGCCTGCAAAATAATATTGCTCTATGGCACGTTATCTTGAGTGTGAACGTTGCTCAAAAATGCTAGCTACCACACTGACGATGTGTGTTTCTTCAGTATGTTTTAAAATGGTTTTTGTATAATGCTGTGCTAATTTCTAAACGACAAATTATTTATTGTGTAGCTAAGCTTAATACATTTCTAAATGGCATGACACGGGGTTTCTTCATGAAAGCTAGCACCACAACTGCGCTAGTCATGCCATTTGTTTCTATTGTATCATCATCCAAACACGGCTAGCACAGACATGCTAGTGACATGCTAGTGACATGCTAGTGACATGAAACAGTCACAGAATTGTGTAGAAGTGACGTTATCTGTTAAAGTAAAAACAAATTATGATGACAACAAAATGATGTTTACGTCTCCTGTGTGTATACAAGTGCTAGCTGCTTTGCTGTGGAGAGTGTGTGCTAAATTTAGCTTATTATTCAGCCAAATTAAACATAATAGCCAGCTGGCTAAATAAACATGCTGTAATCACAAGGGTTTATTAGCTAGATAAGATGTGCCTGCTTGTTCTTGGTTAGTATACAAGTTATGCTAGTTGTTTTTATTGTTAGCAGGATAACTAGCTTGCTAACAAATGCTCTGGGTTGATTTACAGTCTGAATATTCTGTGGAAAAATGTCCTCCATAAGATTCACAGATTCCCTCTGGCTCTAAGTTCTTTCTTACTGCGTGACTCATCGTGTTTTGGACTTCTAAGGTCCCTGATGTTGTCATTTCTGAATGGAGTCTTTTACTGCCTTTTTTTTTTTTTTTTTTTTTTTTTTTTTTTTTTTTTTTTTTTTTTTTTTTTTTTTTTTTTTTTTTTTTTTTTTTTTTTTTAAGTTTTTTATCTCCTCGAGCTGGAGGCGGATGATGACTGCCTCTCTCTCTCTCTCTGATGTGTCAGATAAAAGATTCGTTTCCCTGCCAACTCTCCAGTCGTGTCACTGTTTTCTTCTCTTCTCCATAGCTGTGTGGTCTCTGTTAAAAGCAGTAGCAGTGTTGTAGGATGTAATTCAGTTCACATATAACTGCTTCTGTGTTGGTTTGTGCTGAGTAGCGAATTTCAGGTGCAGAATTCCTTTTCTTTTTTCCCTTTTCCCTCCCTCAGAGGTCCTGCTATGGTCAGCACGCCGCCACAGGAAATGTGGGTTTACATGTTGAATTCCAGCACATTTAAGCAGCACTACATGAAATTCACCCCTCTGTTTTCAGACAGTTTCTCATTCACTATGTTTAAAGGCGGGTAATATAAAAAGAGAACAAATAATGGAGGCTTTTTCTGTCCTTTTCTGCTAACATAGCATAACATTAGCGTTGTCTAAGTTGCTATTTATATGAACTACAAGGTTTCAGTATTAAACACAGCCATGTAATGACTTCTTGAGGGATGCAGATGAGGATTGTAACACTAACAGCACAAAAACTAATCTTCACACTAATGTCATTTTAGAGGTTAATACAAACGTTATTTAAAATCCTACCTGCATTAGCTTCAAACACCAGCTGTACACCAATGTTATGTACCTTTATTTAAGAGCAACGTATTGTTCAGAAAATACCGTATGCTGTTTTTGAAAGCTGTTTTGTTGCTTTTAATCCTTCAATAAAACCTATCTGGTGGGTTTGTTCTTTCAGTTTGTTTTTTCTTCGCACCCGAACGAGAGGTTCTGAAAGCAATGCAGTTGTTTGGCTTAGTTTCTATTTCAGTCTTTTCTTTTTTCCATCACTTAGTCATCTATATCCGTTAGTCTTCAGGATTCTTAAGTGGTTTCTGGAACAGCTTTGATAAAACTGTCAAATCATTATCCCAGGGCAGGAAACATGCCGTGACCTTTCTTTCTTTCTTTTTAGACAATTGTTTTCCCAGGTTGTTTATGAAGACCATATTATGCATCACGTGTCCTTCAGTGTAGCTCATATAGCCTGGTTTAGTCCTAATGTAGATGTAGAAAGACCTCATTTTCTTCCTTTCCTATTGTTTAAACCTGTGATGAAACCTGTGTGATGTAAACTTTTTAATCGCGTCTGTCTGTGTGTTCGTTACCTGCAGACCCGACTGCCCTGGGTTTCATCATCTCGCCGTGGTCTCTGCTTCTCATGCCTTCCGGAAACATCTCATTCACGGATGAGAATGTGACTCAGCAGGACCTGAGAGCGTTCACCGCCCCGGAAGTGCTCGAGGGCCTCAATTTGTCCTCGCTCTCTGATATAGAGAAGGTACTGCTTCCGCTCTGATGATCGTCATTCTAGTTTTATTCTTGTTTGTAGTTAAAATTCTAGTACTCTGTTCGCACGTCACGGAAATCTTTCCTTTTCAAAGAGGCCTGATGATTTACAGTAACAGGAAACAGAGCGACTTTTGGTCAAAGCAACACGAAGTGGGCAGGGAAAGCGGCGCAACGAAGCTAAGCTATGTTTACGCAACTCTCCGCAAAGTGGTGGGAGGGAAAACTTTAACATTTTAAAGTAAATATTATCATTATTAAAAGTACTAATCATTTTTTTTACACTTGCAGTTTTAAGTAATTTATATTTGTTCGTTTTGTTGACAGTAACACACACACATCCAGAAAACTAATCCCATCCAGATAGTCCTTAAGTGTCCAAGTATCTCTTTATAATACTCTTGAATGAAGATTATACGGTATTATACAAGTTCTAAACATTTTTAAAATTCTGTACCACACACACTGCAGTGTAGTGTTTCACTCAGGGATTTAAACCTTGTTCTTTTATAGCAGAGTGAAAGAATCCACTGCATTCTTTGGCAAACCAAAGAATGTGGCTTTGCTATTCTTTCCTCCAGCTATGCCAACTCTCTCTCTCTCTCTCTCTCTCTCTCTCTGTCTCCCTCTCTCTCTCTCTCTCTCTCTCTCTCTCAGTCTCTCTGAGGAGCTGTACAAGCAGGACAAATGTTCGCGTGTACCATCGCTGTATCCTCATGAATGTTACTTAACTTTACCTAACACACACACACACACACACACACACACAGCCATGCAGTTAAATGTTTGAGCAGAAGTGTGTGACTTTCATGGAGACATTGATGGAGAGATTAGCCACAAAGGGTCAGCATGGTGTATTAGTCAGCGCACCCGTGTGTGTGTGTGTGTGTGTGTGTGTGTGTGTGTGTGTGTGTGTGTGTGTGTGTGTGTGTGTGTGTTTACTCTCCAGTCTATTCATTATATTCCACATTATTACTATCTGACCTCCATCTTGGACTATTGATAGGCATTTTTTAATCTTCCTGCATTTAATTCTCAAATAAAATGATTAAATCTGACAGTTGCTGTGTTACATAAAGCAGCAATCAGAAATAAGTCCAGCGTGCAGGCGGATTTTTGTGCCGCTCGTCCTGTTCTAACAAAGGCTTAAGGATAATAGCAGCCCTGCTAAATTACACAATAGGCACATTGACTGTATCCTCGCTTTAGTAAACAGTGAGATTAACCCGCGGCTGCTTCAGCGCTGATTCAGACATTTTACGAACTGAACTGTTTTTTTTTTTTTTGCAAAGATTCACTCAACCTCCCCATGTTGATAAATAGTTGCATTAAATTCAGAGGAAATATTAAAACGTGAATTGTTTGTGTGATGCCAGAGTGTCATGATGAAACGATGAACACAGTGTTGGAGTTAGAACAGTAGCCTAAGCTTGCTAAGTTGTGTGTTTGCTAGATCGCTCAGGCTCGAGGCCGTTTGAGTGGCAGTTCAGGAGGCAGTTCTGGAGGCAGTTTAAGAGAGACTCAGGAGCAAGTTTGAGAGGCAGTTCAGGAAACAGTTCGAAAAGCTATTTGAGAGGCAGTTCAAGAGGCAGCTCAGGATGCAGTTCGAAAGGCTGATCAGGAGGCAATATGAGCGACATACAAGAAGCAGTTTTCGAGCCGTTCAAGAGGCAGATTTTGAGGCAATCTGAGAAAAATTCATGAGGCAGTTCAGGATATTATTCGAGTGTGTGAGGCAGTTTGAGGGACATTCACGAAGCAGTTCGAGAGGCAGTTTGTGAGAGTTTGAGAGAAGAAATTAAAGACAGTTTGGGGAGAGGGGCAAATTGAGAGGCATTATTATAAGTATAATATGTTGTGGAAAATACAGTCATTTTACATAATTGAATTTCTTTGGTTTTCTAACAGATGCACATATACTCATTGGGTATGACTCTGTTTTGGGGAGCGGACTATGAGATTCCTCAAAGCCAGGTAAAAGTCATTTAAAGACAGCAAATATTTCTAGCAAAATGTGCACATAATTGTAAATCTATATTGGATAAGAAGTTTCATTTAACCTGTGTGTGTGTGCGCAAAAGCTTCAATTTATTATTTTGTTTAAGTTTCCACAAATCTACTTTGAAACATGATTCCATAAATCACAGGGAGTGAAAACGCAGTGTTTCTTTTTTGTGTGTGTGTGTGCGTTAGCCGATGAAGCTGAGCGAGCACCTGAACAATATTCTGCTGAAGATGTGTGAAGACTCGACGCTGACGCGCCTGTCCGTGCGCTCACTCCTGGACGTCTGCAGCACACACGTTCGTAACTCCACGTGCGATCCTTCCTTTTCGTACGTGCGTAAACTGGTGCGTCTGGTGCTCGGCAGCCTGTCTCAGGTACGCGCCACTCTACGTCAAACCTCCGTCTGCGGCTCACTCTTCTCTTTTGTACATAGTCGTGGCCTCCTTTACTCTTTCATTCCTTCTTTTGTTGTTTTTCTGTTCTTTTTTTAGTTTGTTCTGTCTTCATGTGGTCTGTAAAGCTTTAGATCTCCTTTGATTAGAGGTTAAGTAGCTATATTTGGTTGCCGTTGTCATTATACGGTTCATTTAGGCCTCAGTACGCTTTAAAAAACGTGTTATGCGTTTAATGGTTAAAGTACGTAACCTGAAAGTTACGTTAATGTTGTTGTCGGTGAAACAAGTTCTCACTTACGTTATAGCGGCTATAAACAGTTGTTTCCTCATCAGCCTGTCTCTTCAACTTAATAAGACAAAAATAAAACGCAGTTTGTCATGTTACTGAGAAAGCACAAAGCATAAACTCCTCTGTTCTGATGATGTTGGAAAAGTTACATCTTTACCTCAGACTGTTACAAAGTGCTGACACTGGAGACTCCTTCCTTTAAATGTTAAACATCTCCTTACAGAAAACCTCACTATATCGGTGCTTAAGTTTTTTTTAAATCTGTTTTTGTGAAGCGTTTTTCGTACAGTTCCCTGTGAATGAGACGTTGTTCTAAAAATGATAACGTATTAGAACCTCAGAAGAAACTATTAGGTGCATGCTTGCCAAACTTCTCTAAAATATGTTTTGTAATAAAATAAAATGAACATTTTTTTTAATTTATTTGTAATTAGCAGAGGAGGTTACATCTGCTACGGTAACTTCAGTGTAGCTTGTAGCCACATTTCTGTGTTTTTAACTATATTTCTAAAGCTGCTTAATGCCACTACACGACACACGCAGCTTTGTTTGATCCTCTCACACCGATCTCCAGCTTGTGATCACAGATGACGAAGCCTGTGATGTCACCGTGTCTCACTCTGCCTTCAGCCAATCGGAGACCTCCGAAGAAAACCTGAACTATTGTTCACACACTTCTCCGGTTCCCCACCCCGCCGCTCCACACCTTGACGTTGCGCATTTAGTGTATTATTCAGGCTGATTCACACCCTCTTTCTTTTTTTTCCTTTCTTTATTTCTTCCTTTTTATCATGCTTTCTTTTCTTCATGCTTGCCCGAACTCTTCCCCCACTGCTTCTCCTGCTTTTTGACCTTGGTCTTTTTTTTTTCTTTTCCCTTTGCATTCTTGACTGTCATGCATCACTCTTTCACAATCTGTCTTTCTCATTAAATGCCCTTCCACACCCATGACCCCTCTCTCTCTCTCTTTCTCCATAGCTGGATGGTTTGCTGTCCCAAACCGAGAGGGACTCCCTGCCTGAGAGGAGTAAAGAGATTCGTGAGCGATTGCGTGGTAAAGGCTTGCCTGCAGGTAAATCAGGCTTCTGTGAAAAGCCCACAATAAGGGTCTCTCTCTCTCTCTCTCTCTCTCTCACACACACTCACACACACACACACACACACACACACACACACACCCCTTTGTACCACCTACACAGCATACCACCCACACTGAGGCTTTATTACCACTCCACACCTGCACCCACACACTGTTTTAGTACTGTGATGATTACTTCACGGCCACACAAAATACTCGTTTCTGATTGGATGGCAGTGAACAATTGTTTGAACACGTCCACTGAAATCTTATTTGATTGTTAAAACTTGTAAATATTTTATTGTATTGTGTAAATGTAAACTAGTTAGCAGTGGCTGTAAAACTGGGGCTAGTCACATTGAAAATAGTTGCTGTAAACCTGGGCTAGTTGCTTTGAAATATTCACTCTAAAACCAGGCTAGTCACTGTAAAACTAATCACTGTAAACCTGGGCTAGAGGCTTTAAAAGTGGGATAGCTGCTGGAAAACTGGGCTAGTGACTCTAAAATGTGGATAGTCACTGTATAACTGCGAATAGTCACTGTAAAACTGGGCTATTGCCTGTAAAACTGGGCTAAAGGCTTTAAAAACAGCCACTGTAAAACTGGGCTAGTTGCTTTAAAATAGTCACTGTAAAACTGGGTTAGTTCCTGTAATGTAAGGCTAGTCACTGTAAAACTGGGCTAAAGGTTTTAAAATAGTCACTGTAACACTGGGTTAGTTCCTGTAATGTAAGGCTATTGCCTGTAAAACTGGGCTATTGCCTGTAAAACTGGGCTAGTTGCTTTAAAATAGTCACTGTAACACTGGGTTAGTTTCTGTAATGTAAGGCTAGTCACTGTAAAACTGGGCTAAAGGTTTTAAAATAGTCACTGTAACACTGGGTTAGTTCCTGTAATGTAAGGCTATTGCCTGTAAAACTGGGCTATTGCCTGTAAAACTGGGCTAGTTGCTTTAAAATAGTCACTGTAACACTGGGTTAGTTCCTGTAATGTAAGGCTAGTCACTGTAAAACTGGGCTAGTTGCTTTAAAATAGTCACTGTAACACTGGGTTAGTTCCTGTAATGTAAGGCTATTGCCTGTAAAACTGGGCCAGTTGCTGTTAACGCTGACTGCGTGGCTGCTGTTTATAAAGTAGCTGTGACCGCTTTATAGCATTATGTCTCCAAATATATTCTTTCTGTCTTTTCTATTAATAAGCTTCTCAGATATGTAATATTGCACATACCACAAAATATTACTTTCTCCATTGTTTTGAAAAACTGTTTGTGAAATAATCTGACGGGGAAATTTCCCTCTGTATGAGCTCAGATTTATTTACTGTCTGACTGCCAGGCCTCGTGTTTGAACTTGTCCGAGCTGGCATGCCTCAAAATTTGCATTTTGTTTTGGTGCTTTGCACGACAGTGACGGCCGTGTCCTGCGTGGCCGTGGTGGTAGAATGCCGTAATGTAGAGCGGGAATGTGGTTCTACGGGCATGTGGCACTGTATCAGTGGTCACTTCACAGTTGTTGGACATTACTGGCTAGACTTTATGATAATTTCATCAGAAAAGAATGAGGTGGGAGTATCCTGGTGATGAAACTAAATAGCTGCTGTAAACCACCTTTTTAGAATGTTTTTAGAAGATTTCCTACTAAACTGAAGTTTTAAAAAATTTGCATAAAAACTAGCAAATGTTATTCAACTAACATTCCAGGTCAGGAACTCGGCCGAAATCCACTCGAGGTCTCTGAAATAAACACAACAATATGGTGGTGCACGCTTTCTTTCATTTTCTGCTTGAAAGAACATGTTTTTATTGCATATTTTCTATTTTATTGCTATGCAGCTTTTGTGTTACGAAAGCTGTTTTAACCACTTTTAAAGTTTAGATTTGTCGCATAACTGGGCTCGTTGCTGTTATTTTAATTTCTGTTGTTATATTTAAACTGTATAAATCTTACCGGATCACACTGTTCAAACGTGCAGTATGTTAAGCGCAATATCTTAGCTGCTTTACTATTAATCTGAACAGATCTGATCATTTATGTTAATATTTATATCCCTTTATATTTACGTTATCCCTTACTCCTATAATTTTATTCTTATACACCATTAGGAGGGACACTCAATTTCGTTGTACCCTGTGCAAAGATTAGATGGATGGATGGATTCTTTATTGTCATTGCACAGGGTACAACGATCAAATCTAGTATATTTACTAGAACTGGGCTTGTCCTATAAAAATTAGTCTAGTGGTCTAGTTGCTATAAGACTAGCACAGTAGCATTGTTCAGTTATAATTGATAGAAAAATAAACTTTCACTGTTGACAGTTACAGTAAAAAATAGTTCATCATGTAAAACTGGGCTAGTTGGCAAACGAGTATAGTTACAGTAAATAATACGAAAGGGCAAGAACAGCTACATATATCATTATACTGTTATTATACTAATACTATACTATATATTATAAAATAACGTTATATACTAATATAAAACTATAAAACTGCAATATTATTGTTCTGTTGATTGATTGATTGATTGATTTATTTATTTATATAAATTAGCCATTGTAATACTGCGCTAGTCACTGTTAAACTAGACAAACTGCTGTAAAGCTGGGATAGCTACTGTAAATCTGGGCTAGTTACAGTAAAAAGGGGCTAATTATAAATCTGGGCTAGTTACAGTGAAAAGGGGCTAATCGTTGTAAATCTGGGCTAGTTACAGTAAAAATGGGCTAATCGTTGTAAATCTGGGCTAGTTACAGTACAAAGGGGCTAATCGTTGTAAATCTGGGCTAGTTACAGTAAAAAGGGGCTAATCGTTGTAAAACGGCTAGTTACAGTAAAAAGGGGCTAATCGTTGTAAATCTGGGCTAGTTACAGTAAAAAGGGGCTAATCGTTGTAAATCTGGGCTAGTTACAGTAAAAAGGGGCTAATCGTTGTAAAACGGCTAGTTACAGTAAAAAGGGGCTAATCGTTGTAAAACGGCTAGTTACAGTAAAAAGGGGCTAATCATTGTAAAACGGCTAGTTACAGTAAAAAGGGGCTAATCATTGTAAAACGGCTAGTTACAGTAAAAATGGGCTAGTTACAGTAAAAAGGGGCTAATCGTTGTAAAAATGGGCTAGTTACAGTAAAAAGGGGCTAGTTACAGTAAAAAGGGGCTAGTTGCTATAAAACTGAGAGTAACATAATTCCATTGATTTCAGCCCAAGTTTACAAACTTAATAAGGCCATTGTGACACAGTGTCTCTCCGCTAATCATGCGGAGATAATTCATGTAGATCTTTTTTATGTGTTTATCAAATTCAGACCTTGCTCTGGACATCTGTAATTTCCCAGTTCTGAGTGAAATGAATTGCAGCATTAGCCCCTTAGCTCGGAAAATAAACATTACAACTACATTTAAAGGGAAATGGAAACAACTTTAGTGCTCGTAATGATCAGATTATCATAAGCTGATCCTTTTTATGAAGTTTGAATTGCAGAGTTGCGTTAAACACTTGTAGGTGTTGCCATTTTTCTCCTCATGCGTCAGGATTCTGGTAAAAAAAAAAAGGAGGATGCAAGTTAATTCCCTCAACTAAAAATAGGCTGAGCTCTCGTTCTGTTTTTATTTCTCTCTCTCTCTCTCTCTCTCTCTCTCTCTCTCTCTCTCTCTCTCTCTCTGTCCTTCCTTCTTGTCCAAGCAGTGAATGTGTGCACAGATTGAGTCAAATATAACCGGAGAGATTCATTTTGGAAAATATGACTGAATCGTCCCAGCTCTGGTGAGCTTCTTGACAGCCGCAGAGAACATAAACAGGGCTGCTTATGTAAGCGCGGCATGCTATCGATTACACGCAGAGTAGTTAGATGGTGGTTTGGAGGTCGGTCTGTTCCTGGTGGCTGTTTTGTCTCGGGGTGGTTTTATCTGGTGATGGGTAGAAGTCGTGACCGGCATGAAGAACATGCGGATGACTCATCACGGTTTGGTTTGTGCTGCGAGTTAGGCATTTACCGTATCGCTATTGCGATACATCATCATCATTTTGTTGGAATTTCCACCGCATTGACAGTGTGCTGCATAAAATGAGGTTAAGTCGCTGTAAAACTGGAGTAGTTTATTAATTAAAACAACCAGCAGAGTCGCATCGTCATGGCGATGATGAGCTGACTGGAAGTAGACGTTAACCTACTAACCCACTTAGCCATTTTATTTATCCTCTTATTTCTGGGGGGGTTTTGTTCTCTTTCTTATTTTAGATGAGTTTTTTAAAATGTTTTAAATCAAAAATAGAAAGTGTTAGGGTTTTATTAACATTTTGCACGTAATATGAAGAAGGAAAATAAAACCCAAATAAATTTTAAAAAAGGAAAAACAATTAATAAATTATATTTATTTATTTGTTGTTCTTTAGTTAGATAAACAAGGCAAAACTAGAATTTATTTATCAACTGTAAGCACATAATGCAAGCAGTAAAATAAAAAATAAACACACATTTATTTATGTATTTACAAAAGTAAATTTTTTTTTTTATTTTATTTTTTAATTTTGTCGTCAGATAGCCAAATAATGCGAAACTAGAGATTGTTGGCGTTTTCACTGACTTGATGCACATAATGCACGTGGTAAGATATAACCATAAAAAAATGTAAGCAGTAAAATTTTTAAAAAGTATAAAAATGTTTTAATTTTTATTTATGTATTTAAATAAAAAAGTTTTTTTTTATTTTTTTATGTAAATTTATTTTTCATTTTTTTTGTTTGGAGCTCATTAAGTGTCAGCTGAGTTTAAATGATCCAGCTAGCTAAATAATGCAAAAGATTATAAATCAATGTTTATATACACAATACAAGTAGTAACGTAATGAAAATTATTAATAATTTTTTTAACAGGTTTTTTTTTGTATTTACTGTATAAACAGCTCTTCCCTAAAAGTCACTTTTATTAAGGATGTATTAGGATATATTCACATTTCTTACTTATTTCTCTAGAATATTTAAAAGATTTCAGTAATGTATTTATGAATAAGTATCAACTGAATCAGATTGTGCATTAATTTTTGAAATCTTAAGTTAATAAATCACGTTTTGTTTGTGATATTTGATTAATAATAAATGCAGAGTTTCTGTAAAGCACTACGTTATCAGTGAGTGTAATTATCTCCATCTTACTCTGTCCGCTCTGTGTTTTTTCGTCAGGTCGTAGCGCGGCGCATCGCGTCCTGGAGCGTTACCGAGCTCGCTCTCAGGAGCAGGCCGCCCTGAACCGAGGCCTGAGCCGCTCCATGGGCTCTCTGCCCACTCACGACGAAACCGTCCAGCAGACCCCGCCTCCATCCGAGACCTCTTCCGAACCATTTGCACGACAACAAAAGGTTAAAGGACAGTTGCAGGAGCCGGACCGCCGATCGATGCCCCACCACAGGAAGAAGAACTGGGCGTCGTCCGTAGATTTAGCCTACTTGGACCCGGAATTGCTGCGTTTCGGTGCGCTGGAAGACGCCCGGCGGGGAAGCAGCGCCCTCAGTAACCGCTCCTCCAGCAGGCTGAAGTCGGCCGCGAGGGTCCGAGATGTGCCTTACGGAGATTTCGAAGGCTTGGAGGTCAGGAAGGGTCATCATCGCTCAGCGCAGTCGGTGGGCGGAGCTTATGATAAACTTCGAGAGAGATACAAGAAGTTGCACGCGCTCAGTCAGGCCATGGACGGTGAGTACGAGTTCAATCCTTCATATACACACGATACATAAATAGCCTAAAAATCAATTTCAAATAAATTTATTTTAATAATTGATCAGCCAAGAAGTCCAGTGCTTGCTAAATCATGAATAATGACTCAAAGGATGTTGTTAATATCCGGTTTAACGGATTTTATTGATTTTATTTTATTTTATTCAAGATTTTTATTTGACAGATATTTATTACCACATGTTCTATGAGATCCAAACAATATTACAAACAATAATTTTTTCCCCCCTCAATTTGTATAGCAGTATCATTTTTAATGTGGTAAATCTTTCCCTAAGGAGATGTTTATCTAACATTTATGGAAGGAGTCTCCAGTTTTAGCGCTTTGTAACAGTCAGTAAGGGGACTTTCTTGGTAACACGGCAAATCTGTTTGTGTTTTTAGCTGCTTATTTGCCGCTTTTTTAACGTAATTGAGACCCGAAGTGAACCTGTTTCCACAAAATTAAATGTTGTAAACTAGAGATGGATAAAAAGTATGATGTGATATTCTTTCATTAATTAAAAAGATGTAATTGTTGGCAACCTTTGGGGGTAATCACACACTGTTGATTATTTTCCTATAAAAGCACAACGTGTGTGTATAATGTATATGTATATGATTACACTCAGTAGCTGCTACTGTGCACACCGAGAGCCTTCCAGTTCTTAGGCAGCCCCCAATGTCAGTTTTTCTGTCGCTGTGATTTCCTGGCCCGTAAAAGCCCCGGCGTTTCCTGGCGTGAGCTGCTGCGGCGGTGCTTTAGGTGGAGGAGTTGGAGAGACTTTCTGTTTGAGTGTGTCAGACTACGCCAGATTTTTTTATGTGACTCACTGTGGCAGCGGGGTCCAGATTCCTGGAACTAATTAGGGCAATGTATAATTGTAGCCTTTCAAAAGCTGTGTGTGTGTGTGTGTGTGTGTGTGTGTGTGTGTGTGTGTGTGTGTACGTGTACGTGTAAGAGTGAGTGCTTTGAAGTGATCATTTAGCCAGAAATTAAGTGAACACACAGTATTACAGTTTGATCTGAGTGGTTTGTGAGCCATCAATCTTTTTATTTATTTATTTATTTTATTATTTTTTTGAAAGCATGACCACTTAAATTTGTGATGTGAGCCCTCAGCCAAGCCAATTCTCCGATCATGAAGTGGAATACAAAACAATTTGTATTGTAATTATGTCTAAAATGTTATGGAATTATACCAACTGATTGGTCAGAAAACGTTGATTAGTTTTCTCTAACAGCAGCTCTGACAGCAGCTCTGGCTTCAAGGCAAATCACAGGTTCGTGTTAATGCACGTGTTCTAATAGGTTATGGTTTTGGAAGGAGTCTCCAGTAATAGTCAGAGATAAAGCTGTATCTTTTCCAGCATCTTCAGGACAAGAGGAGTTTATGCTTTGTGGTTTCTTGGTTTACATCCACTTTAATTCACTGCATCAGAATGTCAGTGGGTCAAAAGTTTACATATACCAAATTGACTGTCTGTTTAAACAGTCTGGAAGACTCCAGAAATTGATGTAATGACTTTTAGAAGCTTCTGATTGGCCAGTTGTCATAATTCCGAGTTAAGTGGGAGTGAATCTGTGGCTGTAATAAAGGGCCAGTCTTTTTTTTGCCCTTGATACCATGAGAAAATCCAAGCAACTCAGCTTACAAACAATTGTATGCAAATATACAAATCTTGGGCGCACATAGGAAGGAGGCTCAAATTAACTCCCATGGATGAATGAACTTTGGTCCAGAAGGTTCAAATGAACCACAAAACGACTGCAAAAAAGAAAGTAGTGAAGGAGTTTGAGGCATCAGGTACCGAAGGAGGTACATCCAGCATTAAGAGAGTCCTACATCACAGTGGCCTGAAAGGCTGTCACAGAAGAAAGAAGCCACTACTCCGTAAGACTCCGTAAAAAAAAAAAAAAAAGCCAGACTGAAGTTTACATGTGATCACCAGGATAAAGATCTAGTCTTCTGGAGGTGTGTTCTCTCAGAGCTGTTTGGCCATAACGATCAGTGCTGTGTGTGGTGGAAAAAGTGTGAGGCTTTTAATCCTAAGAGCATCATGCCAACAGTGAAGCATGGTGGTGGCAGCATCGTGTTATGACTGAGTTACCTGATTGAGTTACACCAGTTCTTTGGGCAAAAATTCCAGCAAGGTATTGTGAGAAGCTTGTGGAAGGCTACGCCAAGTGTTTGATTCAAGTTCAGGCGAAAAGAAAATGCCACCAAATAGTAACAAAAGCCCTGTCCGGACAGGATTAAATGAGTAAGCGACTGCTTATAAGACTGGAAATAGCTCTGGCGTTAAAGTACGCCAATATGCTAGTTGTGTGTGTGTGTGTGTGTATAATGTTTAATCTGTAGTGTAGGTTTGAGTCTGAAGAGACAATGATGTGAGTAGTGAAGTCCTGAATCTGTACTTCTGAACTTCCTGTTCCTGTGTAGAAGACCGGCAGACGCCGATCTCGCGCTGTTCTCGTCTGCGTGTGCGTGTAAATCTGTTCATTCTCTTCCTGTTCTCTAACCAGCGAGTGTTTTTGGGTCAGTGAGAAACTCTCCGCGCTGGTTCCGCCACGCTGCCCGACAGGAATCTCCTCCGCTGCTATTACGACTTCAGCATGCGTAATGGACAAACCCAAATATTTTCTATTATTTCTCTCTTTCAGCTCGACGGCTAGTTTTACTCCGAACGGAGGGCAAATCGAGCGCAGAACGTTTTCTGTAGACGTGTCGTCTGGATTTTCTTTTGTGGTTTTCTTCCTTTTTGGTTTCATCTCTCCATCTCCTCACTCCGTTATTTTCCTGTTACATGCCCGTGGCTTTTGCATACAGAACTCCAGAATAATGCGTTGTGTTTTTTTTTTTGTTTGTTTTTGTTTTTTTTTAAATTAGACTTTCTGTTTTGAGCGAGACATAGCAAAAATAGAAAAAGGAAACCATTTTTTTTTTTTTTTTGAAAAAGAGGAATTACAGGAAAGAAGGAAAAAAAGGGAAATGGAAGGGGAGAGAAGAGAAATGGAAAAGGAAGACTGGAAATAAAGTAAATAAAGAAAGGATAAAAATTGGAAACGAAAGAATATATGGAAATAAAAGTTTAAAAAAAAAAGGAAAATACGAAAAGGAAAATGTGCATCTGTGTTTTTGTGTGTAGATGTTTGTGCACGTCTGGTGTTTGTGTGCGTGTGTAGATGTTTGTGCACGTCTGGTGTTTGTGTGCGTGTGTAGATGTTTGTGCACGTCTGGTGTTTGTGTGCGTGTGTAGATGTTTGTGCACGTCTGGTGTTTGTGTGCGTGTGTAGATGTTTGTGCACGTCTGGTGTTTGTGTGCGTGTGTAGATGTTTGTGCACGTCTGGTGTTTGTGCGCACGTGTAGTTTTGTGTGTGTCGGCATTTGCGCATGTTTATGCGTCTGTGTCGATGTCTGCGTGCACGTGTTGGTGTTTGTGCTTGTGTGTCAGTGTTTGTGTGCAGGTGTTGGTGTGTGTCTAGGTGTTTGCGTGTTTGTGTCCGGTTGTGTGTATGTAAGGGTATGTGAGGTTGCAGCAGTGTGCATCTGTTGGTGTGTGTGTGTATTTCTGTATTGTATAACAATGAAGCTGAACCTCACCTGTAATTATTTATTAAGATTCCTCGAGCTGCTGAACAGGAAATGAGGTTCCGCTGGTGTACAGCGTTATTTCCCACATCACAGGAATCCCCGCCTCATTTCCTGTCTGGGTGTTAATGCTTTATCCCTTTGTGTGTGTGTGTGTGTGTGTGTACATGTGTGTGCATGTGTTTGAAACAGACATTCATGCTGTTTTATAAGGAAAGAGAGAGAGAGACAGACAGTTGGGGGAGGGGCAGGTACATTTATGCCTTTGTCAGGAGTTCAGCAGGAGCTTGTTAGCGTTAGCGACTACATGTTTCGAACACACTCGAGGAGTAATAAGAACATTTATTATTGCACTCCACGTTAAAAAAAAACGATAAATAAAAAGAGTTTCGTTCTCTTCTAATAAATCCCCGGCTCTCGTTAATCCAGCGCTTGTGAGTGTTTTATTAATAGCGCAGAACAGCCTTAAAAAAAAAAAAAAATAATAAATAAACCTTTTCTCCTGCAGTTGAAATAACTGAAGTCTTCTCGCCTGGCAGCAATGACTTCATTCATCTTCCTTCAGCTCTTTAGTTTTCCTTTCTACAGATGAAAGTCGTTTGCGTGTCTGACCCGAGTGTCAGTAATTAACGGTCCCTCATCCATCCATCCTTTCTTCCTTCCTTCCATCCATCCTTCCTTCCTCCCTTCTCTTTCTCTTTCTCTCTGTTTCTCTCCTTTCTTTTCTTCTTTTAAGAAAAAGGAAGAATAAAAAGAACAGCAGGATAAAGTAAACCAATAAAGGAAAAAGGAAAAAAGCAGAATGAAGAAAAATAGGGGGAAAAGAATAAAGGAAAAACTTTTTTTTTTTTTTTAAAAGAAGACAGAATAAATAAAAAAGAAGGAAGTATAAAGAAAGAAATTAAGGAAGCGATTTAAAAAAAAAAAGAGAGAGAGAGACAGAATAAGATGGAAAGAAGGAGACAAAAGGGAGTGGAAAGAGAGACCAAGAAAGAAAAAGGTGAAAAGAGAAAGCAGAAATGGCAAAAAAAAGGGAAAGAAAGAAAGAAAGAGAGAAGCAATCAACGAGAGAAAAAGAAAAGAAAGAAAGAAAGAAAGAAGAGTTGATGGCCTTGAAGGGGATTTATTTCCCCAGCCTGAGCTGCGTCATGTTAAGTCATTGTGCAGAAGCTGTACGCGTTTGACCTTTGACCTTTATTCTGTCGCTCATGACCTCGTTTTGCACTAGTTTGTGATGTAGAGACGCCGGCATGAGTTTAAACGCAATCACTGTGTTCAAGCATGAATAGGGAGAACGTTGTAGAGATTTCCAACACACACACACACACACACACACACAGGTGCGACGTGCCGGCTCAGCCTCATTTCCCCCGTCTGTGTTTGTGTTTGTCGGCGGACCGTACCAATCTGTTCTGAGGATCTGGTGTTGTGTTGGAGTGGGCGGAGCTTCGTGCTCCACTGCCGCCGAGTGCCGCGTTCAGACTCGCTCTATTTGGTGAAGTTTTGCTTCACTGTATTTTTTTGTTTCTTTATGGTTTCCATTTTCTCTTCATGATTGATGAGTGAACAAGAAGCACAGCGTTATTAATCACAGTGGGATTTAATTTACACACTGTGGTTTAATCTGTAACACACAGTGGTTTAATCTGTAACACACAGTGGTTCAATCCGTTACACACTGTGGTTTAATCTGTAACACACTGTGGTTTAATCTGTAACACACTGTGGTTCAATCTGTAACACACTGTGGTTTAATCCGTTACACACTGTGGTTTAATCTGTTACACACTGTGGTTTAATCCGTTACACACTGTGGTTTAATCCGTTACACACTGTGGTTTAATCCGTTACACACTGTGGTTTAATCCGTTACACACTGTGGTTCAATCCGTTACACACTGTGGTTTAATCTGTAACACACTGTGGTTTAAGACGTTACACACTGTGGTTTAAGACGTTACACACTGTGGTTTAAGACGTTACACACTGTGGTTTAAGACGTTACACACTGTGATTTAATCTGCACAAGTGGTGGTTTAATCTGCGCACACTGGATTAACCTATAAACTCATTAACCTCACGTTTGTTTTTGATATTAATAAAATATTAAAAACAAGTGTGTACAGCTCTTATGTCACATCCATTTAGTGCAGGGTGTGTGTGTGTGTGTGTGTGTGTGTGTGTGTGTGTGTGTGTGTGTGTGTGTGTGTGTGTGTGTGTGTGTGTGTGTGTGTGTGTGCGCGTGCTCAGTGTTTTCAGAGGGTCAAAGAGAGGGGGGAAAAAGCAGAAAGAGCAGGAACAAAAACACAAGGAAAGAAGAAAGAGAGGGAGAAGAAATG
This sequence comes from Pangasius djambal, assembly GCA_022985145.1. Classification (NCBI taxonomy): domain Eukaryota; kingdom Metazoa; phylum Chordata; class Actinopteri; order Siluriformes; family Pangasiidae; genus Pangasius; species Pangasius djambal. The sequence continues at coordinate 23,150,714 of CM040989.1, read as the reverse complement.
AAGAGGAAAAAAGGACAAATAAGGAGCAAGAGAAATGCAGAAGGAAGGAAAGCGAAATGGCGAGAGAAGGAAGGAAGATGAGAAATGGCGAGGAAAAAACGAAGGCAGGAATGAATGGCATTGCAAGAGAAAGGAAGAAAGACGGAAAGGAGGAGCGAGAGAAATGTGGGAGGAAGGAGTAAATGGAGAGACATAGAAGGAAGGAGAAAAGGATGGATGGATGGATGGATGGATGGAAAGAAGGAGAGAAATGGATAGAGAAAGAAAGAATGCAGGAGTAAGGGAATTGAGAGAGAAAAAGGAAGGAAGGCAGGACAGAAAGAACGAAGGAGAGAAATGGATAGATGGAGGGAAGGTGAAAAAAATAGAGAGAGAAAAAAGAAAGAAGAGAGTAAAGAACACTTTTTTTCCCCCCTTATATATGTACTTACGCACAGCACTTCTACTTACACACACACACACACGTATACGCACACTCCTCTACACGCCCTCCTCTCCCTTCCTCCTGGTGTGTATTGTGTGTAGCGCAGCTCCAGGTGTGTGTGTGCGCGTGTGCGCGTGTGTGTGTGTGTGTGCGTTGCGTGCACATTAGTGTGTTTATTTGAAGACCTGCTTTTCTTCACACAGATTTATCGAGTGTTGCATAATTTTGGAAAACAATAAACGTCAGTGTGGTGACTGCGACTCCTCCTCATCACGCCATCCCGCTGTTGATTATTTTCCCACAACAGCATGCCACCGAGCGTCTTATTCCTTTACTTACGCTTAATTTTACTAAAGTTTTACGTTTCTAAACTGATGCAGTGCAGCCATTAGAGCTGAAATATCCTCGTTGCATTATGGGTAATACAGAAGGCCCAACTATAGCATGTGAGCGCTAAATGTGCGTCGTTAAACAGAAACGCCGTCCAGAATGCTGCTTATGTAAAGCACACGGGCCGGATTTACAGGTTGAGCCGAACTTGTTACAAGATGCCGTGTCATAACTGGAAAGAAACAAGGGCAGAGTTTAAATAGTCACAGTTTAGATAGAGACACACACACACACACACACACACACTTTGGAGAAAGGTTCGGCTACAGTCTGAACTCGCTGAAACACCTAGCTTATGGGGGGGAAAAAATCAAATAAATAAACAGCTTACTCTAGTTAGCAGTTTTAAGACACGTCCCAAACACTAAGATGTAATTAACCCAGGAACATCTGTATTTTAACACAGAAACGTGTATTTTAACTCCGGAACATCTGTATTTCCAAACTGTGCTGAAAATATCAGTGTGCTGTTTTAGAAATAAATAGAATTTAGCATTTGAATTGATTTTGTGTGTTGGTGCATGAGATTCCTGCATATTGGATGTAAAACAGAATGAATTATGACTAATTTGTGTGTGTGTGTGTGTGTGTGTGTGTGTGTGTGTGTGTGTGTGTGTGTGTGTTTTCAGACCCTATGCACACACACAGGAGTTATCAGAGTGACTACAGCTCATCCAGTGAGAGTCCATCAGTAACGTCATCAGACCCAGACTACAGACATTGTGAGGATCTCTGTCTGTCTGTTTCTCTTTCTCTCTCTCTCTTTCTCTCTCTCTCTCTCTCTCTCTCTCTCTCTTACACACACACACACACACACACACCCCTTTATACTTCCTGGACTAAAAAAACTCCACAAACATCAGGCTATGTTCTGGTAAATGTAGTTGGATAAACAGATGAATGGGTGATGGATGTGTGAATAAGTTTATAGATGGATGGATAGGTGGAGAGATAAGTGGTAGGCAAGTGAATAGATAAGTGAATGGATAGATGTGTAGCTGGATAAGTGGATGAATGTACATGCGGATGAATAATTGAATAGATAAGTGGATGCACAGGTGGTTGGAGGGATGAATAAACATATGGGTGGATGAATAAATGGATGAAGGGGTAGTTAATTGCATGGATAAATAAGTAAATAGATAAGTGGGTGGATAGAGAGATGGATATTTAGATAGATAATTGGATGGACGGATCAGTGATTGGTAAGTGGATGGATGGGTGGATGAATGTATATGTGGATGGATAGGTGGATGAATGAATGACTAGATAAGTGTATGGATGGATGAGTGCATAATAATATGGTTGGGTGAATAAACAGATGGATGGAAGTATAATTGGATGCCTAGATACATGAATGGATGAGTGAATGGTGATTGATGGATGAATGTAAACAGAAGGATGGATGGATGGATATAGTGAATGGATGGATGCAAGTCTAAGAAAATTGGAATGTAAATGTAATCTGAGTTACGCACTTTGTAGACATTTTAGTGTAATTATTGAAAAAAAAAAAAAAGATTTAGAAACAAAGCAGTTTGGCCTCCTCTCCTTTTTTTAAAAAAAATTTAATCGCACCTCTTCGTCACAGCGTGGTGTAGTGATGTGTCTGAAAGTGATTTTCGTGACTACAGACGGATGGAAACGGTCGAGACGTCGAGCAGAAATGTCACGTTAATGTTCATTTCCTCTCACGCAGCTAAAAGGCCGGATGAGCTGAGGCGCTTCAGTTCACAAGTTGGACTGGCTGAGAACGACGGCATGCCGCAGAGACACAGGTACTGGCCCTAACACACACACACACACACACACACACACACACACACACACACACTCACTCACTCACTCACTCACTCACTCACTCTCTGTCTCTCTGTCTCTCGTCACATCCATCCTCTGCTTTATATTGAGGCTTCATTTGTCAAGATAGTGACATTTGTTGATGTTTTTTTTTCCATTGGTTGTTACGGTTGTGGTACTGACCAGAATGTTGCGATTTCAAACCTCAGCCAGATTCCCAAACGCTCAAATGACCCCAGCTCTCTGACTAATTGCCCCCAGAATCAACCCCGGGGCAATAAATGAGTCTGCCATTAACTAGACTTATTTGCGCCAAAGGTAGATTAGTGGTTAACAACCTGCTGCTATGGCGTAAGTGTGAACAGGAGCTAACTAGTTTCACAGATGTTTCACAACATTAAATGTAGCTATTAATGGATAAAAAGTATGATGCGGTATTCTGAAATAAATGAGAAAAAAACATAACAGTGAACAAACTAAATCTGTGCTATAAGAGGAATAAAACACTTCAGGAGGCACTGTTCTAGAAAAATGATCAATTTCAGAGCGGTAGCAGTGACTCCTTCATCACACCACGCCGTCACTGATTACTTTCCTGTAACAGCACAACACCTGAGTGTTTTAGTGCTTCCAATTTGATAATTAGTCACTATTTGATAATTAGTCATGAGTTATTTTCTCATTATTGGGCTCATTATTTATTATTTATTCGCTTGTAGCTTTTCCTTCGACCCGCATTTACCCGCAGGTTCATTTGTTCTCACGAGTGTGTTTTACACAGCGTCACAAAAATGTTGTCCACAATGTCGTCTAACCTGTGAGTGTTGGGAATAGAAATGTGTTCACAGGACAGATTAATCTTTATCTTTTTCAAACATTGGCTGCTGTCGGTGGTTTCAGGTGTGAATTGAGCCATTTGAAATTCTTACTAAATCTGGATGTGGGTTAAAAAAAAAAAAAATTTGTCTGCTTCACTAGAATTGATTTATATTTTTTATATTAATGAGTTTCGGTATTTTCTCTCCTTTTGGCCAGAGAGACGATGAGGGGTTTTTTTCTTTCTGGGTTTTTTCTGTTTGTATTTGTTTTATTATTGTAATTTTAATATTTATTTATTTATTTATTTATTTATTTATTTATTTGTCCTCCTTAGAGGACAATAACAATTTTGTAATCAATATATAAAATTACGTTTTTAATTTAAATGATTAAATCTGCTTTTAAGAGAGAAAAGAAAAGAACTGAAAAGAAGAAGAGAAAAAAGAAAACTATGCTGTGCATGTGTGTGTAATAGGTGAGATAAGGAGAACACGGATATGGTGTTAATTTGACCCCTGTATTGCTGCTAAGATTGAATAGATATCCCTCGGAGATAAATTGCTCAGACCACGGCTACCTGAGGATTAGCGTTGCGTTTCTGCCGATGCAACTCTGATGTGCAGGATTGCAGTCTTCGAGTTTGCCTCAGTGGTTCCCTCTAGTGGTCAATGCAGTCATTTACACAATTGATCCAAAGTGCAGTGGAGTCTGGGATTTGACCTCACAACCTACTGGTAGATTAACGACTAGCAGAACAAATCTCCTGCGTGTTTCGTGCATCCTGCAGTGCGTTGACCCCCTGTTCCCCTGCTCCCTCCGAGATTAGGCTGCATGATGTCGGGCAGGAGGAGGCGTTCAGGACGGAGTTGCTGATGTCCAGGCCGGAGGACGGGATGCGGAGACTGCAGACCCAACTCTCCCGCTCCAGCATTTACCCCGGAGACGAGCCGCGCGCTTCCATTAACGACCTGCGGGAGGCGATGAAGAGCAGCATGATGGACATCAGCAGCCTTCAGAGTCGCAAAGCCAAGGTGAGAGATCGCTCACAGGAAGTGTGTGTGTGTGTGTGTGTGTGTGTGTGTGTGTGTAACTTTTTACCTCATGAAAATGACCAGATTAATTTCATATATATTATACACACACATGCGTGTGTGAGTATTTATTTACTCAGTAATTGATTCATTCATTTATTTATTTACTCAGTTATTAGTCAACTTTTTTTTTTTTTTTAAGATTTTGAATTATATCTATGTTAATTAACTCGGTTTACTTCATATAACTTGTCTATTTGTAAACATTTACATTTTTGTTTCTTTTCATACATTTTTTTTTTCTTTATTCAATTTTTTTAATTGTTTTATTTAGATGTATATACTATTTAAAATGTTGGTGCTGAGCAATAAATCAACCATAAAATTCTTAACCGCATTCTTATTAGATAACATTAATTATGTTTCATAGTTTTTTTGGGGTTTTTTCAGTTCACTTCAAAGAGTGTGTGTGTGTGTGTGTGTGTGTGTGTGTGTGTGTGAGAGAGAGAGAGAGAGAGAGAGAGTGAGGTTAGTCTGATTATACAGGAATTTAAATAATAAAATAATCCTCTCTGTCTGTAGAATTTTTTCGGTCCCGAGTTTGCGAAGATGTCCACTGAGCCGTGCGTGGTTCTGAACGTTCCCTCTTCCATAATGGTAAGGCGCAGAAATTTGCATATATTTGCATGTCCTGCCTTTAGGATGTTGATCTTATTGGTGGAGAGGTTACTGGTCCTCCCACTGACTAAAGTGTGTGTGCGTGCGTGTGTGTAGAATAAGCGCGGGAAGGTGGAGGAGAGCCAGCGGAAGTTGTTTGTGGTGCTGCTGAACGGTCAGAAGCTGGAGGTGAGCTGTGACGTCAAGGCCGTGTGTAAGGACGTGTTGGACATGGTGATCGCACACGTGGGTCTGGTGGAGCATCACCTCTTTGGCCTGGCTTACCTTAAAGGTGAGACTAGATTAGTTCAGGGAAATATCGTGACCTGCCTCACTGGGAATAAACTGAGAAATCTTTCAGTTTTTTAATTGCTCGATGCTGTTTTCCTGAGACAATATAACAGATAGAAGTGACTACACTTCCCTCTCCGTCAAGATTGCACGATTATGCCTCCCTCTCATTGTAAACCGGTTTTGCTTGGTCGTCATTTGCATATTAGAACCTGATTGGCTCTTAGATTTTATGATGCGTCAACACTTTCCTGTTTCTAACACTAATTTGGGTTTTCTGATCAGATATTCATTCCCTGTCTTCTTTCAAATTAAAGCAAAACAGTGTGACCAGTCAGTCAGTTTCCCCAAAAGGATTTAAACATAAACACACGTTATAAAGTTGAATGTAATTTGAACTTCATACGCATGATGCATGTTAGGGCTTACATCACAATTACAAACTCTGATCAGATGACAACTCAGCAATTCAGCACAGCATGGTGTGCCAGCTCTGGCTTTATTTTCGGGTTGTTTTTCTAGATGACGAGTTCTTCTTCATCGACTACGACGGCAGAATCTCGAAGGTGGCTCCAGACGGCTGGAAAGACGATCCAAAAAAAAGGAAAACGGACATCAACTTCACTTTATTCCTGCGCATCAAGTTCTTCCACGATGACGTCAGCTTCATCCAGTACGAGTTTTTAGACAATGTGTTCACTCTTGTGTTTGTGACTACAGGATTTTCTCTTGTTTGTCTTGGCTTTAGCTGAGATTGAATCAGAGCTTGTTTTATGCGGAATATTTTGACAAAATTCAATTCAGTTTTATTTGTAATGGACAATGGACATTGTCACAAAGCGGCTTTACAGAAATATATAAACTCAGGATATGAATTAAAAATTTATGAATTTAGCTCTAATGAGCGAGCCAGAGGTGACGGTGGTGAGGCAAAACTCCCTGAGACGACAGGAAGAAGAAACCTTGAGAGGAGCCAGACTCAAAAGGGAACCCATCCTCAGCTGGATGACAGCAGATAGTGCGATTATAAATAATTCCCTTCTATAACAGTTTACTGTATGTTCAAATAGTGCAGTTGTGTAACCAGGAAACTGATTATAGGCTAATGGCTGCCGAATGTCCTTATATTCATGTTGAGGGTCTGGGACAGCGATTGTAGAGTTGCATGACACCCAAAAACCTGTTCGCACACTGCGATATGCAGAAACTGCCTCTCACTGGCTCTGCACTCGTACTCTGCACAATGACGATAAAGAATGCATCGAATCTAGCAATAGAAACTTTTAAAATATCTTTAAATATTTCATAAAGATAAAAAGAACATTAAGCATTAAAAATATAATGATAGTAATCAAGCAAGCCTATTACTTTTGTTTATTTTTATTTAGTTAGAGATGATCTGCGGTCCATCACTATAGGATTTTTTTTTTTTTTTTTTTTTTTTTTTTGGCAATAATACACGTTTGGATTCCTCTGATCAAAATTATTGGCATCCAGCCCCAGTGCTTCATGAGCTGCACATTTTATATTTTTCTTCTTTTGATTTTTTTTTTTAATTTATTTATTTATTTTCTTATTTTTAAAGCTTGCTTATATCTTTCCATTTCTTTTCCACATACCCTGTCGTCTTCTTGTTTGGTTTTCCTAAGGCACCCCATGACCAAGCACCAGTACTACTTGCAGTTGCGGAAGGATATTTTGGAGGAGCGAATGCGTTGCAGCATGGAGAACGCGATGATTTTGGCCTCTCTGGCGCTGCAGGCTGAGATCGGCGACTACCAGCCCGAGGTAAAAAAAAAAAACAACAACATAAAATTCAAGTGATCGACAATCTGATGTACTGTGGCAGGCATAAGTATTCATTCACTTGAATTTTTCCACATTTGGTCATGTTAAATCCTGGAACGTAATTGGGATTCACGAGTCCCAGACATTAATTTAAAGGGAATAAATCAGACTTGTCTTCATGGTTTCTCTCAGCTCCATGGAAAGACGTATTTCAGGACGGAGCATTACCTTCCTGCTAATATTATGGAGAAGCTGGACCAAAGCTCCATGAAAGAGGAACTCTCCAAACTGCACAGCAACTACTACGGAGCCAAAGAGGACGAGGCTGAGTTCGAGTTCCTTAAGGTGTGTGTGTGTGTGTGTGTGTGTGTCCGTGTGTGTGTGTGTGTCCGTGTCCGTGTGTGTCCTTCCTCAAGGGCCGCTTGTGTCCCTCAGGGAACTGTATAAGGTTCAATTCTGTTAATGTTCTATATTAATATTTATCCCACACCAGATGTTGATTAATTTTCTATAACAGCAGCTCTGACAGTAGTGCAGCTGCAAATCACAGGTTTATATTAATGCGCTCGTTCTAATACGTTATTGTTTCTATAGTAACAGCTCATTCACATAAACTAAACCTAATTATAAAAATGTTTTTCTTATTTAATACAGAAAAACGTGTGTAATCATTGATATGGTGAAGTTTACTTAAGCTTTATGGAAGGAGTCTCCAGTGTCAGGGTTTTCCGACATCTTCAGGACGGAGGTCTTTGCAGTTCTCTGTAACATTGCAACAAGTGACATTGTACATTAAATGTAACTAAAAATGGATAAAAAGCATGACGTGTCGTTCATAATGAAAAAATTGTAACTGCCGAGAAGTTGCTGTTGTATAAGAGGAATAAAACACTTTAGGGCATGCGGTTATAGGAAAATAATCAACTTCAGTGATGTAACAGTATCTCCGCTTCGTCGCACCGCGCCATTGTTGATTATTTTCCTATAACAGCATGACACGGAGTGTTTTAATCCTTACATGCACCACGTGCTATGTCCGTGGAGCACGTTAACTCTTAGTCCAGAAAGGGCAGCATTTCTTTTGTACATAATGTGACACGCAAAATAAGTTGCGGTTAGTAAGAAATTGCGCTGACGCACTTTTTTAGACGAGTTCAGTCTGTGCTTCCGTGAGAGTTTTAATGATTGAAAACATAGCAGCTGTTTTTTCTGACAGTGGTAAAACCCAGATCTTTCCATTTGGGCCAGTTTGGGCTTTACGTGTATTTTTTTTAGGCAGAACATTTGGATCAGCCGGATTTCTGTGTGCCAGTGAAACGGGAAGAACACAACGTTGTGGTTGTCTGGGGTTTTTTGGGTTGTTGGTTTTTTGTTTTTTTTTTTCCCCCTCTTTCCTACTAGAAGCACATCTCAGCCATCTTGGACTGAGAGTGTACAGAGTACTTAATCTTTATTACCGTCTGTTCACTTCTTCCGGATTAAAGACTTAAAAATATCAGTGTTAAAATAAAGCATGGACATGAGCATATAAGTTACACATTTATTCATTTTATATTTTTATAGATTTTTTCCCCTCCTTTTCGGTTTTAAATCCTCTATTTTGTAGACATCCCCCTCCTTCAGTCTTGAATCATTAGTTTCATTATATATATTTTTCTCGTATCACCCAGCCTTACACAGCACATTTTGAACATGTATATAAATGCATTACATGGATTAACGTGAAACGCTTTGGTCGAGAGAAATTTAAGAATTTCAGTCCAATTTGCTGTCATGTTAATCGTGGTTTACATTTAGAGTGCCCTCTTGTGGCTGTGCACAACATACATACACCCTCATCATTCTTTCTTCAGTTTTCTGTGATTCAATTGAACGTTGAGACTCTGAGCAACGCTACATCATTATGTTTAATCTGTTTTTATTAATTGGGATTTCCCTGCTCATCATTTTTAAGGTTCATTTTCTGGTGTTAGTTATTTCTAACTTTAAGGTCGGGGTGATCTCGTATTATGCGGTTGGATAGGATGGGATGGGATGAGGTGTGTTGGGATGTGATGAGATGTGATGGGACGAGGTGAGATGGGATGGATTAGGATGGGAGGAGGTAGGATGGGAATCATTGGGATGGGACGGGGTGTGATGAGATGGGATGGATTGGGATGGGATGAGGTGTGATGGGATGGATTGGGTTTGGATGAGGTGAGATGAGATGGGACAGGGTGTGATGAGATGGGATGGATTGGGATGGGATGAGGTCTGACAGGATGGGATGAGGTGTGAGGGGATGTGATGAGATGGGATGAGGTGTGAATGGATGGGATGAGGTATGATGGGATGGATTGGGATGGGATGAGGCGTGATGGGATGAGATGAGGTGTGTTGGGATGTGATGGGATGGGACAGTGAGATGGGATGGATTAGGATGGGAGGAGGTGGGATGGGAATCATTGGGATGGGACGGGGTGTGATGAGATGGGTTGGATTGGGATGGGATGAGGTGTGACGGGAATGGATGGAATGAGGTGTGATGAGAGGGGACGAGGTGAGGTGAGATGTGATGGATTGGGTTTGGATGAGGTGAGATGAGATGGGATGAGGTGTGACAGGATGGATTGGGATGGGATGAGGTGTGAAGGGATGGATTGGGATGGGATGAGATGAGATGGGATGAGGTGTGAAGGGATGGATTGGGATGGGATGAGGTGTGACGGAATGAGATGAGATGTAATGTGATGTGATGGGTGTTTGTCTGGGTGCTGTAGGTGAGTCAGCGGCTGACGGAGTATGGCGTTCACTTCCACCGCGTGCTGCCAGAGAAAAAATCTCAGACAGGAATCCAGATGGGCGTCTGCTCTAAAGGCATCCAGATCTTCGAGGTACTGAACGGAAACCGTACGCCGGCGCTGAGGTTCCCCTGGAGAGAGACCAAGAAGAGCTCCTTCACCGTAAGAGCGGCATGTTACACACAGCATATAAACATGTATCATACGTATATTACAGCATCATGTATGTTACCTGCTCCTGAACTCTCAAATGCCGAAAGAAAGAAAGAAAGGATATTGGCATTCAGTAGTTGTACACAAATAGCCAAATAGTTCGGCTGCTGAATAACAAAAAAACAAACACATCATGCAGAAGCCTGTAGATGGTGTGTGTGTGTGTGTTCCAGAAAAAGAAGATTTGTCTGCAGAACTCATCAGATGGGATCAAACACGTGTTCCAGACAGACAGTCAGAAGACGTGTCAGTATCTGCTCCAGCTGTGCTTAGAGCAGTACAAATTCCACCAGCAGATGAAAACACGGCAGAGCAACCAGGAGCAGCAGGAGCTCGGTACCAACGCAGTCACTCGTCCCCGCGCACTCACTCATCACCACCATCTCTCATCACCGCACTCACTCGTCCCCGCGCACTCACTCATCACCGCACTCACTCGTCCCCATGCAGTCACTCATCATTTGTACTGCTCTGTAAAAAATAAATAAATAATAAAAATTTAATTGAAAAGCTCTTGTGTAACAAAATGGCAGCTTGCAGCAAAGCATGAATAAAAAATTTGCAAAGCATGAATTCTTCCTCTTTTTTTCCCCCCCTTTCTCTTCATGTAGAAAACTCTCCTCTGAACATGCTGCAGTACTCTGTGGGTCCTGAAAGCCTGGGCCGGGCCGTTAGCTTAGCCAGCCTAGCAGCTAGCGCTACAATGAGCACCCGCTCCAACCCAGACAGCCTGAAGAGGATGTCGAGCTCAGAGGAGCGAGCTTTTCCTGCCTTCAGCACAAACTCCAGCTCCAGGATGAAGAGCCGCTCTCATCACAACCTGGGCGAGCTGCCCGA
>CM040989.1:23132181-23137181 GCA_022985145.1 Pangasius djambal | reverse complement strand
ATAACCTCCTTGGTCAAAATATACATCTTTAACATTTTAACACAAGATGATTTGCCCAAATGGGCGCATATACAGGGAAAAGAGTATCTGGTGTTAAAGTAGAGCCTTGTGGAACACCGGATTTAATCATACTACACGTTAAAGAGATGAAAATACGAACACAATTGTTTTGATGAGCTAAAAATTGATCAATTAAAATTTTCCTGAGTAAATAAACATTTATAGTGTATGATTTTTTAGTGTCCTTCATCTTTTTAGAAAATTTGAAGCCAGTACTATTGAAAACAGTGACGACGATGCTTCATAGCGTGTTTTTTTTTTTTTTTTTTTTTTTTTTTTTTCTTGGATCAGTTGGTGATGTGCTTGGTCATAATGTCCATGGCAGGTTTAGACACGATGCTGCTTTTCTGATCTGAACATCAAACCCGTCTGTCTCACAGACTCTCCTTCAGATCTCTCCCACTACAAAGACAAGTCGAGACAGGAAGTAGACGTGGATTCTTCTTCCGAGGAGCTGGCTCATACCTTCCCTCCCTTCTTCGGTAAGAACGTAGCAGGAAGCTTCCCACAGACACAACTCAACGGCGTGCACCAGAAAGATGAAAGCGGGGCTGACTCCACCCCTCCGGCGCTGCCCCCCAAAACCAGGAAATCCAAAGGCCCTGAGGCCCCGAAAGAGCCGGAGATCTCGGACAGAGGCGACTCGGACATGGACGAGGACACACACTCGAGTAACCAGGACAAGCAAAAGTCTATGAAGGTAGTGTCCGAGATCATAGTGATTTGATTTGTTTTAGAGCTTAGCGTGAATGATTTCTTGTTTGTTGTAGAAAGATGATTATCTTCTGTTTGTATTTTGTATTTCATATTTTCAATAAATGCTCGATTACTTGAAACAATGTGAAGGATGAGTCTGAGGAAATGAAATGGACATGTTTATTACTTAATCTAATTTTAGAAAATATCTTTGCATTGCTGACGTGCTTTATTGTTACGGTCCTTCATGTTCTCGGTTTTAATGGAGTAAACGTAAGGTATTGCAGGTCAAAAGAGAAGTACTAAGACACAAGAACTCCGTTATACTGTCAGTATCATTTAGTTAGCCTGCCTTGGTAGTGTTTTTCTTTTTTAATTTTACAATAAATAAAGCACATAGATATCATCACACACACTTACCTTTTTAAAAGAATAGTTTAGCTAAACGTTTGTGAGTTTACCCCAAAGGCCAATCAGCTGAGCCATATTTGCTATCTGACATTTACATCTTTAGATTTGCACTCAAGCTACAAGGCTAATGTAGCTAATAAGTAATGGACGCTTGTAGCCGCCACGTTATCATTGTGCAATCCGCATTGACTAAAACAGCTGTGTGGACTTGTTCAGTGTCTCAAATGGAGAACCACTTGTGATGGTTTCTGTCTCTAACACTGGCTCTAACACTGTTGCTAGGCGATCGGGAAATACGGAAACAGAGCATCTGTTGTCTTTTATATGGACAGAGTGATAGAAACGAGGTAAAGTTGTCTGGAGTATGAACATTTTGTCAAATGTGTTAAATTACTAAGAAAAAAACACCAAAATTACTGTATGTTAATAATGGAAAAAAGAAAAGGAGGGGAGGATCTTGTAGAGATACAAATAACGGTAGCCGAATAACCTTTTTTTTTTTTTTTTTTTTTTCCAAATTTATTCACTCCACACCTGCAATCATATTCTGTCAGGAGGCGTGGCCTAAAGTTGGGAGTTCCAATTAAATTTATATATTTATTTTAAATATGGGCTTATTTTGCTATTTGTTTTAAACCTGTTATGTACAGATTTTACAGTTTTTTACTAAAGTGAGTGGGCGATTTAAGTATACAGTTAGCACAGTGCTAAACTGGTGGCTATAAGCTTCTCTTAATTGTTAGCTACTTTAGCTTCGTAGCTCTGGTGCGAAACAAAAGAAGCAAAACATATGATGTCAAACATGCCTTCTTTAATTAACTACAATTGTGCTAAACTGGCCAAACTGTTCAATAATACGTATGAAGAAAAGTGTACCAGTAATTTAAACTCTTGTGCAGCACATATACATTTAATATAAATGTTATTTTGGGATTTCCATAAAAAATTCCTCCTCCACAACTCTCGGCTAACTGCCTGTTTTGACCTTGAATTGCATTTTTGAATGTGGATGCAATCTGTGAATGCATGATGCTGACCTGCACAAAGCGCAACGCTTGAGACCCTTAACCCTGTAACCTCTGACCTCTCTCGACCCCTGCATGCCCTCCCCCCAGGCTGTGGCCTTACGTGTGTGTATTTACGCAGCTCTTCTCTGTTTGCAGGACGTCTCCGTCATGGACGGATTAAGTGATAGTGGCCCAGCAGTCAATAGTCTCCAGCCTGGAGATCTATTTGACGTTGAGCTGTCCAAAATAGACAGCAGTCTGGGCATTAGTGTCACGGTACTGTTCGGAAAGGTTTTCACTCTCTCTTTATTTCTTCCTTTTTCCCCTTTTTTGTTTACTTATTGCTGTGTGTGTTTTGTTGCTGTGTTTCCCCTCCTCCGTAGCCGGTGCTGCTTTTTTTTTGAAGCTCCTGGCTTGGCTTCAGTTTTGGGGAAAGTAGTGGCTCTCTTGGCATTTGCATGCAGGTTTTTACAAGCATTTTGAAATGAACTCCTCCATCTCGCTTTGTGCACGGTAAAACCCGAAACACGTTACAAACACGGTAGCAGCACGACTGGGGCAAATCAGATCCTTAACATTTACCTCCAGCTCTTATTTAACACACCTGGCTCTTCTATTCAGGCTCTGATTTTATCCCAAACAACAGAATTCACATCCAGCTAGTGCTTTTAGCCATTTTGGGAAATGTTCCAAATACTACAACTCACTGATTTGGTTCAAACAAAAAAAAAATTATTTTTTTTTCCCCCAAATGCTAGTATGGAACCGTGTATCACCCGTAATGCACTACTGCTGTTAAATGAAATTCCTGAATTTGTGCTTTCAACATTGGAAACACACAATATGCTTGTTTAAAGTGGTGAGAACACTGTTGCTAGGCAACAGGGAAACATGGACACTAAGCATAAGCTGGCTAATGACTGAGGTACAATGTTTAGGTAGCAACAAGTAACGGTTGTCATTTATATGCATAGTAAAGCCCAAGTAACTGTAGAAATTAGACATAGTTGAGTCAAGAATATCAACATTCGCCTCAGATGTGTTGTTAAATTACTAAATTTACCATATGACTAAAATTACACAGTAACTGCATGATAACTGATGTGTGTTATAAAGGAAATATGGACACAGAGCATAAGCTAGCTAATGACTGAGGCATGATATTTAGCTAGCTAGCAAATAGCCAGTGTCTTTTATATAAACAATAAAGACAATGTAACAGTGGAAACTAGACAAATTTGTCAAGGACATCAACATTTCACACAGATGTGGTGTTGAATTACTAAGAAAAGGCATAGTGTGACTAAAATTACACAGTAATTACATGGTAAATACACTAGCACCGACAGCTAACTTGTGTCTGTTTTAAAGTCACACTGTTGCTAGGCAACTGGGAAATATGAACATACCCCATAGGCTAGCTAATGACTCTGAGGAATGCAGAAAGGAGACAAAGTTGTCAGGAATATCAACATTTGCCTCAGATGTGTTGTTAAATTACTGAGAAAACATTGTGTATGAATAAAATTACACAGCAAATACACTTAGCAGCAAAGTAGCTAGTTAGCAAATAGCCATTGTTTGTTTTTTATATGGACAGTAAAGGCAGAGTGAAAGTCGAAACAAGACAGAGTTATCAAGAATATCAATATTTCCTTCAGATGTATTGTTAAATTATGATAGAAAAAAAACATTTTGTATGAATAAAATTATACAGTAATTACACTTAGCGATGACTGCTAACTGCAAATGGCGAATGGCTTTGTGGCTTCCGTTAGATTCCTGCTTCATGTTTTCATTATTTTCCGTGTTTGTTTGTTTGTTTGTGTAAAGAAATAAAACGTAAAGGTAGCATAAAGTTAGTCATTGCAATGACGCAGATTTGTTTAGCATCCTTGTGCCCTCAGTCAAGTTTTAGCTGTGTGTGTTTAGGAGAAATGCTACTTCTTATGAACCGCTAATTAGTTGATTAGCTAGCAAAAAAAAAAAAAAAACCACAACACACCAACACGTCCAACTCTATCCTTTCTACTAAGTCATCTTTTTCATGTCAAACAACAGTTTCTAAGCATTATTTGCTTTTAAGAGTAAATTCTACCAAGAACTCGTGTATCAGACATTAGCATTTGGGATGCAGTTCTTGATTAGCTCTTGATTATCAGGTGTGTTGAATAAGGATTGGACCTGAAATGTGAAGGATGTGAAGCTGTTTATCCTGAAGCAGCATCACAGCCCATGTCTGATAGTTTACACGAGATTTAAAGAAAAATAATAATAATAAATAAAAAAAAAATAAAGGTATTGCTAAGTGATAGTGGTGTTGGATTGCATTAGACGTTCACTGTCTCAGCTTGCTGCAGTGTGATTTCTGTCTCGGATTGATTTTTTACGTGCTTTGCATTACCCTCCAATCTAAATCAATCCTGTTAGTAATCATGATTTACTGTTCATTCCGAGAGCAATAACGATCCTACAATATTCACAAATTAATAAATGAGCTGGTTTTACTTGGCATTGATTAGAGCTTGGTCCACGTAATGACTGAATCTATATAAGTGCATTATTTTTTTTTAATACAACACTTTGGTTTAATGTGTAATGAAGCCCTACTGTAACAACTGCCCAGTAGAAACAGCTCAAATACAATCAGACCCTGTATCAGAAACCTAGCAAAACCCACCTAGACTAGATTAGAGTGTAAGACGTAGCCATCATGCAGAAGTGTGTTAACGGCTGTGTTGCGTGACGCAGGGCGGCTCCAATACGTCAGTCAGGCACGGCGGGATCTACGTCAAAGGGATCGTCCCTAAAGGTGCAGCCGAGCTG
>CM040989.1:23114030-23132081 GCA_022985145.1 Pangasius djambal | reverse complement strand
CCCCCCCCCCCCCCCCCCCCCCCCAACATAAACATACTAGGAATTCTCTACATGGACAGGAGAAAGACTATTTTCACACTCCGTGGTTGTAAAATGCCTTGCAATATATTAAAACACATGTAAGACTGAGATGTTTGCTTTGTTTGCAGATTGATTTTAGTATATTCAAACAGAATTTTAAAAAAAATAACGTGTCAGGTTGTGATTGTGAAAAACCGTGAAGGGAGATACTGAGGAAAGGTGTGAGCGCGTGTGTGTGTGTGTGTGTGTGTGTGTGTGTGTGTGTGTGTGTGTGTGTGTGTGATTCAGGAGACCGTGTGGTGGCTGTGAATGGGAAAAGTCTGGAAGGAGCCACTCATAAGGAGGCGGTGGACGCTCTGAGAGACACAGGACAGGTGAGGAGCACTAGATAATCAGCTGCTTTCACTAGCTGTGTAAGAAATAACACACTCCAGACTGTGCTGTTAACCAAAAATAATGTGTAGTATAGTGTGTCTTGGATTATGTGGCGTGTTTGCCGTACAAGTCCCTGTGTATGAACTGTTACTATAGAAACAGTAACGTATTAGAAGGAGCACATTAATATTAACCAATTGTTCATGTTATAGCAGGGACTAGCTGTGCCTTTATATGTGCCTTCTTTTTTTTAAGCTTTCTTTCTTTGTCTATTCATCATGTCTCCCTGTCTCTCTCTTTCTCTCTTTCTCGCTCTCTTTCAGGTGGTCCATCTGTTGTTGGAGAGAGGACAGCTCCCGGAGGACAGTGTTCACGCTCCTCTCACCCCTCAGGGCACTTCAATGGTCCGAGACACCAGACCTTCACTCCGGAGTGTGTCGAGAAAACCCCAGGCAGAGTACAGCTTCATCACACCAGGTACAGTGTTTTGTTTTTGTGTGTTTGTGTGTATTTTGCTGAATCAGCAACTTGATTGTCACTTTATTTAGCTAATGTATTAATCAGTAGTCTATCTCTGAATAGCTGTTGCTGTGCTTTACGTTTTGTTGTGGCTTATCTCAGTCTCAGGGGTTTAAATCAAATTCATATTAGCAGAATTGACTTGTGAATGTTGAACGCCTCCACTTCTCAGCACCTCGTGTATGTATCTTCCTCCTGTAGATAACGTGTTTGAAGTGAGCCTGCTGAAGAACACCTCTGGTCTCGGGTTCAGCTTCAGCCGTGAGGAGAACGTTCCGGATGAGCCTCTCGGTACCAGCATGGTCCGGGTCAAGAAGCTGTTCCCCGGCCAGCCGGCTGCCGAGAGCGGTCTTATCAGAGTGGGCGACGTCATCCTGCGTGTCAATCAAACGTCACTCAAGGGGCTCTCGCAGCACGTACGTTATGCCATATTTAACACATCCTCGTAAGCTTCTTCTCTCCGTCTCCACCGTTTAAATGACATCGTCATCTTAAGGATGTAATAAAAACTTTATTAAATAAAGTTTTTGATCATTGAATTGAGTCAACATTAGAATTCTGGAGCAAAACTTGCCCAGAATGCATTGCGATCTTCTTAACCAGCAAACAATGGTGTGGTGTGATGAAGTGGAGTCACTGTTACGACCACTACGTTTTTCTTTCAACATTACATCCCGAAGAGTTTTATTAAAGTCATTCTTTTTATCCGTTTATTCATTTTTATTCATACTTTGTTTATTTGTCTCTTCATTGTGGAACTTCATGTGTACACTTAGCTGGTTAACAGGATGGCTAATTAGCATGCTAATAAAAGTAGTAATAAAAAGTTTTTATCTGACACATGGTTGTAATCACAAAAACTTTAGCTCGGGTAACGAGTTAGTTAGACCATTAGGTGGCACTACACCAGAATGCGTTTTAATGTAGTAAGAAACACACTATCTATCAGGGCATGACCACAGTTGTAACTTCACCACTTTGTTCTGTTATCTAGTTAGCAAGCTGGATTGGCTGAACATTCAAAATCTCTATCTAACACGAATGTCTCTGTGTTTCAGGAGGTGATCTCGGCTTTAAGAGGGACGGGTCAGGACGTGACGTTGCTGCTGTGCAGGCCTGAAGCAGGAGTTCTTCCTGACATGGATTCCTCTAACCAAGTACACAAAATGGCATCCTTATACACTGGGTTTATTATTAAAATGAATTTCATCTAATGTGGAACATTATAAATCGGACTGCCCTGTTGGTTATACAGATCTGTACTAATATATAACCCTGCTTGTATTTCCTCATTTGTAAGTCACTCTGGATAAAAGCGTCTGCTGAAATGAATAAATGTAAATGTAATAACCCATTTATGCCTTGGATTAACATGCACTTTTCGTAGTCTGAATGTGACTGGATAAAATTTGACTGCATTAAAAACATTCACTGAGCCTCATTTATCAACCTTTAGTAAAGTTGTGTGTAAATGTTTTCAGCCAAGTCAAAATTCATACTCACATATGTTGATAAAGGCCAGTCAGCCGTAAATGACCAAGCCACGCCATTTGGCCCTGCTCAAAAACTCCATAAAAGAGCTGAAGACAATGACGAGATGACTAAATGGTGAAATGGCGCCTCCTCAGAGCGGCATGCGCTTAACCATCTAGTAATGCAGCTCTGCTGCAGTGTGTCCGCTCACATAGACGTACACTCACCTTTCCTCCTTGTATAGGGTGCCATTACTTTTGTTCTAATTGCATAGCTAGTCATAATCGCTTTCTTCCGAGTCATTAATATGAATAATACGATTGCATTTTGCAACATGTTCATTAAATTCGTGTGTGCAGTAAGTAAATGGCTGAATAACTAAGCGGTTTGAACTTGACAGCATAAATCCGTATCTAAAATCGCTGTAGTTGATCGATAATTAAGCGATTCGAAGCTGATCAGTCAAGGTTCACGTTAGTGAGTCTCCTTATATGGGAATTTACGCAAACTAAATCTAGGATACTAGATTCTAAGCATCTAAGCAGGATACTAACTAACTAACTGGATGTTCGTGAACATGACATTTTTCTTATGTATAAATGCTCCTGTGAGCAAGTTACGAAAATAATTATTCGTAAATTGATGCATGAGGCCCGTTCAAGGCATAAATGGGACCTAAAAGAAAGACTTTTTTCACCTTATCAGTTGCAAAAGATGGAATCTTGTTGAGAAAAATATCATTTGGTAATTGATGCTATTTATGTTTGATGTTTCTATCTTCATCCCGCAGACCTCCACCCCGTCCCCCCGTAAGGAACCTCCTCCGAAGCCAAAACTTGCCCCGAAACCGGCGCCTCCCCCTCAGGAGGAGAGAGCGTATCCTTTGGCCATCGTGGAACAGGCTCTGGAGAGGATGCTGATGAAGTCGCCGAGCCGCAGAGACAGCTACAGCGACAGCACTGATGAGGAGGGAGAGGAGGAGGGTGAGGAGGGCTTTAGTCCTGCAGGTCAGAGCGAGTCCGCCTGGGAGATGGACGACACCATCCGCTCGGCCTACGTCAGCACCAGCCAGTCCGCCGACAGGGCCGAGGCCAGCAGGAGGTCAGGGACCGGTTTCGTTCAGGAAAATATGTCTAGAGAAACATTGGAGAATGTTGGGGGAAAAAAAAACAAAGAAAGGTCAAGAGGAAACAGAATTATACATAACTGTGTTTATGCTTAAATTAATATTTATATATTAAATATAGGTGTTTGAGTAATTAAGCCATAAAGGAAGTTAGTGAACCAGTAGGTAGAAGCAAAAGAAGTTAAAAAAAAATAAATAAATAAAAAGTACATTAATGTCAGAAAGTATGTTGGTAAATTAATGTTAGCACATTATTAATTATTACGTTAAGTAGTATGTTAAAAGTAAGTTTGTAAGTTGTAAGTAACATTGTCATTTAGCGGGTTAGTAAATTAATAAAATAGCTAGTTAGTAAGTTGTTAAATTAGTATGTTAGTATGCATGCAAGTAAATATTAGTAACTCATAAGTCTTAGTAACTAGTAAGTTAGCAACGTAAATTGAATAAAAAAATGACCAGGTTAGTGATTTAGTACATTAATAATTCAGTATGTTGCTAATTTATTTGCATAATTACTAAGTTGGTACGTTAGTACATTGTTAAGTACATAAGTTAGCAAATTTTACTAGTTGTCAGTTAGTAAATTTGTTACGTTTGCACATTACTAAGTTATGTAGTAAGTCGCATAGAAAGTTATCTAGTTAGTAATTTAGCTAGTTAGTAAAGTAGTTAATATTTCAGGATGTATGTACATTAGTAATTATGAAAGTAAATTAGTAAGTTGGTTACATTCGTTTGTTAGTAAGTACATTGATTAGTAAATTCGTAAGTTAGCTAGTTAGTAAATATGTAAGTTAGTTCATCAGTAAGTTAAGTGGAAAGCAAGTCAGTAAAGTAGTAACTTAGTATGATATCAGTTTACAAATGTAATAAAAAAATAAGTTATCAAGTTAGAAAGTTGCACAGACTCTAAATCACTAAGAAAGTTAGTAGGTTATCAATTAATGTCTGAGAGAGTTAAGTAATTATTACCAACCTTGTTAGTTTTTTAGTTTTTGTTTTTGTTATGTTGTATAACTGACCCCTTCCTCTGAATGTAAGCTTTGCACTTTGGAACGTTCTCTGTTAATATACTCAAAAACACACTTGTAAACAGTATAACCATACGAAATATATACAAGTGAAATGATATTAGATAACATTTATGCAACAACTTCTGTAAAATTATTTAGATGCCTTTGACTCATATATTGGCCCAGTGGCACCAGCAGGACCGGATGATTCTCATAACCGTTTTTAGAAAACTTTGTTGTTGATGCTTGTATATGGTGCGATTAGAGCTGTGGATGAGGAAGTGCACTAATTTAATCTCAGATAATAAGTCGAGAAGTAGATATTGTGCATGCTGAAATGTGCTGTAACTCGTATTCTGTTAGCTCCTGTTTTTCTTTTCTTTTTGACTTGCAGTGGAATATCAAAACGGTGCGCTGATACATTGAAGGCAGCTTAAAGCTATTAATTCAGTTTGTGTTTCCTGTATTGACACGACTGTCTCAAATACAAAATGATCCCCTCTCTCTCTCTCCCTCTCCCTCTCCCTCTCTCGCCCTCCTTCTCAGGCCTCCTCCCTCGTCCCCTCTTCTCTCGTCTCCAGCTCTTCCTGAAGCAGGCCTCCTAAACCCCAGCTCTCACCCTTTGTCCCCTGTACTTCCCACCCCCCTCAACCTCTCACTTCCAGAGCAAAGTCCAGACACAGATGACTACTTGCCTGTAAGCTCCTCATCAGCTTCTCGTCTTAATATCTAATGACGCAGAATTTGTTTTCAAGCTTCGGCGTTTATCGTCCAGGAGAAAGATCATTGACTGATTGGTTGATTGTGTCACTGATGTAGGAAGTGGAGCTTCATGTCTCTCTGGTGAAGTCGGAAAAAGGAAGCTTGGGCTTCACGCTGACGAAAGGAAATGACCACAACTGCTACATCCATGACATCATCCAAGACCCCGCTAAAGGCGACGGCAGACTTCGGCCTGGCGATCGCATGATAATGGTAAGCGCGGTAAAGAAATTAAAATGCTGAGCAGAAATTAGACACACAATGATGACAACCTGTTCAGTTTAATCTTGGACAGCATTTAAAGAGTAATCTTTGACTTCATCGAGGAAAAGTGCGGACGTTGTACCATTTTGCCGACCTGATCTTAACATGCTCTTCCACTCCTCCTTCGCTCTGTCTGTGCAGGTGAATAACACTGATGTTTCTGGTATGAGTCACACTGAGGTGGTAAACCTCGTCCGAGCCGCACCGCGAGTGGTCGATCTGGTCGTGGGACGAGTCCTGGAACCCCCTAAACCACCAATAGATGCCCACCTTCTGCCTGACATCACCTTCCAGTGCCCCACCGACTCGCTGGGTAAAAATACCAATTACACATTTAAACAAACTCCTTACTGTAGAGCAACGTGTGGACGTTAATGACACATTAATTACCGCAATTTCTAGATAAATTGTGCTAAAAGTACAAAATGCTGACCAATCAGAATCCAGAATTCGACAGTAGTGTGGTGTAAAGTATGTTTATCATTATAAGCATTCAGCACTATCCTGTCATTTAATTTAATATAAATAAAACAGTTCCGAATTCTATAATTTAGTGACTTCTGTTTGACAGGAAGCAAACGGATTCGATTTTTTCTTTATCCTGTTCTCTTTTTGTGTGAGTCTGTTTGAGGTGAATATTTAGCTTTGTCATGTCACAAATACGCACACACACACACACACACACACACACACACACACACAGAGAGAGAGAGAGATCACTATCAGCATAAACAAAACACACCTTTTCGCGCTAAAGGGAGATTATAGGATCTGAGACAACAGGCAAGGACACGCAAGGGATTCGGGTTTCACTGTTTACACAGTCAGACCGAGACAGAGGACAGGAAAAGGAGAGAAGATCCATCTCTCTCTCTCTCTCTCTCTCTCTCTCTCTCTCTATACTGTGCAACTGTTCTCTCAGTAGAAGGTTTAAGTATTAGTAAGTGTTAAGTTCTGTTCTGTGGAACCTTGGCGCAGGTCTGGTGCTGGATGGAGGCAAGGACAGCGAGTTTGGTGTCCTCTATGTGAAGGACATCATCCCGGGATCGATGGCCGCCACAGAAGGAACTCTAAGGAAACTGGACCTCATTCACTACATTAACGGAGCGCCGACAAACGAGCTGACGCTCGGCGAGAGCCGCCGACTTCTGCAGCTCAAACCGCAAGAGCTTACTCTCAAAGCCACCAGGTGAGACACAAACACACGCACACGCACACACGCACACACGCTAAATGAATTCAAATGTTAAATAATTACATAGCTTTTTTTCCCCCACAATTTCATTTCCACAATGGCTTCCTGGTGTGTGATGTAATAGTGCATTAAATGGCCAGTAGAACATCCACAGGAAAAAACTGCAACTTAAATAAAATTTCTTTTCTCTAGCATGTAGAATAATACCTATTCCATAAACAACACGCGTTTATTTTTAGCACTTTTGCTACGTGAAAAATATTCAGAACCACTTTCTGGCTAATGTTTGTAAAAGTAACATTAGACTGCGGATTATTTGTATTCAAGTAAGTAAATATTGTATATGTGAATAGTATGTAAATAGTGAAAGTTGTTCAGCTCTATCTCTCTCTCTCTCTCTCTCTCTCTCTCTCATATGCACACACACACACGCACACACCTATGCACCTTGATAGCCATATTCATGAGTGACTTGTGTGTCCATGGGTCATGTGACTGTGTGTGATACAGGGACGGGAAACCTGTGTGTCCAGAGAAGGAGAGAATCTCGATCCTAAACAACAACGTCAGCTCAAAAACCAACACATCGAGTATGAACGGTGAGAACAGAGTTTACTCCGACACTTTTTTCGCCCGTGAACTTTGTTTTGCTAAATCCTTATAATTTAACAAGCATTAAAAGTTTGAAACATTTATTTTGCAGATATCATATTTTTACAGTATCTAAATATAAGACATGCACTCTTAAATTCTATATTATACATACTCTGTTGTGCAGGTCACATTAATGTGCCTGGTAGTGTTTTTTTTTTTTTTTTTTAATATATATAAAAGCTAACGTTAGTGTCCCTTCTCATGATCGTACCGTAACTCCTAGAGTATCACGTCTACCATAAAACCTCTATTATATGGCATATAACCATTAAAGTTATAAATTAGAAGCTGAAGACCTAAACGATAAACTAAAATGATAAGATGTATGTTGTTTTTTTTGAAAGAGGGCATGTAGTCCAGAGTCCAGAAAATACGGTAATTGGATTGGTTTGATACATATGTGAAATTTCCTTAAACCAGTACATGATAGTGTATACTATATATATACTTATTTATCCCACAGCACTGTTCGGTTCTGGATTCTGATTGGTCAGAAGGTGCTTATTGCTGTCACACACACACACTGCCAGCTACAAATCACAGGTTTATGTTAATGCACTTGTTCTAATATCGTCATCGTTGAGAGAAGAGAGGAGCAAAAAAAAAAAGTCGGTTGAAAAAGTGTGAGAATGACTGTTTATAGCTGCTCTAATATACATGATAACAGGAACCAACTTGTTTCGCAGACATTCCGCATTTCATTTACATTTACGGCATTTGGTAGACGCCCTTATCCAGAGCGACTTACATTTATCTCATTTATACATCTGAGCAGTTGAGGGTTAAGGGCCTTGCTCAAGGGCCCGGCAGCGGTAGCTTGGTGGTGCTGGGGATTGAACTAGTGACCTTCCGATCAGTAGTCCAACGTCTTAACCACTGAGCTACCGCTGCTCTACATCACGTAACTATAAACATATAAAAAGTTGTGTCGTTCTTTAATAAATAAAAATTGTACATTTTTACAAATCGTTGGCAATTTGCTGTGGTATAGGAGGAATAAAAAAACTTGTCGACATGCTGTTATAGGAAAATAATCAACGGTGGGGTAGTGTGAAGAATAAGAGTTAATGGTACAACCTCAAGGTTGATTATTTTCCTATAACAAGATGACAGGGAGTGGTTTATTCCTTACATAGTTACTCCTTATTTTGCATTGTTCCAGCTCCTCTGGAAGATTAAGAAAACACTCTCTCTCTCTCTCTCTCTCTCTCTCTCTCTCTCTCTCTCTCTCTCTCTCCGTCTGTCTGTCTGTCTGTCTGTCTTTTCTCAGGTTATCTTCATAGTAATGATCATGACTTGGAAGCCATCTGTCCCTCTGAGGTAAGCAGCTACAATGTACTCCCTACTAAAACAGCTAGCTAGCACACGGGTAACTGCAACTAACTATAGTAGTCAAAAAAGATTGCTTGTTTTTCCCCGATGAATCAACTGAGTTAGGAATCAAATGATTCAGGAACTAAATGAGTCAGGAATCGATTGAATCAAGAATTGGGTTAATATGGAATGGACTGAGGCAAATTGTCCGTACTGTGTGAATGGGTATGCGAGTGTGTGTGTGCGCGAGACTGTGTGTGTGTCCCCCGCCTTGTGCCGTGAGTCCCCTGTGTAGGATAAGCAGTACAGAGAATGGATCGAATCAGGAATTGACTGAATTAAGAATCAAAATAATTATCATTTGCCATGTTCCCATTGGTTAGCTGGGTAAATAATTTTGTTAGCTAGTGTTAGCCTAGGTGTGTACGTGAGAAATAATACTAAACTTTATTTACTGACACACGGAGATCAAGGTGGCCTTAATTTAATACAGAGCATGTGTATGTCATTCGTGTTATGAGTTTCCTTGATGGTTAGAACCTGCTGTTCCTGAAAAGCTCATCTCCGGTGTCTCCGTCCTGCAGGAGCAGATCATCAGGCTGCCGTTGGAGAAGCCTCCAGGAGGCAGTCTGGGTTTCTCCGTCATCGGAGGAGAGAGAGGCATTTTCGTGAAGTCTATCACTCCTGAAGGCGCAGCGCACACCGACGCCACATTACAAGTCGGGGATCGTCTGCTTAAAGTGAGGGAAATGATGGTTTGTCTTCAAAGAGAAAGCTGTGATGTCTGTTACATTTGTGAAAGTTTGTCTATAAATTAAGAAGTATTATTTTTCATTTATTTATTTTTTCATTTATAATTATATCCAGATTAAAATTGTACATTTTTACCTTGACTTATTTGTCGTTCTTGGGCTCTTTTTATTAATTTTATTGAACATTATTTCTATTAATATTTAATAGAGTAATCGTCATTTCAATAATGATTCTAAAACCAAATTTTATTTATTTTTCCTTATTATTATTTATATTATTATTTATAAATGTGTAAGTTTAAAATTTATATCCTGAATTTATATGTTTCTGTAAAGCTGCTTTGTGACAATGGCCATTGTTAAAAGCGCTATACAAATAGAATAAATAAATTGAATTGTGTGTGTGTGTGTGTGTGTGTGTGTGTGATTACAGGTGAATGATGAGCTGATGACTGGTGTGTCACATTCCAAAGCAGTCAGCACCATCCGGAAAGCCAAAGGTGTCGTTCACCTCGTAGTGTCTCGACCTCCTGATCAGACCCCCAGCACGTACCTGGGCTTCCTGCCTCTGAGCTCGAGCAACGGTAACACAGGTAACACACACACACACACACACACACACACACACACACACAGAGCAGTGACAGTACCTAAAGCCTCTCCTCTTACCATCAAGTTCACCAGAACTGACCATTGTGTACGTGTGTGTTTGCTGAGTGTAACTGCATGTGAACAGAGTGTGTGATGTGAGATGATAAAAGCAGTGTTTCATGCTTCTCCTCTGTCTTTTAGATGTGAGTGAAGACAGTGGGGTGAAAACAAAACTCTGTAGTTCACCAGAGGCACGAAAATCCAAAAGTCCACCTGCGCTTCCACCTATAGGTACACACACCAAGTTCTGTTTTGGACAAATTTGAAGGAGAATTGCATTGTGTCCTCAGAAACGTTTGCTTTTATGGTAAAAATGACCTACAATATTGTGATAAGAGAACATTTAAACACAGCCTGATGTGAAAATTTGACATTGACGGCCGGTAGAACTATGTACGTGTAGAAGCATCTGCACTTTCGTGTTAGTTTTTGGATGAGCGAAGAGCCAGAGATAGTTAAGCTGCTTAATTATGGGAGGATGGTGCCGTGAAAGAGCTTTCAGCTCTTGTTGAATATAGAATTAAAGTAAAAGTGTGTGTGTGTGTGTGTGTGTGTGTGTTATAGATTATGACACAGGCTCTGTAGAGAAAAGGCTAGAAGCTGAGGAGTCTGAAGACACAGATTGCGACGGTTCATCTCTCCCAGAAGATTCTCCAGAGGTACAGGACGTCCTTTAATCGTTCACGTTATCAGAAATTGAATTTCTTCAGCACAGTTTCTTTCAGCAGGAGGAAATAATCAATACCACTTAACACCATACTTAACACACCTGTTAGTGTTTTCTAGGGTAATCATGTGGGCAATATGATCATATAATATAATATTTGTGATAAATGATGTCACTGTATGTTTTACTCGGCGTAACAAATAGACGTTTGGATGTAAAAATCTCTCTCTTCCAGACAACAAGGAGGACGGAATGGAAAGAGGACACCGTGGACAGCCCACAGAACGACAGGTGAGAAGACAGCGATGAAGATTCGATTTGATTGACAGAAGATGATGTGAAATTCGGACTTGACCTCTGTCTTGTTTTGTTTGGTCTCTCATTAGTTACCTGCACTCGTCTTCGGGACAGCTGGACGAGGACGAGGTCACATGGGGCAGCGATGAACTCCCCATCGATAACATCAACTCCAAATTCACTGAAGGTTGGTCCTGTCACTGATGTGAAGCATTTTTGAGGTAGATGTTCTGAAAAATGTGCAAGTTGGAGGTATCTCAGGCAGGTTGGAGGTATTTCAGATGGATTGGAGGTATTCCAGACAGGTTGGCAGTATATCAGACAGGCTGGAGATATCTCAGGTATGTTGGTGTTTGGGGGTATCTCGGGTGTGTTGGTGGTATGTCTGACAGTTTCAAGGCATCTCGGATGGGTTGGAGGCATCTCAGAAAGGTTGGCGTTATATCAGGTGGAATGAGGGTATCTCGGGCAGGTTGGAGGAAGTTTCTGAGGCCGGTTGGAAGCACCTCTGTTGGCCAGAGGTTTTTCAGGAGGTATGAGGAATTACAGGTATCTCAGGAATGCTGCAGGCATCTCTGCCAGTTTGGAGGTGTTTTGGAGGCATCTCTGGTATGTTGGCAGATAGGGGTATGTCAACGGGGTTGGAGGTATCTCTGGCAGGTTTGCAGGTATCTTAGGTAGCTTGTAGGTATCTCAAGTGTGTTAGGGGTATCACAGGCTTTTTGAAGGTATCTCACGTGTGTTGGAGGTAGATTCCTCCGTAGTTTGTAATTTAACCATTCTCTTCATTTTTATTTTCAGATGGACCGATCATCACGGAGGAGGAGCTGACGTCACTGCCCCTGGTCAAAGTGGTTCCCAACGGCCAGTACACCGGGCCGAAGCTCAACTCCGTGGTGAGGATGATGAGAGGGCTGCTGGAGCAGAAGGTCCCCTTACAGGAGTTTGAGGTACCATTTTCACAAAGAAACGTAACCATGTACAGCTAAAAACAGCCCTTTAGTAGATTAACAGTAACCTTTCTGGATTGATATTTTTTTAAATTAACAGAATCTGCAGAATTTACAGCCGCTGGACGACTGTTTGATTGGACAGACGCAGGAAAACAAGAAGAAAAACCGTTACAAAAACATAGTGCCCTGTAAGTGTGAACGCTCTCCACTCGTCTGTCATTTCTACCGAAGCTGAACGGTGTAGCACGACAGGAGCGAAGAACCCGTATTTATGTATTTATGTTTCTTCCAGTTGACACTACGAGAGTGACCCTGGGCAAAGACGGCGGCTACATCAACGCCAACTTCATCAAGATGCCCGTGAAGGACGAGAGCTTTCTGTACATTGCGTGCCAGGGTCCACTTCCCACCACGCTGGCAGATTTCTGGCAGATGGTCTGGGAGCAGAAGTCCAACGTGATCGCCATGATGACCCAGGAGGTGGAGGGAGGAAAGGTGAAATGTCAGCGGTACTGGCCCGACACGCCACACACGGCGCAGATGGTGGACGACAAGCTGCAGGTCACGCTGGTCAAAGATCAGCACCTGGACAACTTCATCATCCGTCTCATAGAGGTCAAGGACGTCCAGGTACGACTGAGACGTGCAGCCTTTTAAAATGTTTGATTTAGTTATTCGCAGTCGACTCAGTTGTGTCTTTCCATTCAGACGAACGAAATCCAGAGAGTCACACACCTGAACTACACGGGCTGGCCCGATCACGGCACTCCCATGCAGCCTGAACAGCTCCTGACCTTTATCTCCTACATGAGACACATCCACCAATCAGGGCCCATCATCACCCACTGCAGCGCCGGGATTGGCCGATCAGGAACGCTCATCTGCATAGACGTCGTTCTTGGTTTGATCAGCAAAGACACAGATGTGAGTAACAAAAAAAATACTAAAGTCACATTCATTTATTAGGCACTTTAATTTTTACATAATGTTTGTCCTGCTTCAAAACGGGATTGTAGCTCCCCCTAGTGGTGCAGTCTATAATTTAACACTACAATAAATGTAGAGAACGAGGCAGAAGGGGTTTTTTTTTGTTTGTTTTTATTACGGATGATTTTTACAGTTTAAATATTTACACTATAAAGCGTTACAGATGATAGCTGCTGTTTTACCGCTCACACACGTCACTGATTAACCGCTTGGGAATCTGTCCTTCTTGTCAGTTTGACATCTCGGACGTGGTGAGGACAATGAGACTGCAAAGACAAGGCATGGTGCAGACTGAGGTAACTGTTACACTCTGATTACAAAAATAGGTAACAATAATAATAATAATAATAATAATAATAATATGCTCTGGCACAAATAAGTAAATAAATATTTAACAAATTAATAGGTAAATTATCTATTATTTACTATTTTATTATACATTTATAATTAATAATAATAATAATAATTATTATTATTATTATTACATTAGAATGGAAATAACAAAAGGCTTTTTGTTCTGTCTTGCTAAATATGATAACTAATAAATATTTCATAAATATTATTGCTACTAATACCAGTAATACTACTACTACTAATAATAATAATAATAATAATAATAGCAGCGCTTCCCCCATCCTTAATCGTCATACCTGATATTTTCTAATGAAGAAGTACTTTTTTTTTTTTCTTTTTTCATTTTACTAATACAAACAGAACCCTAATAAATCCTTTATAATGGCTTAATTCCTTCATTTCGCCCTCTCCTGTCTTTAGGAACAATATATTTTCTGCTACCAAGTCATCCTGTACGTGCTCAGATGTCTGCAGGCGGAGGAGAAGATGTCAGGATAGAGACGTCGCCATGTTCCTGTTCTCAAAACTCAAACCACCAGCAAGAACCTTTTCACACCTCCTCAGATCAAATGAAAAAATTAAAGATTATGGGTTTTTATACATTTTTTTTTGTACATTGCTGTCGCTTCCATTCCCTCCTGCTGAACGCTCCTTCTCAAAGACACATCAACGAAAACCGTTGATTTTTATAAAGTTCTTTTCTCCACTACTTTTTTTTTTTTTTTTTTTATGGATCTTTTACTGATGATAAGAGCAAATAAATTCCTATTTTAAGTGTATTTTATTGCTGCCTCGACAGAATACGACGACAGTATTTGCTTTGTAAATCTCTTCCCACTCGCTGAGTGCCAGTGATGGTCACTGAAATGAAAGTGTACATATTCAGCTCCCGACAGTTGTGGATACGATGTTTAAGTTGTTACATACTGGACAATTTGCAATTTGTAAATAAAAGAGTATCGTGCCTTTAAACCTGGTGTTGGCTTTCTGTTTCCTCTCAGCAGTGAATGAACGCTCGTTGTATATGATTGTAAATAATTTATAAGAAGTATTTTTAGGGCAAATATCTCTTTAGAATCATTGTGTTTTCAGTTTTTAGTTCAAGTAGTTCATATATATATGGATATATGGATATATATGGATATAGTGTATACACACTGATATTATTTTCACTTTGACATTCCTTCCTATCAAAAAACTAAATATTGTGGCTAAATTTAATTAACTTTTTAAAATTTCGAATATATTTTTTAAACTGACACTAAAGCAGCATTGTAAAAATTTCTTCAAGTACTATTATATTTTTTTTTTTTACCTTATTGCCTTCCCTGATTACATTAATAAGGAATAAAACACTCCGTGTTGTGCTGTTCTAGAAAAATAATCAACAAATTGGAGTAATGTCACCACCCCAGGACATGCTGAAGTGTTTTATTCCTCTTATACCACATGATTTCGATTTTTATTTATTAACCAACAACCCGTCATACTTTTTATCCAGTTCTACTTACAGTTAATGATGTGGGACGTCCGTGAAACAACTTCTCACTTACCTTATAGCAGCTATAAACAGACGTTCCCTCACCAGCCCCTCTTTTTCCTCCTTGTTGAAGTTAATAAGGCAAAGAACGAAGTTTGTCATGTCAATAGGACACCGCAAAGAATGCCAACTCGTCTGTCCTGAAAAATGTCGGAAGACTTTTATTTTGGATAGAATTCAGAAAATTGTCGTTTTCATTCTGTTTCCATCCTTATTCCATCACTTTCCTTTCTGCAAAAAGTGAAAAGAGAAAGAACATTGATATTGAAGGGAAAAGAAAGAAAGAGAATGAATGAAAGGAAGGGCAGAGGTTGAAAATACACCCTAAATGGAAACCATACTACACACTAAAGAGCAAAATTTGGGGATATTAAAGGGGAAAAGATCTGTGCATGTACTCATGTTGATGTCGGAAAACTTACGGTTCTAGTTACAGCTTTACCTCTGACTGTTACAAAGTGCTGACACTGGAGACTCCTTCCATAAATGTTGAATAAACATCTCACAGAAAACTTCACCATTTCGCTGATTACACTTTTTTATTTTAAATTAGTTTATTTATATATGCAAGTCTCTGTGAATGAGTCGTTACTATAGAAACGTATTTGCCCCTCCACTACTTTCAGAGCTGCTATTACAGAAAATTAATCTGACCAATCAGGGTTGAGAATTTAACATCTTGTTGAGATACAAAAATGAAAGCAGATTTTTAAGCATTAAGTGAATTATTATTATTATTATTATTATTATTATTATTATTATTATTATTATGATGCATTGATTAGATTTTCGTCACGCTTTTCTCCGGAACGCCTACTTTGACCCTTTGTGCTACCCGTAGCCTGGTCACGTCATCAACAACATGGCGGTTCCCATGTGAGCCACGTTCGTGTTAGCGAATACAGTAATTTTGCCATTAAAAGAAGAAAATAAGTTCTGATTCCGAGCAGTGAAGAGGTTTAGACTGTAATATAATCATGTCGGTGCGACACAACAACAAACTGCCTACAAATTTACCGCAGTTACAAAACCTGATCAAGCGGGACCCGAAATCTTACACGGAGGAGGTGAGTTAAAGAGCTAAAAGCAGAATATCAGCCTACACTCCTCAGATAAGGATTTTTACACTTCAAGCCAGCTGTTTCCAGCTTGTGGTCCAGATTCAGATCATCATGGATTACAGATCAGATTCTGGATCAAATCAGAGATCAACCAAATAAGCATGTCATCTACATCTCAACCATTTTATTACTATAAGCCTGTTGTTACTGTAAATAAGTCTACAGTCCACAGAATGATGTATAACTTTCTTACTGAAGGACTCAGATTGACCTTAAAAATCATTATACAGTATAAAATCACAGCCATTTAATCGTTAATTATCAAACACTATAGCACATGGGCTCTTTATATTTACACTACATGTATATGAATCACTGAGAGGACTGGGCTTGTGCGTCGCACTGCAGCGTATCACATTCAGGAGATGAGGATGAAAGGAGATGTTTAGTCGAGCATTTCACGTAATATTTTCTTGAGCGTAAAGCATGTTTTACCGTAAAAGCATCACAGCTGGTACACGTCAAGGCTGGAAGTCGTTCATTGCTGTGCGTTCTTATATGGCTGTGATGATGACAGTAAAAATCTGGATTGTGTCTTTTACTGGCTCAAATATTTACTGCATGCGAATTTTGTAAACATGGATTATCACTGCATATGATCGCATAAAGTTTGTCAATCCGATGAGATTTTCATGTCGATGCTCTGTGGCAGTTATTGGATTTTTATGACATCTTTTCATTCACCGATGGTGACGTGTTACAGATGTGTCAGGTGAAAAATTGCTGTCCAGATGTTTCACTCTGTGTAATCGCCTGACGTTAATGTCACTGATGTCAGCCTGCATGAATCTACAGTCTGGGCTGGAAAGAAATCAGCCCCCGCCTCGCTTCTCGCTTCTCTTTTGTTGTTTTTTTAGATCGTTGTCGGTGCTGTTGTGCTCGGTTTCACAAAAATCCAAATGAATTTTACTTGGATGTTTGTTAACAGCAAATAATCTGATCTTGACCTCGAAAACAAAACATTATATTGACGCTAACCCTGCAGAAAACGAGACCGAACCATTCCACCTTGTTCCAGATCATTAGTGATGCACGATGTCTTGCTGCATTAATCTTGCTAATAAGAAATATTTAATAACACCATATCCCCCCCCATGTGCAGTTCCTTCAGCAGCTCCGTCACTACCAGTCCACGCTTGAGGTCTTCAAACACCAGCCAGACAAATCGAACAAAGATTTGGCTGAGTTGGTTATGTTTCTGGCTCAGGTAAGAACCCTTTGCTTCAGTCTTTCTTATTTTATTTACGTAGTGCGCACGTAGAACTGATCCAGCGACCTGTTGTTCTACAGGTGGGACACTGCTATCTGACGGAGCTGTCGAGTTTCCCTAAAGAGCTGACCGAGCTGCTGTTAAATCACCACACAGTGCTGGAGCCGGACCTGCGCATGGTCAGATTCCAGCCTCTCCTGGCATTGCAGTCACAGGGGTTTGGGAAGTGACGTGATGTCGCGTCACACTGATGGCAGAACATGTGAAGTAGCTAAGGAATAAACGTGTTGTGGGGAAAGATGAAGCAGTTTACAGAGTTACTGTTAGCACACTGCCACACTAAAGTGGAGTATTTTCCTATAACTGCACTTCCTGAAGTGTTTATTCCTCTTATACCACAGCAACCTGCCAACCATTACAATGTCTATGCATTTTTTTTAAAGACTGCTGTGTCATACTTCACGTGTTTGAGAGACGTCTCATCCCGTCCTCTCTTCCGTTTTAGACGTTTTGCAAAGCCTTGATCCTTT
The DNA here is from genome assembly GCA_022985145.1 of Pangasius djambal. Classification (NCBI taxonomy): domain Eukaryota; kingdom Metazoa; phylum Chordata; class Actinopteri; order Siluriformes; family Pangasiidae; genus Pangasius; species Pangasius djambal. The sequence goes on along the minus strand of CM040989.1, from coordinate 23,114,303 downwards.
TACGGAACAAAGACCTGATCGAGCCTACGAGTCTCCTCGAGCTGTTCTTCGAGCTTCTTCGCTGTCATGACAAACTTCTGCGAAAGGTCAGGAAAAAAACACGGACGCGTCTCTCAGCGTGTCAGACTAACTGTAAGAGAGGAATGTTTCAGAATTTTGTGGGATTGGAAGCGAAGAATTATGATCAGTTTTGTAAGGAATAATATCTATAGCGAGATCACGATTTTACAGAGATTTTGTACTAAGTCTTTCTCTGACTTCCCTCTATCTCTC
>CM040989.1:23036982-23098440 GCA_022985145.1 Pangasius djambal | reverse complement strand
AGGAGGCTTGGAGTAGTATATCAAGTCAATGTTTGAATAAACTGACTGCTCGGATGCCTAGTGTTGTCCCTTATTATCAATGCAAAATGGTCACTAACTAAAGAGGATTTATGCTGATATTGCCCAAAAACCCTATTTTGTTCAGGCGTTTCCAAACTTTTGGAGGGCAGTGTATATATATATATATATATATATATATATATAATAAAGATAAACTCTTATTTAATGGTGGTACAAAAAGCTACTTGATGGGGAAGGGAACACAAGGAAAGGCAAAAAATAAACAACTAAATAAAAAAAGTCAATAAAATACATTAAATAAACTTTATACCACAGCGCTGTTGAATTCTCCATTCTGATTGGTCAGAAGATGTTGAATAATTTTCTATAACCGTGTTTCTATAGTTTAATGAGTTTGCACTTTGCGGTTCCTCGGTAACATGACAAGCTGCGATATTCTGTCTCACTAACTTCAGAAAAGAGAAAAAACGAGAGGCTGGTGAGGGAACGAATGTTTATAGCTGTTATAATAAGCAATGAAAGGCACTAACCCGCTCTGTGGACGTTTCACAACAATTAAATGTAACTATAAATGGATAAAAATTGTAATCTGTGGTATAAGATGAATAAAATGCTCAGTGTCATGCTGTTATAGGAAACTAATCAATTTCAGGGTTGTAACAGTACCTCTGCTTCATCACATCACTCCATTGTTGATTATTTTCCTTTTTATTCCTCTTATACCACAAGCATGATTACAGTTATCTATTAAAGAATGCCACATCACACTTTTTATCCATCTATAGTTTTTTTTTGTCAGTGGTCTGAAATGATGAGGAACTTTTCCTTAAATACAAAAAGACATCTAGTTTCATCCACGCGAATGATAGAGGTAAGGATAAGATTAAACCGAGGAGAGATTTCTAAACTAAAGTGAGCCAATAGACATTACAGCCAGTTTGTAGAGCATGTAAAGTGGACGATCCAAATCAAGCGCGCGTGTTAGACATTCTCTGTTTCTCTTATCCTCTAGGTGGGGTCAATAGTAGGAGGCTTGGTGATGTTAGGTGTTGGTATCGCTAGTATTTTACTGTACGACGGCCTGTGGAACACAGAAAGCCCCATCCTGATCATCGGTAGTGTGTTTCCTGTGATCGGCTACTTCACAGGATTCATCATCTCCGTTATAGTGCGTCAGCCCTGGAACCGGTGAGAAAGCCCTGTCTACTGTCGAAACATTTACCGTGCAAAGCTCACTTTCTCTAAAGGCATAAGTCAATCATTTCTCACGGATGATAATGCAAAATGTGATCCAGTTTGTAGAGCTGAGTATTCAGGTCCAGCACCACCACTGCATCACCACTGCCCTGATTAAATGGGCTTAAAGTTAAACCAGATTAACGTCAAGTCGCTCGAAAAAAAATTCTTTTGCAGATTTCTCTATAGAGGTGTTGTGTGCATATTCCCAAGATACTTCACTGGCTTTAAATGTAGGTGGTAAATCCTTATTCACCTTCATACTACTGAGTAACAAAGAGCCATTTATTATTCTAAAAATATCACTGACTTACATGAACTATACTGTCCCATTATATCTGATTATTCTTAAGCATTTGTGTATTATTCCAAAAAAATACAACGTCTGTGCAGTTGAAGTTATTTTTACTCTCAACAGTTTTTAATAAATTGTTGCAGGGTGCATTTTTCTGCCTCTTCGACTCACTTGTAGACTCCGCCCACTAGTTATTAACATTCATTAAGCAGAGCTACAAGTAAGAAATCGAGACATTGAGAACATTTTGTGTGAAAAACACTCTGCACCAGGTCTTAAACCCTGAGACGCCACGAGAATCAATCAACCTGCAGGTAAAATTTAACCACCGTGTTAACTGATGTCCAGGTCGAGAGGACAAGTGAAAAGAAGAAAGTCTAAGTAAAAGATTTAACGTAACAGTGGCTTGTTGAATCGCAGGTGTACTGGTACCACCCCGAAGATGATTTTCCTATCACAGCACATCCCGATGTGTTTTATTCCGCTTATACGACAGCGGTTTGCTGGAAAAATCGATTTTTTGTTCATGAAAGAATGACACATCATACCTTTCATCATACAAATCATCAGTTGTTCGATCACTCTTTCTTAGAGCTGTCAGAAAAGTTACAGTTTCACCTCCAACTGTGACTGTGACACTGGAGACTCCTTCCATAAATGTTAAAAACCACCATATGAACAATTATAACATGCTTTTTAATCTGTTTATTGTTCTGCAGAGCATCCACTGTATAAATATATATATCTAAATCACATTATAACCACATGTCAGAGCAAACAGAACGCTGTATTCGTACAGGACTTGGGAATTGAGGTCACATCATACTGAACGTTTTGTTTACCTCTAATATAAAATCTTATAATAAGGAAGTGCACATCTTTTCTAGATATGATCTCAGCTTATCTGCTAACGACTTAGTGCCTTATCAGACCCGATAAACTACACAATTATAGCAACAGAGAAAACAGGTCATAGTCTAACAAACAAACACAAACAATTCCATGATGTTGGAAAGCTCAGTTGGTCATGAAATGTCAGAAAGGTTCTTGAATACTCTCGATTAAAGTCAGATATAGGAGATATCAGACAATGAAAGAGAAGAATCTTGTATCTGCCAGAACGTCAGCATTTAAGCACGAGATGTACATGTGCATTAATGTACAATCGCACCTAATCATATGAAGCTAGCTATGGTAGCGGAAATTAGCATTATAATGGAAGCAGTGGCTGGACAAAGAAAGGCTGGGTGAGGATTTCTGCATCTCTTATGGACATAATCACAAGTTCATATGTGAAATCACACACCGGAACTCAAAGACACACACGTGACATCACATCACGTGAATAATATGCCATAAATAACATCATGTCCTACACGTGAATAAGTAATGCGAATGGTTGTAAAGAATCACATATGAAAACGAATTAATCATGTGAACGACCACATGTGAAATCTTGTGAAGACTCACATGTGAAAAGAAACGAATCATGTGAGGAATCACATATAAAATAACCGAACAGTGTGAAGACTCACTGGTGAAATTAAATTAATTATCTGAAGAATAACGTGAAATACGTTAACCATGTGAAGAATCACATGAGTAAGTAAAGGAATCGTGAGGGATCACGTGAAAATTAATCAATCGTGTAGAGAATCAAATGTGAAAATCACGTCTAAATGCATAAATCGCACGTGCTTTTTTCCACATGTGAAGGTCATGTGACTTATTGCTTTAAAATTAAATACATAAAGGCTTTATTGGTGAGGATGGACCAAAAGACAGATGTTGAACTGAGGTAACACTAACAGGACAATAAATACAAGGCAGCACAAATATTATGTCCATAAATTGTGATATTAATTTCTTCCTCCAGGTGAATCATTATTGTTCAGAAAATATAGTACTTGTATTTAAATTTGTGGAAAGGGTTAACATTTAAATAGAACGATAAACTGTAACCAAAGCATGAAATTGTGGTTCCAGGTGCAGGACCATCGCGATGGAGACGGGAGCTCAGAACATGCAGATCTGTGGTACAGTCCTGCAGCTCTTCTTCCCTCCGCATCAGCTATCGCAGGTCATCACACTTCCTCTTATGTACAGCTGTTTCCAGCTGCTGACAGGCCTGCTGCTGATCATAGGTGGGTGTGAAAAAAGTGTATAGTATTATAACCGTACAACCCAAAGGGTCAGGGTTCAGGCATTTGATTTGGAAGACTTCTAGTAAATTCTTTAAAAAGGATGGTTAATTAAAGTTATGGAGAAATAATGCTGTCTCTGATGTCCATCTAAATTCTAGACCGGTGTCTCGTGGATCAGTTTAGCAGCTTGGAGTTTAAAAAAAAAGTAATATGTTAAAAAAAAAGGCTAAAAGTTTCTCACCACAATCTAACAGAAGTAGTGTTTTCACACTTATTAATCCGTTTGAGTTTGAATCAGAGCGAAACTGATTTTGATTCGTTTGCTGTTTGGTTTGGTTTCATACTCAATATAATTTAAAATTAAAAAAAACAACCAAAACCCTTTTTATTTCATTTAAAAAAATGTTTTTTTTGTTGGCTGAAAACATCCTTATAAATCTCTTTTGTTCATTGGTCAAGCATTGTTTTTGTTTTTTTTTTTCGGTTTGTCGGTCCAAATGTCGCTTGCTGCTGTGAACTTGGAATAATTGGGTCCAAAGTTTAGACTAGTTTTGCCTCGCAGATCAGTTTAGCAGATGGCATCTACAAAATCGTACCACCTCCTCAATGTAGTCAAACCGAACTCGTCTTTTCACACGGATTAATCCGTTTGACGAGAGCTGAGAACGTCCTCGTAAAACTCGTTGATCATTCGTCGTTTTGTTTTTTTTAAAATTTTGTTTCAGTCTGAATCTCCAGAGCGCACGGCATTTCTGCAGCTTTGTCCTTTGACTCCGTTTAGCAGCTCGAATCCACGGACAAAAATGTCGCAACCCAAAACACACGGCACGCGTAATTCGATTTCGAACGGCGGGACGCTCGCTCGGACGGGACGTCGCGATGTGTTTTCCCTCGCGCTGAGAACACAGCACTCACACTCAGGCGTCTGAGAAGTTCAGCTCGACTGCAGGAAGTGAATCAAACCGTTAAACCTGCCGTGTGTTTTGGGTCGTGGCGTTTTTTTTTTTCTTCGTACATGTGAGCTGCTAAACTGAGCCAAATGACAGAGCTGTAGCGCTGCAGAAATGTTCTGGAGATTTGGACGGATGAACAAAAAGAGACAAATGCACTTGATATGATATGTAAAATGTTTGAATCTAGTTATTTCTATAAATAGATAACCTTTTCTTTACAGCCAGCTCAGGGCCCTCCATGCTCGGGCGATCTTTGTGATTTCTACACACTCTTGTTTGAATTTTTACGAGGATGTTTTCACTCCTACACACACCTCAGTTTTTTTTTTGTTGTTATTTTTTTGCTCTGAGGTTTATTTAATTATGCACGATGTGAAACCGAAACCAAAACGAAATAGCAAATGAACCAAAATTAATAATTTCTCATTAAAACAGACTAAAAGTGTATAAAACTGTGTGTGGAATAAAACAATCCACTTGTCCACCAATGCACACACACCTGACATCATACCTACATTTGTACTGCTATAAAATCGAAATTGCTGGTTTTTGGAATTGAGGACGTTTTTCATACTAGTTGTGATAGTAATCTTTCTCTTTTTTCATTTACAGCTTATCAGATTTACAAGAGGACGTCGTGTAAGAATTATTTTATGACCTCAGAGGAAAAAGGCCAGTCTGAAGAAAACAGTCCTAAAGGAGAAATCAACAGCGCCTTTGAGAGTGACTCTTCCTGTAATTCCCACAGGGACGCTGAGCAACCTCACGTATCGGTCACGGATTTTTAAGAATCTCTCCCCGGAGGAGAGCCAGTGTGAGTCGGCGTAACGCGTGGACTTTTCATGCTCTGTATATATTTGTGTATTGTTTTGTTTTGTTGTTGTTTTTCTCAGTTCTAACACCGGATACGTACTGTGAAACTTTGCTAGTTAAGCTTGGCAAAGCTGGCGCTCCAAACCCAAATCGACGGAGTTGATTTTGTGTTAAACTTGTTAAACAAAATGATCTACCGCCAAAAAAAAAAAAAAAAAACAGGAAAATTTTGCGGATAAAGTTTTTTTGTTCTTTAGAGTTTTGACCCAGTTTTCAGCAGGTAGTCGATTCTTACCCTGCGATCGCACTAACGAGCGACTTGTCGCTTACGGCTGTCCATTTTTTTGTGATTCTGATGAGAAACATTAGTCGACAAAATATAAATCCTGCAGCCCATTACGCGATTTCAAATGTACAACGTTAAACGTAGCTATAAACGGATAAAATTTAAGTGTTGTTCATCAATAAATAAAAAATTGTAGTCAAGACCGCCATTGTCCAAGTCCAAGAACGGGACTAGCCGAGTTCGAGTCGAGGTGAGGCAAGATGGAGTCCATATGAGTCAATAAAAATCCTGTTCTTTACTTCTTTACTTGTCGGGTTCATGTGTGCAGTGCGCCAGTGATTACGCTGTTTTCTATAAGGAATTACTTCTTTAAAAAAAAAAACACGAACATTATTTTTACAAACTCTCAGACAAGAACAAGATCGTATTTAGCGAGACCAACCTCCAAGTCTGAGCCCAAAACGACGCCAAATCCGAGACAAGTCCAGGTCAGTACAGAAAGTCGTGTATCCCTATGTATAAAAAAAGGAATGAAACGCTTCAGGATGTGCTGTTATAGAAAAAGAGTCACCTACATGGCGCTAACAGTAAGTACCTCTGCTCCATCACGCCACCCTGTCGTTGGTTATTTTCCTATAACAGCATGACACGGAGTGCTTTGTTTCTCCACAGGGTCCTCCTTCCGAGTGTGATGGTTCGTTCCATGGCTGTAGATTACGCCTAGTTTATTTTATTGTCTTTTTACTGTTCTGTTTTATTAAGTGATTTTTAAAAAACATTATGTTCATTGTTTTAGGATTGTAACTGGATTTTTTTATGATGTTATTATTATTGTACAGTAGATATTTCGAGGTGCTACTGCACATTAAACACTGGGAAAGTGTCTTAATGGTTGTCATGGCATTTATTACACATATGAAAGGGTGGGCACGGGCTGTCTGAGGGGCGGGGCGGAAAAATAAAAAGGGCAGGAGCACCCTAGAGGGCACTTCTTCATGCTTTCTCGCATGTGTCCGCACCCTAGAGGGCACTTCTTCATGCTTTCTCGCATGTGTCCGCACCCTAGAGGGCACTTCTTCATGCTTTCTCACATCTATCCGCACCCTAGAGGGCACTTCTTCATGCTTTCTGGCACGTATCTGCACCCTAGAGGGCACTTCTTCATGCTTTCTCGCATCTATCTGCACCCTAGAGGGCACTTCTTCATGCTTTCTCGCATCTATCCGCACCCTAGAGGGCACTTCTTCATGCTTTCTGGCACGTATCTGCACCCTAGAGGGCACTTCATCATGCCTTCTCGCATGTAGCAGCACCCTATAAGGCACTGCATCAAGTATTCTTCACTGGAAAGGCACCCTAAGGGCGTTTCATCACATTTTCTCACATGTATTGGCACCCTAGAGGGCACTTCATCATGTTTTCTCACACATACTGACACCCTAGAGGGCACTTCATCACGCTTTTCCGCATGCAGCACCCTGGAGGGTATTTCATTACGTTTTTTTTTTTTTTCATTTGAAGGTCAGCCATAAGGGAACTTCATCATATTTTCTCCACTGTAAGGGCAAACCAAGTCACATCACATTTAAATTTTGCTATCTAGTAAATTTTTTACAGTAACCCTAATTTTTTTTTAAATAACATTTTACTGTAGTCTGTGCTAGACAGAAATCAGCCCCAGCCTCTACGTCATGGCATTCTGTGCCTCTTACGACTGCTGGTGGAAAAGTTACGAGAGAAATGAGAGACATTCAGGCACCAGAAGAATTTTCTTGTCATATAGTACACAACATTTCTTATTACTTTAATTTATTTAACGCATTTATGGTTGTTTTTTTAATGTTTTTATGTAGAGCTGTGCTACTGGAAGACGAAAAGTGTGAAACTGTGATAGATGTTTATGTCTCATCGACTCTTTTCCTGTTTGATATTAAAAGGAAATGTTCATGAGGTCTATAAACTGGTTTACAAGATAAATTAAGACAGATAAAGATAAATAAAGACAGATAAAGACTATATACTGATACACTGATACACTAATAGGTCATTGAATTTCCAAATCAGATTTCCTGCTTTCAGAGAAAGATCATACACATCACATGTTTATTAGTCTAAAAAGCAAACATTATTCAGGATAATTGTTTGTCAGAGTCGTTTGAGTGAGTCAGATCATTTGACTCAGCTCACCAATGAGTCGACTCTTTCAGTTCGCAAATGATTCACTGAGGGTTTTTTTTTCTATAAAAGTGACCTGTGGTTGTTCTTCTTGTGGCTAAAATTGTTTTATTAAATCTTCCTCTACCTTTTAATAAACAAAATAACATAATAACTAATTTGCAGAAAGAATAATGGCTCATATAGTCTATGCGAGTTGGCACTAAACGATTCATAATTCAGAGAATTATTCACAGAAGAAATCACGTGTGAAAATTGACGTGAAAATAAATGAATCCTGTGTAAATAAAAATCACATGTGGAAATAAATGAATCGTGTTTAAATAAAAAATTAACATGTGAAAATAAAGGGATTGTGTGTAAAAAAAAAATCATTTGTAAAAATGAATCACGTGTGAAGATAAAAAAATAAATGAATCATGTACAAATGAATCATTTCGAAGAAAAAAAACGTGTGAAAAGAAATGAATCGAGTTCAATTCTAATGTAAAAATAAACAAATGATGCGTAAACATTACATGCGGAAATAAATTTAAGATGTGTAAAAAAAATTATTTGTAAAAATGAATCATTTGTATTAAAAAAATCACCTGAAAATAAATGAATCATTTAAAAATGATTCAGAATGTAAGAGCACCGTGGCATAAAGTTAATTTAATCCATTTTGTTTACGTTTCTTAATATTGCTACTTTATTTAATTAATTTTTTTGTTGTTTAAAAATATAATTTTAAATATAAAACAGAATTAAATGATTAATTTAATCGTATTTATCATTAAATCAAAGAGCTTCCGTTGAAAAAAAACGGTTTGAACTCCATTTCCCAGAGTCCTTTGCGGTCCAGCTTCTGACAACAAACCGCCTGGGCGTCAAATCCGAGTGCTCAGAGTGCGTTTGACTCGGGATAAAGGTAAAACAGCGGGTTATACAGTCTACATCGCCTTTTTTTTTTAAAAAAATAATGTAACTACAATTGCATAATTTCTATTAATCTGTTAATATGTTAATAATCTCCGTTTTTGTTATAAACGCTTCCGTTTCCGGTTTTTGGAGGACGAACGTTAATGTCTCGTGCACAGTGAGTGCAGCGTTAGAACGTTAGAGGGCTTGAATGCTAACCTTAATGCTAATGTTAATGTTAATGCTAATGCTAATGCTAAAAGGATAAACTAAGGACGAAATGTTTTGAGATATTTTAAAAGGTCATGAGTTTTTTTTTTTTTAAAGGGTCTATTTTTACGAAATGTGAAGCTTTTTAGAATTTGTAATCTGTGTGTTTGTCAGGATAAACGTTATTTCTTTTATATATTTAAATGTTTAGCTAAATATATCTGGGTAATAAAATAAGCACTAGATAATAAAGAATGATAATTCATTTATTTAACCTGAGTGTTAAAATGGTCATAAATTTCACTATTTAACCAATTCTGAGTTGTAAACTGATCCATAACACTGAACTAATCTAATACTAGTGCTTAAGTTAACTAAAATATCAAATAAACAATTTCTATTATTTATTAAGTCATGTTAAAAAAAAATTACAGCTTTACATTACAATCTTTACATTAATAACACACTTCCTGCGACAGTCTTTACTCTTCTGAACATGTCTGTGGAATTCTCGATTCTGATTGGTCAGAAGATCTTGATTGATTAATGCATTTCTTCTGATAAGCGATCGTTTCTATAGCAACGGCTAATCCAGTGGGACTTGACGGAAGCGTGTGTCATCGATAAGTTTTCTGTTTGGAGGAATGTGTTTGTTTAACGTTTATGGAAGGAGTCTCCAGTGTCAGAGGAAAAGCTGTAGCTTGTATTTTTCCGACGTTTTCATTAGAGAGGAGTTTACGCGTCGTGGTTTCTCAGTAACGTGAAGGTAGCTGCTGTAACGTAAGCGAGAACAGGATGTACTAATGGCAACGTTAAATGTAGCTATAAATGGACAAAAAGTGTATTGCAGTTTAGCTAGTATAAGTGGAACGAAACTCTTTGCGTTGTGATGTTATGAGAGAATAATCAACCCGTGGCGTCGTAACAGTGACTCCGCCTCTTCATGCCGCCCCGTTGTTGATTATTTTCCTGCAGCAGCACGACACGGAGTGTTTTATTTCCTAATTATGATACAGCCGTTGTCAAAGGTGGGTCCTTGACTTAATCTGTAAAATAACGCGAGTCGCTCTATCGTGTTTGTTTCAGGAAGTTGTGACTCTGTTCTCCTGTTATCGGCAGCGTGATGATGGAAAGCGAGGGATGAGGACGAGTGCAGCGGCGAGCGAGAGCGCGCTGTGACCGAGGCTTGGCGAGAGAAACAAAAGGCCTTTGATGGGTCTCGCTGTGAAGCTCGGCGCCGGCTCTCACACACGCCGCTGAGTGAATGTTGATGAGGTGAGCGCGCTACAGAGAGTCCATTCAGACGGCGCCGGAGTTAAAGCTCGCTCGGTTCTGCGTGGGCTTCGGGAGAGAACTTCCCTTCGCCGATGTGTGCCAGTTCGGGGATCTCTCTCGATTCAAGACGATACGAGAGAACACAGGCTTTATTGTCGAGATTAATCTGAAATGAATCTCTCTCACACACTCTCACACAAACACACACACACACACACACACACACACAGAAAGGAGAGGAGGGAAATGGTTGCACTGCTGGTTAAGAAGCAAAGCTGATTGAAGAAGTAAAGATTTCTGAGGCATGTTTATGAAGTCTGGACCTCAGGCACCAAACCAGTTATTTGAAGGAATAATAATAATAATAATAATAATAATAATAATGACATAAGATGAATTTTGAAGATCTTGTGCCAGCTTGTTCAAGACATTACAAAACCAATGAAAAATAATAATATATAAAAAAATAATAATAATAATAGTAATGAATATATTCAGTAACAAAAAATATATCTACAGTACTGTGCAGAAGTCTTAGGCACATGCTGTAGAGCAAAGATGATGATTTTGAGATCCATCTTTTCACACTGAGGACAACTGAGGGACTCGTATGCAACTATTACAGAAGGTTCAAACGCTCACTGACGCTCCAGAAGGAAAAACCATGCGTTAAGAGCCGGGGGGGTGAAAACTTTTGAACAGAATGGAGATGTGTACATTTTTCTTATTTTGCCTAAATATCATATTTTTTTCATTTAGTCCTGCCCTTCAGAGGCTACAGAAGATAGTTACATGTTTCCCAGAAGGCAAAATAAATTAAATTTACCCTGATCTTCAGATTCAAAAAGTTTTCACCCCCCCGGATCTTAACGCACGTTTTTTCCTTCTGGAGCATCAGTGAGCGTTTGAACCTTCTGTAATAGTTGCATACGAGTCCCTCAGTTGTCCTCAGTGTGAAAAGATGGAACAGTCGTTGTTGGAAAGGGTTCAAATACACAAAAAATGCCGGAAAACCAAAGAATCTGTGGGACCTGAAGGATTCTTCTGAAGAACAGCAGGCGGTTTAACTGTTCAGGACAAACGAGGGACTCATGAACAACTATCACTAACCAAAAAAAAAAACACAGCTGTGGATCATTCGGGTAACAACACAGTGTTAAGAATCAAGTGGATGTAAACTTTTGAACGGAGTCATTTTTATAAGTTCAACTATTATTTTCTCTTGCAGACAAAAGTAAAATAGGTTAAGTCAAAAGTGGAACTATCTAATCATCCTCATAGTTTCAGGCTTTGGGAGGCGGGGCTTAGGTGGGTGGTATGATAAATCATTGTGCTAAAACATTGCGGGCGTCCAAGATGGCCGCCTCAGCATGGCTCTGCTCGTCAAGTTACCGGGGTGCCATTACTTTTGCAGCCGGAGAGCAGGTCCTCGTGTGCGTGTCTGAGCGATCCTGTTGCATCTCTTGCATGATTTGCATATTACCTCAGAATTTCCCTCTGTCGCTCTGCAGGCGTGTGTGTGTGTGAGTGTGTGTGTGTGTGTGTGTGTGTGTGTGTGTGTGAGTGAGTGACGATGGCACCGGGTGACACGGCGGCGGAGAACGGAAAGCAGCACAAGCTCAGGACGAAGTGCGCGTCACGGTCGCCCGAGGCAGAGTGCGCGGCTGACGGCTCGTTCGTTTTCGAGGCTCACGAAGCCTGGAAGGACTTCCACAACTCGCTGCGACAGTTCTACGAGAACGGAGAACTCTGCGACGTCACGCTAAAGGTACCGGCTGCGTCACACTACTCCGTCGCTGATCATTTTCCCATAACCGCACACCACCAAGTGGCTTATTCCTTGCATGCGAACCAAAGGAGCAAATTCATCGACGTTTTTAGTAAAGTTGTGTGTAAATGTGTGCGCAACTAAAATTTGCCAACATTTCACAAAGCCTGATTTTCTTCGTACTCGCCTGCGTACGCCGATCACCCGGAAACAAGCTCACCTGCATACAGTGACGCCCACAAAACTCCATAAAAGGTCGAGTGCACGGGCAGCTGTGAGCACAAAATGAGCGATCGGGGTAAAGGCTGAAAAGCAGCAGTGGAAGTTATTTTGGCTCACTTCTATGCCACTAACAATATTTAATAATATTAATATTAATAATAATAAGCCTGCGCTGAATTTCCCATCAGCTGAGGCGTTTGTTTACGGCTCACGGCTCTGAGCAGACAGAACCGGGCCGCCCTGTGGTTATACGCCGCCGTTTCTTTTGCCATAATTGAATGATTAGTTTTATTTTTCTTAATTCACGGCTTTGTGTTGGCTCGCTTTCTTCTTTATTTTTTCTATTCTTTAGTTAATGCCAATAATATAAAACGACCGGTTTTTACAAACTGTTCTTCATGGTGCTGTTAGTCCCTGACCCAGTGAACTAGCATGAGGATGTGTTTTTGATAGAGACTCCAAAGCTCTTCTGTAATTCACTCTTTAGCTTAAGCAGCCCTAAAGCTCATACAGATGATACACAGATGTAACGGATTTATATTTACGGATAAATCTGTTCCGATAAATGAGGTCCGTTGCATACGGTTGATTTTTTTATTTATTTTTTTGTAGCGTTTTCTTTATTAGTGAGAAAAGTATTATCAGAACAGGGTTATTAGAGTATTCCGGTATTCTTTGCTTCACATTTCCTGCTGTCTGCTTCCTGTATCTCTGTCCCTGCAGGTGGGCACCAAGCTGATCCCTTGCCACAAGCTGGTGCTGGCCTGCGTGGTGCCGTACTTCCGCGCCATGTTCCTCTCGGACATGGCTGAGGCCAAGCAGGAGCTGATCGAGATCCGCGACTTCGACGGCGACGCCATTCACGACCTGGTGCGCTTCGCCTACTCATCGCGTCTGACGCTGACGGTGGAGAACGTCCAGCCGCTGCTCTACGCCGCCTGCATCCTGCAGGTGGAGCTGGTGGCGCGGGCCTGCTGCGAATACATGAAGGCCCACTTCCACCCGTCCAACTGCCTCGCCGTGCGCACCTTCGCCGAGAGCCACCATCGCGTGGACCTGATGGACATGGCCGACCGCTACGCCTGCGAGCACTTCGGCCAGGTGCTGGAGAGCGACGACTTCACGCGCGTCTCGCCGCAGCACCTCAAGACGCTGCTCAGTTCCAGCGACCTCAACATCCACTCCGAGACGCAAGTGTACGAAGCCGCCGTCAAGTGGCTCAAAGCCAATCCACAGCACCATGAGCTCTGGCTCCCCCAGATCATGTCTCAGGTACGATTTACTAATACAGCCAGCGTTGAGTAAAATGAGTAAAAAAAAAAAAAAGATCTTCTCTATTCTGATTGGTCAGAAGGTGTTGATTAATTTTCTATAACAGCAGTTTTAAAACTGCGTTTTTTTTTGGTCTTATTAACTTCAAGAGAAAAAGAGAGACAGTGAGGAAACGACTGTTTATAGCTGCTGTAACGTAAGTGAGAACAGGAACTAACTTGACTCCGTCATTGGATATTTTCTTATAAAGGAAAAGAAATATGAAAGATTGTGAGAGTGAGACAGTGACAAAGAGAGGGAAAGAAAGGGGGGAGAGACAGAGCGCGAGACAGGCTGGCAGATAGGCAGAGAGAGAGAGACAGGGACAGAGAGAGAGAGAGAGAGCAAAACAGGGAGTGAGGGAAACAGAGCGAGACAGGTTGACAGACAGACAGACAGAGAGTGAGAGACAGATTAAAATAGGAAGTCAAAGAGAGACAGACAGGAAGACAGAGAGAGACAGGGAGGTACTTGGAGAGACAGGGATGGAGAAAGAGAGACAGGTAGACAGATAGAACGAGGTAGACCAAAATATAGAAAGAGGGAGAGAGAGAGAGACAGTGTTTATAGCTGCTGTAACGTAAGTGAGAACAGGAACTAACTTGACTCCGTCATTGGATATTTTCTTATAAAGGAAAAGAAATATGAAAGATTGTGAGAGAGAAACAGTGACAAAGAGAGGGACAGAAAGGGGGGAGAGACAGAGAGTGAGACAGGCTGGCAGATAGGCAGGCAGAGAGAGAGAGAGAGACAGAGATTAAAAATAGGAAGACAGAGAGACAGATGGGAAGAGAGAGAGATACTTGGAGAGACAGGGACAGAGAAAGAGAGACGGTAGACAGATAGAAAGAGGTAGACCGAGAGTGTGAGAGAGAGAGAGAGAGGTACTGACTGTTTATAGCTGCTGTAATGTAAATGAGAACAGGAAGTAACTTGACCCCGTCGATGATTCTTTTCCTATAACAGCATGGCACGGAGTGTTTTATTCCTAACTAAACAAGCAAGCAATCTTCAAGTGTTTTATATTTATAAGTGTTGCCGTACTGCAGGTGCGTCTTCCTCTGCTGCCCGTGGGCTTCCTCACAGGCACCGTGGCTAAAGAGGAGATGATCAAGGCTGACCTGAGCTGCCGAGACCTGCTGGACGAGGCCAGGAACTACCACCTGCACCTCAGCAACAAGAACGTGCCGGACTTCGAGTACTCGATCCGCACCACGCCACGCAAGCACACAGCGGGTCAGAACGAGCACGCATGTTGGGGGGGGAGTAGACTTCTGCAGCATTTGAGCTTGCAGGCTAAGGATTGCTGTTGACCTTTGACCTCGTGCAGGTGTGCTGTTCTGCGTGGGGGGACGTGGCGGTTCTGGAGATCCGTTCCGCAGCATCGAGTGCTACTCCATCAGCAAGAACAGCTGGTTCTTCGGCCCGGAGATGAACAGCAGGCGCAGACACGTGGGAGTCATCTCTGTAGAAGGTGAGAAAGAGAGAAAGGGGGGGGACACAGTGAGGGAGAGAGAGAGAGGGGGGGGGGGGAACGCGCAACACGTGGAGAAATCGAGGAGACGAGGGAACAGTCAGAACCAGTTAGACGCAGGGAGAAAGAATGAGAGACAGAGCGAGAGACGAGGGGAAAGTCAGAGAGAGAGAGAGAGACACAGGGAGACAAAGAGAATGAGAGACAGTGAGACACAGAGAGAAAGGGAGCAAGACAGTTAAACACAGAGAAAAACAGAGAGACAGTGAGACACAGAAAAAGAGAGAGAGACTGAGCAAGAGACAAGGGGACAGTCAGAAAGACAGAGAGAGAGGGAGACAGAAAGAGAGACTGAGAAAGGATGAGACAGAAAAGTAGAGAGAGACAGAGAGGGAAAGAGCGATAGAGTGACAGAAAGGAAGATGGAGAAAGTGAGACATGGAGCAGACACAGAGCGAGACGGAGAGAGAGACAAGGAGGGAGAGAGGGAGACAGAGAGAGAGCGAGAGAGTCAGAGAGAGGGACAGAGAGCGAGCGAGACAGGTACAGATAGAGACCGAGAGCGAGACATGTAGACCGACAGACAGAGGTAAACTGAAAGAGAGACAAGGAGGGAGAGAGAGAGAGTCAGAGAGAGAGACAGGGACAGAGAGCGAGCAAGACAGAGGGTGAGACAAGTACGTAGACAGAGGTAGACTGAGAGAGAGAGTCAGAGAGAGAGACAGGGGACACAGAGCAGGAGGGAGAAAGACAGAGAGATGAATAATTCGTATTGAAGAAGAGGAGTAAATGAAAGCTGATGACTGAAAAAGGGGATGTGTCTGTAGGAAAGGTGTACGCAGTGGGAGGCCATGATGGCAGCGAGCACCTGGGGAACATGGAGATGTTCGATCCGTTCACCAACAAGTGGATGATGAAGGCCTCCATGAACACAAAAAGGTGTGAGACACTGTTCAAGATGTCTCTCTCCTCTCTGAGGCGTTTTCTTGCGTTCTGGTTGTACTAGTCTGTGTCTGTGTGTGTGTGTGTGTCTGTGTGTGTGTGTGTGTGTGTGTAGGAGGGGCATTGCGCTGGCCACACTCGGAGGTCCGATCTACGCTATAGGAGGCCTGGATGATAACTCGTGCTTTAGCGACGTGGAGCGATACGATATCGAGGCGGACCGCTGGAGCCCCGTCTCCCCCATGAACACCCCTAGAGGAGGAGTGGGCTCTGTCGCTTTAGGGGTGAGAGCAAAGCATCATGGGTATCCTTTCTACGCGGATATGAAACTGTAACCGTTTTTAATACATGTCTGTCTTCGCTATCAGAGCTACGTGTACGCCGTAGGAGGGAACGACGGCGTAGCCTCCCTGTCGAGCGTCGAGCGCTTCGACCCGCACCTCAACAAATGGAGCGACGTGCGAGAGATGGGGCAGAGGCGCGCAGGAAACGGAGTGAGCGAACTGAACGGCTGCCTCTATGTTGTAGGTACGGGGGCAGAGCAAATCACCGTGAAGTTAGTTTAAGACTAAAGACGCCTGCTGGTGAGGCAGGAAGTAATCCAGCCTGACACGAATCTGACCTTCTTTACTGTCTGTCGTATTACGACCGCTATATAACACGAACTGGTTTTAAAACAGCTGACCTTTGATAAGCAAGTTACACGAGAAGACAGAGAGAGAGAGAGAGAGAGAGAGAGAGTGAAGGAGAAAGGGGAGAAGTGCGAGTTTGTGAATAAGTGACTGAGCCGTAGGATTAACACATGACTCGCTGATGTTTATAGACTTGATCTGAATGTTGAACTTTAGCTTAGATGGGTAATATAATTGATGACAGGATTGCATTAGTTGTCTTGTTTGTGAAGGGAACTCCATCCTTCCACTACACTGAAACTCTGAAACAGAAGCGCGCACACACACACACACACACACACACACACACACACACACACACACACACACACACACACACACCTCACTACTGATGTACTTTGTGAACTCAGTCCAACTCTTTAAATATTATGGGCATTATTTAAATTAAATACATGCAATAATATTCTGCCTATATATTGGAGCTATTAATTAATTAATTAAACATAATTAAGCGGCTCACTTAGAGAACCCGGAACTTCTTTTTTTAATCAGAAATGTAGTCTGTTATATAATATGATCTGTGTGATTAAAAGAAATGTTTGGAAATCTGTTGTATTTTTCTTTCTACTGACACTAATGCAGTAGATAATTATTAGCTTTATAATAATGAATAATTAAAAGCGTAAATAAATAAATGTGCTAACCACAGGCTCATATTATGAAGTGATAGTGTGTGTGGTGCTGGTACGAGTGTATCATGTTTGGGCACACACCTCCGTGTTGAGAAACAGTCCGCCAACCGGAAATATCCAGCTAACATTAGCGCTGTGGTCAGAACCTGACACTGATGAAAGCAGAAGGATAACACACGCTGTAACTGTACACCTGCCAAGATACGAGTGTGTGTGTGATAAAAGCACGTTAAATGAAGACATTGTTTAAAATCTTAGCAGTACTGCTGTACCTGATACACTTCTACTAGCACCACACACACACACACACACACACACACACACACTCTCTTACGCTCTCTGCTATGGATGGGGTGGAGGGGGGGGGGGCAATACTTTGTACAGCACAACTGATGGGCTGCAGTCAGTAATTGTACTACGTGGTAGAAATCTCTTCGCGTCTGTGTGTTCAGGTGGGTTTGACGATAACTCTCCGCTGAGTTCAGTGGAGCGCTTCGATCCCAGGCTGAACCGCTGGGAGTATGTCGCTGAGCTCACCACGCCAAGGGGCGGAGTTGGTGTTTCTACGGTGATGGGGCGGGTCTTCGCTGTGGGCGGGCACAACGGAAACATCTACCTGAACACGGTGGAGGCGTTTGAGCCACGCATGAACAGGTGAGAAGTCCGAGGGCTGCATAGCGATCTAAAACGTTAAGGCAGCGTTTACACCTTGTGCAACTGCTCTTGATTGTCTGCTGTAACAGTGACCATCCCTCCATCCATCCCTCCATCCATCCCTCCATCCATCCCACCCACCCATATATACAGCCATCTTGTCTGTTCAAACACTCATCTGTATCAGCCATCTGTAGTCATCCATCCATCCATGTGTCTGTATGTCTGCCTTCCAGTCTGTCTGTCTGTTTTTTTCTGTCTGTCTCTCCACCTGTCTATCTGTTTCTTTACCTGTCTGTGCTCCCGCTTGTCCCGTCTGCTTGTCTGTCTTCCTGTCTGTCTTTCGGTCTTCCTATATGTCTTTTTCCCTGTTTGCCTGTCTGTTTACCTGTCTGTCTGCTTGTCTCTCTGCTTTCCTATGTGCCTCTTGGTCTTCCTGACTGTCTGTCATCCTACCTTCCTGTCCCTGTCTGACTGTCTGTCTGTTTAACTTCTTGTATGTCTGCTTGTTTGCGTTCCTGTCTGTTGCTCTGTCTTTCTCTCTGTCCGTTTGCCAGCTTTCCTGTCTGTCTGTCAGCCTTCCTGTCTGCCTAACTGTCTGTGTTCTTGTAAACTATTGTATGTGTAGTTTGCTCACGCGTTTGCCGTGTGTGTGTGTGTGTGTGTGTGCGTGTGTGTGCGTGCGCGCAGGTGGGAGTTGGTCGGCTCAGTGTCTCACTGCAGGGCCGGAGCGGGCGTGGCCGTCTGCGCCACACACATCAGTCAGATTCGAGACGTGGGTCAGGGTTCGAGCAACGTGGTGGACTGCATGTAGTGACATGCTTAGAGCGCGGAGATACAACACGGTGTCCACACACACACACACACACACACACACACAGAGCACCACAACTCTCCTAAACACCACACACACTCCACATACAGCTCCGCAATGTAATCAAAACCTATACACATATTACACGCTCCAAATACTACACACGCTACACAGTTAAAATACAGCAACACCACAGTCCGCTGCAGCAGTATCAGTTCCTCTGAAGTGTCATTGTGTCACTGTGTGAAATCTCCCTCATATCAGAGTTGTCATGTTGCTTTAAAGACTATGAAGCTTCAGTAACGCTTTGATGTATAAACAACAGGTAGTATGCGCTACACAATCTATATTTACATTTTAGTTCATACAAGATAATCAGATTTGTGAAGAACGGTTATAATGACAAATGGCTTCCTTTGGTTAAAAGTTAACGAACAGGCATAACTCGGATAGTAGTTCTCATCTTTAGCAGCTCATGCTAACCAGCGGTTATCATCATGGAGCTCGCTGCTTCAGCCTAACTACCCGTTAAACTAAGCAAAGCCAAGTAAACATGAACGATCTAGCTAGCTGAGGACACTGACAGCCGGGCGGCCATCTTGCTCACATCTTGAGAAGGACCTACACCGAGCCATTTTAATACACTGCTTTTTGTACCAGGATTTTATTGTGCACTATCTTTCCTAGACTAGAAACCAGGCTTGATTTATATTTTTTTGTCCGAGAGATGAACTGACGTGAAGACGTTAGTGCTTTTTCAAAATGTTCGAAAAGGGTTCGTAGTGCCGATTCTGCTTTTCCTCCGCGAATCATGTGCAAAAGGAATCTTTGTGGTTTCTCATATCTTAGCTGTATCGTAGTTTGTTTGATTTTTTTTTTTTTCGTTTTTAATGCTCGATAACGTTTTAAGCCTGTGCTTTTTGGAATGAATTTATATGTATTTATATGTGTGCTAATAATTATATCTTTCTTTTCAGTTTATATATTGAATCATGTCGTTACTTTGAACACATCTTCTTGTTTTTTTTAAAAATTCTATAGTATATTTATCCTTTTTGTCATCAGGCTTCTTATCCGCGATCGTTTTTGACCTGCGTATTTATATTTATTTTCATGTATTTAAAGCACAGAGAATCATAACCGTGTGAGGTTGTTTACAAACTGCCATGAAGCGTGACGAGCGCTTGACTTGTGCAATTCTAGGTTTCAGTAGCAGAGCCTTTTGTATCTGATTTGAAGAAAACGTGACTGATACATGACACGATACATAAAATGGGTCTGAACTTCCCAAACCAGTTCCTGAGGATCCCTCTGCCTTTTTCTGTCCTGATCCAATTTGGTAAAACTAGTATTTTGATGAATTTATGCAGTTTTTACACTCAAATCTAGGATTATTAATATTATTATTATTATTTATTTTATTTTATTTTTTTTTGCATTTAATCACATGAATATAATTTCAGGATTTAGGATAGAAAACACTGGTACTGGGGTGGGAACCATGACTGAATTGTTCTCTATCAGATATGCACCTATTTTAAGATGAGAGCTACTGTAGTGAATCAACACTTCCTGTACAGTGGTACTTCCTGTTTCCAGTAAGGTACTGTACTTGTTCAACTCAGCTTCATGCTCTCATCTGTCAGTTTGTATTATTCAAATAAAGTTATAAGGAATATTGTAATGAAATAAAATGCTTGTGCATCCAGTGCTTCATGTCCTGTTTAATGTATAGGCAGCTGAAATGGTGTGAAACAAAGATTTTTTTTATTATTATTATTTACGTGATAACCTTTAAAATATTAAGCTAAGCTAATATTCAGTACTCCTTTTAATACTTCAAAAAAAGGCAAATAATTCAGTCCTCTAACTTTCAAAACTTGATACGTTATGGATGAATTGTTCCTCATATCAAAATTCAAGTTTTGTTCGAGTTCACCTCCCAGTGCTCTCTTCTAAATTTTGTGGTTATTGGACAAAATTTGTAGGAGAAGAAGGAAAGAAGGAAAAAAAAGTTTTTGATCAAATTCAAAAATGGCTGATTTCCTCCGAGAAATCATAAACTTGTTACATCATTCAACCTTGACGGATGTGTGACAAGCAGGAAGTCCGCCATTTTGCTGCTTCTACAAATTTTGTTTAATCATCACAAAATTTGGATCACAACATTGCGATGTATATCACACATGAAACCTGCGTTTGCAAAGCGGGAGGGCTACTGAAAACAGGATGCCAGGCAATATCTCGGCAATGACTTGCAAATTTAGTACGTCTCGAGTGGGGACAGAGAGTGCCTGGCCCCCTTAATTGCTGCTTGCAGCTATATTTTTATATTTTTTAAATGAACTTACTACCACACTTTTTGACACTTGGATCTGTGTCAGATTTGTGTAACAATAACAGGCCAAAGTTTAAAGAGCTGTACAACAGTGTAATTAACCTCGTATTCTCGCTTACATTTCTAAACCTTAACGCTGTAGTTATCCAGTAACTACATACAAAACAATGCTAGCTGATGGAACATAAATATTTCATTATACGAGTGAGGAAGCGTAACGTTGTTTAAATACACACAAAGTTCAAATATTTTATGAACCATAACAGGTTTATTGACAGACTATAATCTAGACTTTCAGGTTACGTTTAATATAACATTTCTGCAAAATCCGTAACATTTATTCGACAAAATATGATGCAGTTGTATAA
This sequence comes from Pangasius djambal, assembly GCA_022985145.1. NCBI lineage: Eukaryota > Metazoa > Chordata > Actinopteri > Siluriformes > Pangasiidae > Pangasius > Pangasius djambal. The sequence continues at coordinate 23,076,917 of CM040989.1, read as the reverse complement.
ACTTAACACACAGTGCTGTGACTGGATGTTGTGCAGTTCTGCACTGTTCTGTAACTGAATCATTTCCTTTTAATCTGAACTTTTAAAGAAAATAATATAATAATAATTCTATTTTTTATTTTTTAATGTAAAAATTATTTTTCTTTGTTGTTCTAAACAAATTTATGTTCTACTACAAGCTCATTTGTACTAATTAAGAAGAAGAGCCAGGAAAGGGCTTTATTTTTTTTATATAGGTTCATACAGTTTTTTTTTTTTTTTTTATAATATTTTATCTTTTTTTTATTGCTGAATTAGTAGATGAAAGTTGCGTATTAAATCATTTTTTGTAGGTAACTAACCTTCATTATCGACCTTTTATTGGTTTGTCAGCAATTTTGCAGCATAAATTCGCTATAAAACAGTTGAAACATTGAAAGCTGGCTTGTTGTTATATAACATTTATGGTCTGAAAATATGCAGTGTTATAAAGTTTATTAAATCGGCGCTTTTGGACTTTGATATTTTAACATTTTCACCACGACATTTCAGATCATTAATGCTGACTGTGTGAGTCGTACAAAAGATAAAAGTGGGCTTTAAATTAGTAAATGTGACGAAGCAGAATCAGGAAAAAAAAAAAGTGAGTTGTTTTTAATAGAATTTTCTTAAAAGAAACACCAACAGCAGGATTCTACACTTGATCAGAAATATAATAGTAGAATGAAGCAGTTTACAATTAGTAATAATAATTATAGTTTTATTAACTTTTGATTTCATTCTACATATGATTGTGCTTCACCAATAGTAGTTTCTTTCTAGTAAAAGGGGGGAAAAAATGAAAATGGACTTTTTGACTGAATTTATGAAAAATACTACTAATAATAATAATAGTATGACTGCTAATACTACTACTAATTTTACTGCTACTGCTAATAATAATAATAATAATAGTACTAATATATTTTCCATAACTGTGGTAATGATCTTATAAAATACACTTGGCTGTTCAGAAAGAAAGAATTAGTGCCTTTGCCTTTATATGTATATATATTTTATATATTTACATTTTTCTGACTATAAAACTCTACCAGGTGCTGTGGATTAGTCTAATGTTGCCATCTTTTTTTTATACTGTACACAAATATAAACAGTAAATCCAACTGTTTGTAACTTTCATGTACTTTTAATAACAAATTTGATTTGTAACAGGCATATTGAATGTTTAGAGTTCAATGCATCCACGTTTAGCTACCATGCAACTAGCCTACGTTGTAAGTCAACATAAGAACTGCTTTAAAATGGTCAAACTTAAAGTTGAATAGTTTTGTTTAGTTGAATTGAGTCTGATTTTCAAAATGTAATAGTTACAATAGTGTACTTTGAAAAATATAATTGAGTAAATACTGTAAAGTATGTAACTGAGTGAGCTTTTATATTTAATCATAACAGAAACTAACAGCATTTTACAGTAAAAGTAATTTTTTTTTCAAGTTTTTAAGTAACTTTATAAGCCCTTTAGACATTCTTCTGATTTAATCAGTAAAAAGTTGCCATTTCATATTTAATAAAATATGATGGTAAAGATTATAGCACAATTTTTTTTTAATGTTAACAGATAGTTAATAGATGAAAGTTGAAGGTTTATTGTGCATTTCTGTGCTATAATTAAATAATTTGTAGTGGTTCTATAATAGCTTATAATATGCAAATTTTTTTTTTTGCTTAGTTGTGTATTTTGCAGCTTAATAATAACAGTAATGAAAACTAATTATTATTGATATGAACCAAAAATATCACGCTCAGTCGTGTTAATTTCAAGAATAAATTTGACAGTAAAGTTGGTCTTTATCTCATGCTGAGTCTCCTGCAGCATCAGGCGGCCATGTTGTTTTTACAGCTTCATCTTTGGACTTTGGGATGAAGCTGAAAAGAAGCCGTGACACCTGAAGATGCTCAGAACTGTGGAGAGTGACGGCTGGTGCACACACTCTCAGGGAATCGTGGGAAAAAAAGACGTTTTCACAGACATGAGGCAAAACATCTAACTTTGAATGTTAACTTCAGCTAGAATTTAACACTGGGACTGAAATATACAGAAATAATATATAGCCTGGGAGGTTTTAGAAAAAAAGTCTTAATTTACTGCCTCACTGAGTGAAAAAGAGCAAAGAATGATCTTGCTCTTCATCACGCTTTTTGGTCTCGTTCATTCTGGTAAGTATTACTTTTTATAGTTTGTAGATATGGATTAATAATAAAGATGCATTAATAAAGCAAAAGTAATTTCATATTATTTAAATGATGAATGTTGAGTTTGTCTTCGGAATTAGATTACTGTGATTGATTCATTTTTAATATTTCAGATAATTTTTTTTTTTTTTTTTTTTTTTTTTTTTTTTTGGTTTAGTGTTTTTGTTTGTTTTGTTTTTTGTTTGTTTGTTTGTTTGTTTTTAAATTAAATTACAAATAATTTTGAGGTACAGTCTCCCGACAGATTATCACTACTTTTTTTTAACAAAATAAAATGAAAAAGAATATAGAGGTACATTTTAGAAAATTAAAAAATTTAAGGTTCTTAATAAACAAGCAAAATAAAGAACCAGCATAATTCTATTACATCAGCAATTTTTCTCTCTATTTTTTTTTACAAGCTATATTACATACCATTTGGAATAGTGTTTATTTAGGTTAAACACCATTTATGTCGGTTAAACACCATTTGAATAATATTTCTTTATAAAATCAGGCTACTGATTATAATTGTTAAATTATTTGTTACCAAGTAAATCTTCTGTAAAATGTTTAAATAATCGAGGTCTTTTGTTAAACACAGCAAACAACATCCCACATAACATGATAAATTGTCCAACTCGATTCACAGTCTGTTTTCTTTATCTTTACCTCTTAATTTGCAATTCATGTGATTTTTTTTTTTTTTACAAGTCTCTGCAAACTGATTAAGCAAGGTCAGTCAAACATTAGCAGTGCTGTATCATTACTGCTGGCATTTGGATGCTTATATCACATGACTTTAGCCACTGTCATGGGACTTTTATGATGGACGTGCATCCTCTTCACACAGAATGGCTTTTCAAAATGACTGTGTATCCTGTCAAATGACAGAGTGTATAAAAATTTATTAACTTAGTCCCACTCATGTAGTTCAGTAGAGTCTTTATAAAATCAGCCTCTTGTTGGTATCAAATTCTATTTGTTATTGAGTAAATTAAACACAGCAAACAACTTCCCACATAACAGTGCTAAAGTATCAGCTAACACTCAACCATCCAAAATTCAACTCTAACAGCTAACGCTCAACTAACTAGCCAACATTCAACCCTACTGCTAACACTCAACTAACTAACATTTACCACTAATAACTAGCTAACATTCAACCCAGTCAGCTAGCTAACTGGAGATAAGTTCCATCTCAGCTAAAGGTGACTTTTAAACCAACTCTCTAGCTAACATTTAACTCAGCTAGATAATGCCCTGACTTTTACTCAACTAGCTAAACAGTGCCAGACTTAGTTAGTTAACATTGAATTCAATTCAACTAATTAGCATTATTGTGAAGTAACTAGCTAACATTCAACTTAGCTAGCAAATATCTCACTCGGCTAGCTAACAGAAACCTCAGCTAGTAGCAGTTAACTCAACTAACTGGTTAACATTTGTCACCTAACTAGCTAAGATTCAAGTCTGCTAGACAGCTAACATTCAACTTAGAAAGCTAAATAACATTTAATTCAGGTAGGATTTACCTCAACTAATGGACTAATAATCACCTCAGCCAGTTAGCTAACTTTTAACTTTCAACTTGGCTAACTATCAAATATAACTACCTAACATTTAACTCAACTAAGACAACCTAATAGTCATCTATCTATCTATCTATCTATCTATCTATCTATCTATCTATCTGTCTTTCACTCTCTATGATGCTATTTGTCTGTTTGTTCTCCTTTTTCTTCTGTCTCTTTCTGTCTCCTTTTCTCGCTCTCTTTTTCTCTGTACACCTGTGACATTGTCTCCTCTGTCTCTGTTCCTCTCTCTCTCTCTCTCTCTCTCTCTCTCCATCTCAGTGCTGGGCGATTGTGAAACAGGATGGAGGGAGTACGAGGAGAGGTGTTACTATTTCTCCACCGATCTAAAGAACTGGTATCAGGCTCTGGAAGAGTGTGCGAAGAAAGAAAGTAATCTGATGAGCATCATGAACATTCATGAGAGGGTGAGACAAGCAGAGGGCAGTGGAGTCTTGTTATAAAAGCTGACTCTAAAAAAAAAAAAAAGAGCCTGAAAGCTCTGGTGGTGTGGTGTATAAAAGGTTGATAAACTTATTTTACATTAAACTTAAAAGGAATAAACTTTGTGTATATGTGTATAGCTTTTTTTTATTCCCAATAAAATCTCAAGGTTCTATTCCAAAAAAAATTATAACTCCTAATAAATTTATATATGAACATGTAGATCTAAGAAACTCAAACAGCATGATATAAAAATATAAAAACAGACAGCTAGCTAACATTTAACACAACAAATAACAGTCACCTCACCAAACTAGCTAACATTTAACTTAGTTAATAAGCTATATATTTACCTCAGCTAACTATCTAACATTTAACACACTGAAAAAGCTAATAGTCACCTCATCTAATAGCTAACATGTAACGCAGCTAATAAGCTACATTTACCTCAGCTAAGCATCGGTTTAAATCAGATAGCTAATTAACATTTAACTCAGCTAAACATCTGATGTTTAACTCGGATAGCTAATTAACATTTATCTCTGTTAAAACACTACATTTACCTCAGCTAAACATCTAAAGTTTACCTCACACAGCTAATTAACCTTTAACTCAGCTAATAAGCTACACTTACCTCAGCTAACCACCTAACATTTAACTAAGATAGCTAATTAACCTTTAACTCAGCTAATAAGCTACAATACCAACATTATATTCAGCCAAACATCTGTTTAACATCTTAAACATCTGTATAAGCAGCTAACATTCAACCAAAGTCCTTACTGCCTCAAATTTAGCTCGACTAATAAGCTAGTCATCTAACTAGCTAATGATCATGTCAGCTAACTTCAGGCTGTTCTGAACAGGCCTATTTAATATTATTTACTGAGAGTGTAATATAAAGTGTATATTAAGAGTGAATAAATTAGAAAAATAAATAAGAATAAGACCCTGTGTAATGAAAATTAATTGCATTGAACTGTAATTCCTAACGTTTTCTCGTATTCCCGCTTTGCAGACGTGGCTCAGTACGCAGCTCAGCTCCGCTATATACTGGATCGGCCTGAACGATATTGTCTCTGAAGGGAACTGGGAGTGGAGCGATGGCAACATTTATTACCCATACCTAGAGTAAGTATCTGTCTATCTGCACTCATCCGGATACCTTATCTTTCCTATAGTAATAACTAAGACAGCTGGGATTTGTGTGGTGAATTTTTTTTTTTGTAAGAAGATGTTAATTTATCATTTATGGAAGGAGTCTCCAGTGTCAGTGCTTCATAACAGTCAGATTCTCCTCTTTATGTGGATAACAAGCGGTAGCTACAGTTAACACTCTGACGTGTTTACTTTTTATCCATTTATAGTTACATTTAATGTTGTAGAATGTTGTGAACAGAAATCTCAATGTTTTTTTTTTTTTTTTGTTAAATAGCAACTTTTTTTTTTTTTATCAGTTTATTATTAGCCTTAGACTTGAAGATGAGTCCCAGTGAATGAGCTGTTACTATAAAAATGGTAACGTTTCTGAACAAGTGCATTAATATAAACTTTGACTTGAATTACAGTTGGAACTATTGTCAGAGCAGCTGTTCAAGAACTCAAGAATTGAACAGTTTTGTGGTATTAAAATAATTATGGTAGCACCAAGTTTTATATTGTACAAACCTGTTACTTTTCATATGTTACTGTTACTTTAATAATTATATATATATATATATATATATATATATATATATATATATATATATATATATATATTATATATACCAGACATTCATTGTAATTCCCACATACGGACCTAAATGCTATGTACTTGCTTGCTTTCTGTGAAATAAAGTGCTTGTCAACTATAATGTGAATTATTGCGGTTTCACACCATTTCGCGATCGTTTACAGGTACTGGAGGCCAGGACAGCCAGATGACTATAATGACAATGAGGACTGTGGACAAGCGGATGGGAACAACAACGGCCGCTGGAACGATGAAACCTGCACCACACCCCGGCAGTACATCTGCAAACGAGACAACCGTACGTTACGTTTCTAACAGAGTGAAAGTTGATGAAAGGTGTTGATTTAAGGTTTCCACAGCTTTATTAGCTTTTATTCAAAGGCCACATTTGTAATTTTTATATGTTTATCATAATATTTTTTTTTTTTTTTAAAAACCATGACTTAAAAATACTCTACATTGAATTTTGCTACTGAAGTTTCTTGCAATGCAAATGTCAAGTTTATTATGTTCTAATACGTTATTGTTTCTATAGTAACAACTTACACGAGGACTTGTACAGCACATACATATATTTACATATATATTTCTTGATATGGAGAAGTTTTCTGTAAGGAGACAATTATTAAGCATTTATGGAAGGAGTCTCCAGTGTCAGAGATAAAGCTGTAACTTTATGTTTTCCGCCACAGAAAAACTTTATAGCTGCTTTAACGTAAGTGATAACAAAACCTAGCCTGTCTGTAGCTACTTTGTTTCAGGTTTCTTTCTGGCCCAGAAATTAGCTCCGCCCCGTGCCATTCAGCTCAGAGCTGCTCAGCTTTGCCTCTTTAAAAAATGTAAAAAAAAAAAAAAACTTAGCTCATGAGGCATAGCTAATTTTAACAACAGCATGACTTGTTTAGAGGAAGGTGGAGACTGGTCAGTGTTTAGTAAAGCAACTGATATTTGGCTCGTAATTGTTAGATGGCTTTAAAAATTACGAACCGCTTCTTTAAAAAAAAAAAACATTGTGTAAGGGGCCTAAAGGTTACTTTTCGGTTTTAGGTCACGTTTGGTTTCTTACGTATTTAAATCTACAAAAAGAGTATGTTATTCAGGTTTGATTATTTTCGATGCTTTCAAATCAAATAGCTTCTTTAAGGATATTTTAATCACAGAGCTACATCCATTACTGTTCTTTTCTTTCTCTCTTCGTAGCAAACCCTCCTGTGTTGTGTGACACGGCGAATCGGTGGGAACAGTTTGGTTCTAACTGCTACAAACTACACCACACGTTGAGGAAGAGCTGGATCTCTGCCCGGAGTGAGTGTTTGCAGGAGGGAGCTGACTTGGTGTCCATCGAATCAGCAGAAGAGGAGAATTACGTGTTAGGTCTGGACCCGTCCACTTATGACCTGTGGCTTGGCTACTCCACCCTGGTGAGTCTCTCCTTATTTACGTACCTTAAAAAGAATTACATGCTGGCTATAAAAGAGACTAAAAGAGTGTGTGAGATTCCTATAGTAACTGTAATGCTTACACATTGTTAAGATGTTAGTGACTGGACCACCAGCATGCACAGTCCACATTTCTCTTCTGCAGTGTAAATGGATTTACGTTTAAATTTACGTAGGGGCAAATATTTTCTCTTCACACTCTTCACTCGAACAAACGGTCTTTGACGCGAGTTCATTCTTTTGCAGAAATGCACATCGATATCCTGTCAAGTTCAGCCAGACAGCACGACGTTCACTTGGTCTGATGCATCTACCTTCAGCTACACACACTGGGCTCACGAGCAGCCTGATCTCACGTAAGAGTTCACATCACGATTATCAACAGCTACAATAATCACTTTATTAACCTAGCATATTTAAGGCAGGGAAAAGAAAGAAAAAAAACAAAAACATTGTGTTTGCAAGATGTTGAGCAAATAGTTTTAAAATGATTGTATTTTAAAAAAAAAACCCTCAAATTGTAAGTAATGCTTACAAAAGTTAATAATAATAATAATAATAATAATAATAATAATAATGTTACCACTACTACTAACAATAATAATGTTCTATATGTTACTAATACTATTTATACTACCACTACTATATTTTATGATGGTAAACTTTGTTTTTGTTTCATTTTATGACGATTACTTTTACACCAGGTGTTTAAATGTTTTTAAAGTGTGTGTTGTGTTGCGTTGTGTTTAACAGTGATAAGCAGAACAGCCTGTGTACTGGTCTCATCAAGTCAGGAGATGAATACGGGAAGTGGAGGACTCACCTGTGTCGCTCTGAACATCCATTCGCATGCAAGAGGGCCTTAAACAGTGAGTCTTTTTGTTCCTCTGTCTACCACAGGTGTGTCGAGCCGACAGAAAAGTCCTGCCTATTACAAATCACACATCATTATAAGAAAAAGACTATACCTCATTTAATGGATTTAAAATATATATCGTTGCTCTTTAAGAATTGGAAATCAGTGCTACTGTAGCATTTTAGTTTCACTATTATGTTAAAAAATCTTGATTAAGTTTTCTTTCTACTAATACATTTGCGTCAGTTAATGAGATTAGAGTTCTGTCGTATTTTCAGCGTGAGGTTGAGCTAATTCCCCAACTACTACCACTTTGCCAAGGGTGCCAATAGTTTTGCTGCTGACTTTATTTATAGGGTTTTTTTCCCCCACCCACCAAGGATTTTATTATCAATACGTAAGGTTTATGTTTTTGTTTTTTTCACTATTAAACTATTAAGCCACTCTATTAGGAGAGGGAGAGACAGAGAAAGAAAAAAAGGTTACATAAAGAAAAAGCAGAAATGTACAAAACTGAGAAAGAAAGGATGGGGAACAGAGAAAGACATTTTTATGCATATGTTCATGTGCCTGTCACCAAATCAGACACACTTGGTAGAGAAACAGGAATGAATACATTGCAGAAAATGTTTTGTTTTGTGTTTTTCTCAGCAGAGTGACTGCAGTGTCTATAGTTTAGAAACATTATTACAGAAGACAGAAAAAGCACATTTTCTGTATTCGTCTGTTTTCTGCATTCGCAGTGCTGTTATAAGTTATTGTTTAAAATAAAATAAAATAAAATACCCACATAATTTACATTACTGTGTGTTCCTGTATTATTAACCCTAGCATGCTGGTATTATCATTGTTTCATGGTGAGTGACTGTATGTTATATCATTAACACGCTGATTAATGAGAAGCCTTTGTGCCTGTCTGTAGCCATTTGCCCGCTCGGCTGGACGAGCTTTAAAGGAAGCTGCTACTTGGTGGTGTCTAACAGCCACCTGTTGACCAGCTGGCACGAGGCTCTGACCAGATGCACCAGCATGGGAGCCAACCTTCTGACCATCAAAAAGTGCGCACGGCCGTTACTGATCTCAGTTAATCACAGAACTGTAATGATAGATCGTTAAAGATGACATAGTGCTTAACAGCTCACTGGAGTCGGTTGTCTTTTCTAGTGAGGAGGAACAATACTTCATCAACGCTATGCTTCCAGACCTCCACCAGATCGACATTCCCGACGTGTGGATCGGAGTTTCAGGTATCACTGTATAACTTCCTGTCAGTTTCTTACACACATTCTGCCCTGTCTGTTTACATAAGAACTGCTTTACTAAGTGATATGTTTCTAAGTGATATGAATGTTTCATATCACAAGATAAGGGATATATTAAGCTTAGATGGTTCTAAGAAGACTAGGTTTAATCTGTTTTGAGACTGAAGTGCTGAATTAGGATCAGATTCCCGAATCCCAATCCTTAAATTATAAAATCCCCGGAGTATAAATCCGTACTTCTGTTAGGATATAGAGTATAGCGTTAGTGTAGATAGTATAGTAGATGGATATAAAACACTCCGTGTCATGCTGTTATAGGAAAATAATCAACAGAAAGGTGATGTGATGAGGGCGAAGTACCAGAGTCACCACCCTGAAGTGTTTTATTCATTTTATACCACTGCAATTAAAGAACACGTCATGCTTTTTATTCATCATAGTTAGAGTTTATGGCGTGGAAAGTCCGTGAATCGGGTAACGTTATAGCTGCGATAGACGGGCATTCGCTCACCATCCTCTCGTTTTTAATAAGTTAATTTAAAAAACTGACACTGGAGACTCCTTCCTTCCTCAGTTCTGTTTATCATTACGTTTAGTTTGTATGGTCACGGAACCGTACCATACAAGTGAATTAGCTGTCACTATAGAGACGTTAACGTATTATGAACGAGCGTATTCGAAGTTGCGTTCGCAGGAATAAACATATGCCTTGACTGAAGCGTATCACGTCACTGCCATATGTATGCACATATATCCTGTCTTGTCGTTTATGTCTTTTATGAGTTTACTCACTGGTCAAATGAAAACTCAGTTCAGATCGTTAAATGCATTTGATTACATTTTTAAAATGCAATCTTATTATTAATTACATTTCTGTTTGGGTCCTCAGATATGGACCAGGACGGTACATTTAGATGGGTGGATAAGACAGATATCGAGTTTTCCAACTGGAACCCCAATTTCCCGAAGAACACAGATAAGCTGTGGGACTGCGGACAGATTTACACAGGTGAGAATGAGAGAGAGAGAGAGAGAGAGAGAGAGAGAAAGAGAGAGATTCATAGTTGCTTAAAGAAAAAAACTGTAGGCCTTTAAAAAATAAAGGAAAATATTGGCAATACTCAGAATACTAGGTTGTTCTCTTAAAGCAGCAGTATGAAACATTTAGATATTTAGGGATTTGGAGACCTCTCTGGTAGAAAGCTGGCATTGCAAACACCTTTTGAAAGAACCTTTTTGTAATATCAGCTGCACTGCGGATACACGAGCGTATTCACTTCGTGCGATAGACAACGTGTATGATGTGATAGAAAATAAGTCTGTAACGGATGTTCATTGTTAACAGAAAAAAAGTTACATACTGCCGCTTTAAATCGGTTTTAGAAGGCGCAGATAGAACAAACCGAATATTTAGTGGTTTGATCTGTGTCTGTGTTTCTGCACAGGGAATTACGCTGGGAATTGGGAGACAGCAAACTGCTTTAAGGTCGAGGCGTACATCTGTAAGATGCTGGGGGGTCAGAACGTGAAACCTACGAGTGCTCCAGGTAAGAACCCGGCTGTAGGCGGGAGAAATAATCAGCACGGGCTTCTACACTGATAATGAATATGGGATAAACCTGAGAGAGTTTTACAAGATGTTCATCTGTCTGTATCTCCCTCTGCGTCTGTCTTACTCTGTTTTTCTCTCTCTCTCTATTTCTCTCTGTCTTTTTCTGCTTGTCTTACTCTCTTTTTCATCTCGCTGCCATTCTCTTTTTTTTGTTTTACTCCTTTTCTCTCTGGTTTTCTCTATCTGTCTCTCGGTTGTTGTTGTTGTTTTCTGTTTGTCTTGCTCTATCCATGTTGTTTTTTTCTCTGTGTCTCCCTCCCTTTTTTTCTCTCTGTCTCATTCTTTTAGCTCCCATCTCTTCATCCCTGTCTCTCTTTCTCCTTCTGTCTCTACTGTACTCTTTTTCTATCCGTATTCCTCTCTCTCTGTCTCTGTTTTTCCATCTCGCTGTTTTTCTCTCGTCCTTTACTCTCTGTTCCTCTCTTTTTCTTAATCCGTCTATCTCCCTCTGCATCTGTCTCACCCTCTTTTTCATCTCTGTTTTCTCTGTCTCTCAACTTGTCTTACTTGTCTCGTCTTACTCTTATTCTTCATCTATCTCTCTCTTTCTCTCTCTCTACCTGTCTGTTTCTTCTTCTGTTTTTCTGCCTATCCTTTTTTGTGTCTTTGTGTCCACGTCTCTTTTCTATCTTCTGTCTCTCTCTCTGTATGTTTTTTTTTGTCTTGTTTTATCCATTTTGTTATTTTTCTCTCTATCTCTGTCTCAGCCTTCGTCTCTCTCTCTCTCTCTCTCTCTCTCTCTCTTTTTCTTTTTCGATGTCTTACAGTCCCCCCCATCTCTCCGTTTCTCTTTTATAATGCTTTAAAGTATATAAATTACATAATAATTACAGTGATACTGTAAATCAATAATAGAAAACAGACTTAATTAATAGAGGAAAACAATTCGATGAAACTGTTATCTACTAAAATAAGGAATAATAAATAATAAATGTATCATAAATAAATGAAGTCTATATCCTTCCCTCTTTTCTCTCTTTGTCGTGTCTTATACCGGTTTCTCTCTCTCTCTCTCTCTCTCTCTCTCTCTCTCTCTCTCTCTCTCTCTCTCTCCAGAATTTCACTGTGATCAGGGATACCTTCTCTACGGGGATTACTGCTATCACTTCGAGAGTGAATCGGTTAAAACATGGCAGGACGCTGAAAACTATTGCGTCTCCCAGAACGGACACCTGGTCAGCATCCACGACCAGGAGACAGTCAGCTTCATCACAGGTGAGGGACAGACAGATTCATCATTCATCAGATTATCCACTGAGGCAAGCGTGAGACTTGGGCTTGAGCTGTTTTTTTCGCTGTTTTTTTGGGAGCATGTGTGTTACCATTTCTTAGTAGCTTCATGTAGAGGGTGGGATTTGGCTACGACTAAATTGGAAAAAAATTGGGGGGAAAATTAATTTAAAATATAGAAGGTCACGGCGTTTATGAGGAATCAGCTGGTATTAAACTCATGACCTTGTGGTTAATATTTCAATCTTTCGCCGATCCACTTTGTTTTGTTTTATTCTGATATTATCCCCATGGGAACGGACTGTCTATTCTGTTCTTTTTTTTCCTTTCTTAAGCTCATATTACCAGATCTTCCTGGATTGGACTTAATGACATCCAACAAGAGGGAAACTTTATTTGGTCTGATCAAACGCCTTCCGTACGTAACACTCCCGAAATGTCCTTGAAGTAAACTTGAAGTAAACCCTAAACCAGAGTTTTAATATGACATTAAATAGTTTACATCTATGTTTAGTTGTTTGTTTGTTTATAAAATATTTTTTTATTTTTTACCACTTTTTTAAAATTTCTGGTTTGCTTTCTCCAGTACTTCTTGCCATGGGGCGAGGGTCAGCCAGATAACTGGAATGAAGAGGACTGCGTACAAATCCACGGCATGGAGCACATCGAGACGGGAAAATTCAATGATGTATCGTGCTCTAGCACCTATCCGTTCATCTGCCAGAAAGGTGAAACATGAGCTCTCTTCTGAGGTGTAAAGCTGTGCTCAACTGGTGTGAATGCATTCGTCTTTAAAAACATTATTTTATGATCAGAGCATCACCATCAGTCAGAGGCTAGTTAACCCATTTTCTTATACCTATAGTCTGCTTGTTTCTGTTGTCGTCTTCATATACTCTTTTCAAAGGAAGCTATACATTTATCTTTCTTATTTTTAATTTCACAATTTTTATCTGTATTTACAAATTTAAGCGAAAAGTGGAAATATATCATCATCTGCATAACTTTCGGCTGTCTGCTACAGTTTTATAATACAAATATATAATATAAGCTTTATAATATTCAGACTAATGTGATGTTTTGATCTCTTCAGGTAAAGGTGTTGGTCCTCCACCAGTTCCACCCACCTCCGGACCAGGTACGAGTCTCTCTCTCTCTCTCTCTCTCTCTCTCTCGTTCCGTCTATGTCAGTGTCTCTCATCCTTTTTCTGTCCCTTACGTTCATTCGCCTTCTTTTTCTCTTTTTCTCTAGTGCCACTTTACATGCTCAACTGTTCCTTAATTTACTTCTATATTCAAATACATAGAAAATTTCTTATGAGATCATGTCAGTGTGAAACTGTGCAATTGATTTTTTTTTAAAAACTTGGTTATTGTTCAGTCAGGTTTTTAAGATTGTATTCCTCTTATCAAATTTACTTTTACTACATTGTTATTGTTAAACAGTCATGCTAATGAAATCGAACCCCCCGTCAGGTTGGAATGAGAAGTGTGGTGCGTGGATTGCTGACCCCTTTAATGACTACTGCTATCACATTATTCCGTTCTCCATGCGTAAGTGGGCTGAAGCTCGTGCTGACTGTGTGAATCAGGGAGGCGACCTTGCCAGCATCACTGAGCCCTTTGAGCAGGGCTTCCTTCAGGGTATACACACACACACACACACACACACACACACACAGACATACACACACTTTCATATCTACAGTATATACGGCCTCCGTGACATGCTCATATTTCCATATATGGACTCAGTGACACGGCAGCATTTCCGTATATGGACTCAGTGACACGGCAGCATTTCCATATATGGATACACTGACATGCTCAAATTTCCATACATGGCCTAAATGATAAGCCCACATTTCCATATATGGACTCACTGACATGCCCATATTTCTATATATGGTGTTAATGATAACCCTACATTTCCATATATGGACTCACTGACATGCCCACACTTTCATATATGGACAGACTGTATTAATTAAGTCACGTCATGTCCACGTCTGAGCTGTTTTGAAATAAAATATAATACAGAGCTCAATACTATTTGACGGTGATAGACTAAATAAAAAGAGAAATATTTTAATTAGGAAATCATTATATAAAAGTATTAGTATGTCAGTGCTGGTGATATTAGAGCCTACTGCATATAAAATTTTACTTTAATGTAATTTATTTATTTATCTTTTGTTTGGCAGCTCAAATCCAGTCGATTACCTCAGGCGTGTCTCTGTGGATCGGAGCTCATGACTCGGTCACGGAGGGAGGATGGGAGTGGATGGACAGATCTCCCTTCCGTTATATTAACTGGTCTCCAGGTGAGAAGTAGAGAGAATATATAAAGAAGATTTATCGTTAAATAATACAGCATAACCAACACAGTCTCACCCTTACCATGTCACGTGACCTGAGGTGGATTAAAATATCTGAATGCCTAAGGATAGGTACCTTTGGCTTAAGATTCCCTCATCTGTTAGAGAGAGAGTGTATAAAGCAATCCTCGCTCAGCCACGTCACTCTGGCTTGTTGTTCCAGGGAACCCGGATGATTACGACGGTGAGGACTGCCTCTCCATCTACATCAACAACGGACTGTGGAACGATGACAACTGTGATTATCGCCGAGGCTATATCTGCAAACGCCGCGGTACTGAAACACGCACTATACACTATACACAACATGCATACAACTCCTGTAAATTATCCTGCAAAAATACCCCGTAATTGTTCACGGTCATTAAAGCAATTGAGCTAAGAACATAAAATTTAATTTCACTTTTCGTAAATATTTCAGCCAGATAACTTTGACCCACATGCCATATTAAAGAGGAGACCTAAACATCTACATTTAGTGTTTTTAATGTCTGCAAACCAAACCAGAGATATTTTACTCATACATTTTCTCATATATTACAGGAAATACACCAGAACCTCCACCACCTCATGATGGTACGTTGCTACTGCAAATCACAAAAAAAAAAAAAAGCCATTAAAGATTGAAAGGGTTTCTTCTTCATCACTTCCTGTTACAGTATATCACAATTTCCACATGTATTTTATTTTCTCAGCAAGTTTCACAATGTCTATTTTATTATTTTCACATTGTTCAATTGTAATATTCTCATTAGTCAGTGTTTTACGGTAGGTGCGCTACTCCAGTAGTTACGGCAATGTTATAGGAGGGTACGCTACCATCGTTCAGGTGCTAGCATAACAATGAAAATCCCGTAGCCGAACTACGGCAACACTAACAGTACGAAAACTAAACTAGATTTAAACAAAACAAACAAAAATAAATAATAATACATATTATATTTATCTTAAGATATATATAATGCAAATATAATGTGTGTGTGTGTGTGTGTGTGTGTATATATATATATATATATATATATATATATATATATATATATATATATATATATATATATATATATACACACACACACATTTTTCAATTTTGAATATTTGGAATGCTTTCCACTCTGAGTGAAAATATGATACCTAGATGCAAAGTGATGCAAAGAAAAAAATGCTTTTAATCAGTCTCTGGTCTTCGTGCGCTCTCTCTCTCTCTCTCTCTCTCTCTCTCTCTCTCTCTGCCTGTCTCTCTCTCTTTCTCTGCAGGCTTCCTGACAGCGTACACATGTGAAGGCTCCTCCATGGTGCTCCACTGTCCCATGAACAGCGTCATCAACATCCAGTCTGCTTTCTACGGCCGCCACAGTGACAAAATCTGTCCCTACGCGGGAGGGAACCAAGGCGAGTGGCTCACTGAGGCCGAGCACAGTCGCTTCAGCTCGTCGTTTTAGAATAATAATAGTTTAGTAAAAAAAAAATGAAGCTATAATTTTCTCTTTACCCCAAATCTGTTCTTTAAGCAAGTCCCTTAACCCATTTCTGTTTTCTGCATCAGCAAACATTTCAGATCTCTGAAATATTTTTCCCACAACAAACAAACAAAAGAACACCTGGATGGAAACCTGGC
This sequence comes from Pangasius djambal, assembly GCA_022985145.1. NCBI lineage: Eukaryota > Metazoa > Chordata > Actinopteri > Siluriformes > Pangasiidae > Pangasius > Pangasius djambal. The sequence goes on along the minus strand of CM040989.1, from coordinate 23,060,561 downwards.
CTTAATTTAATACAATATTATAAAAATACATATTATAATAACATAAAGACTTGGGCAAGTATTTATGAGTGAGCTAAAAAAAATTGATTTGTGAATTGCGAAGTGTGAGCTGTTTCTTTAACCACTAATGCAAATGTCCAGACTGGAGTTTAAAATCCATTGCAATAGCCATCATGTATCCAGGAATTTATCTAGAGCTCAAGCGGATCATAAAATGTGGTTATTTAATATTTAACGTGTTTCATGTTCCAGATTGCATGGTCCTGGGCACGTACGAACGTGTCAGGAAGCTTTGTGACAACCATCAGTTCTGTTTCATCTACACACACGTGGATAATGACCCGTGCGCATCCATTCCTAAATACCTGGAGGTGGTGTACAGCTGTGAGCAGAACGGTAGGTGGAGGTGGAGGTGCATGCGTGGACAGAGCCATTGTGTCTTTAACTCTGAACATGGGCTTATCACTTAGCATTTACACGTCACATACAGGACTGTGGTGTGCGATGTTGGTGCGTTTTTTTCACAGTCCACACTAAATCGTGAATCAGGCTGTGAATATGTGTATGTGTGTGTGTGTGTGTGTGTGTGTGTGTGTGTGTGCATGGTGCCCTGTGATGAACTGGCGCTCCATCCCGTGTGTATTCCGGTCACGTGTCCAGTGTTCTTGGGATAGATTCAGAATAAATGAATGAATAACCGGATAAAGAATTCAGTGTCATATTTATTTGCGTTCGTGTGTCTGTATGTGTGTTATTGCAGTGTGTGTGAGAGGTCTAGGAGTTGAAGATGGCAACATTACAGACGCGATGCTCTCTGCTTCCTCGTCGATGGCTGAAAAAGAGCCCACAAACGCTCGACTCAATGGAGACTCCTGCTGGATGCCTTCCAGCACTGGTTAGTCTCACATCAAACCTTCCCACTTGGCATTTTTTTCTTACTGAACCACTAGTGTATTAGCCAGTAGTGTTTATGAGATGGACCGACGTTTGATAGAAAGACCACACCTAAAGCTCCACCTTCTTGCTACTTAACTTCCTGTAAGTTCCCATCTTTCTCCTCTTCTCCTCACTAATATTCAACAGCTCTTACCCAAGAGTCTTTAGTGGAGGGCGTGGCTGTCTGGCGCAAAGCGAAAGCTGAACAGAACTCAAGTTCTCAGAGTTCTCGCTACTTTTTACTCACTCTTAATATAATATAGTTGAAGGCGTGGTGTGTGTTTTTATGGTCAGGGGAAAAAAACCTGAACAAAATATTTTTAAAAAATTAGGCATATCAATTACTTGTGTACGTTACTGTATCTTGGTAGTAGGTCTAGATGGCGTCCTAACATTGGAAGGCAAATTCATCAGGTCTAGCGCGAAGAATAAAACATTTCTGGCAAGCTGTCTGGGTGGGCGGGGCATACTCTGTGAGCTCGTGTATGAGGAAGAGGGCAGAAAGCATTTTCCTCTGAGTGTGTTACGCTGCCCTGTGGTGCAGCATGAGCAGCAGTTTGGCTACACTTGTCTCGGCAGAAGCACGTGATAGTCTTCACCCTCCACTCGCCTACACAAACCTATGAAACCTTTGACCTTCTACACCCCTGCTGCTGTGTGTATCAGGTAATTCCTGGATCCAGGTGAGCCTGCCTGAGGTGAAGAAGATCACGGGAGTGGTGATCCAGGGCTGCCCCACTGATGATCACTGGGTGACTAAGTTTAAAGTCCAGAGCAGCGTGGACGGAGTCTCCTGGACCGACTACACAGTCAACGGAACTGTATAATATCCATTATTTATTTAATAATAATCAAGTATTTATTTACTGTAGCACTTTTGAATTCCTATTTAATTATCTGTAACAGCGGCACTGACACTAGTACCATCTGAACGACACATCACAGGCTCGTTCTAATACATTATCGTTACTATAGTAACAGCTCGTTCCACATAAACAGATTTTAAAAACGTGTAATGGTCGATATGGTAACGTCTGTCAGGAGATGTTTATGTAACATTTGTGGAAGGAGTCTCCAGTATCAGTGATTCGACATCTTTAGATCAGTTCTTTGTGGTTTCTCAGTGACATGACAAGCTGCCTTTTTTGTCTTACTGAGGGAACGACTGTTTATAGCCGCGATAACATATCGAACATAAGGAACTAACTTGTTAAATGTAACTGGAAACGGATAAAAAGTATGACGTGCCATTGTTTAATAAATATACAAATGTTAGCACTGGCAAAACAGGTAAAAACAGGGATTAAAACCTTTCAGGATGTGCTGTTATTGGAAAATGATCAACTTTGTGGTGGTAACATTAACTAAGCTTCATTACACCGTCCTGGTTTTGATTATTTTCCTGTAACAACATGACACAGTGTCTTTTATTCCTTACCTGTGCAAGATTTTTCAAGGTGATTGATTTTTTTTTGCAGTGCAGACTATCATCTATAATTTACATACTATATATGTGTGTGTGTGTGTGTGTGTGCTGTAGGTAGAAGAGTTCTTTGGCGCAGGAGACAGAAGTTCTCCTGTTACTCAGCTCCTCGGGACCCCCGTGTCTGTGAAGTACATACGAATCATTCCAACAGAGTGGCATAACCAGCCCGGTCTGCGATTCGAAATCCTCGGCTGCACGCCGGACTGTACGCCATCACTCCTCATTAACACCACACAGCCTGCCGCCGAGCGCTCACACACTCTCCACATCACTCGGCCTCACCGAAAATGTCACTCCTTATCACCAGAGCAAATCCAATCATCAGTGATATTATATAAACCTTCTGAGATACTGAGATATGAGATTGTTCAGAGAGATGGTACACACTCCTGTAGAAGGTCTGATTGAAACAATCCTAAAGTGAGACCCAACAATCAGAGACCTCGTAGTAACCATGGAAACAGAGCTGGCCTGTTGAGAAATGAGTTAATGTTATAAATATTATTTACGTACCACTGAGTGTGTGTGAGAAGTTTTACAGCAAAATGTTGCTTAAAGAAAATCAAAACAGTTACAAGATTTAAAACTCTCTCTATCACACACACACACACACACACACACACACACACACACACATATATGATGATATAAACATCATGATACACTTTCCAATGTTTCATCAGGTTTCAGTGCTTTTATAAACTCATTCATTACATTCATTAACAGCTATTTCTGCACCAGTTCTTAAATTTTCCCTCCTTTTCTTCCTGAAATATTTGAATTTTTATAAATGATGGAGGAAAACCTCTGAATCCATAGTGGGCCTTGTTGTTAGCAAATCCTATGTTGTGATGCATATTGTGTATCATGGCGACGTCTTTAAGTATTTTGTTTTTATTTTAAGAGTTTTCTGAAATGTTTTTGGAGGGAATGACTGGGAGAGAAACTTCCTGAATCAAAAAAGTGAAAATGTGAGTGGTAACTGGTGTGTGTGTGTGTGTGTGTGCGTGTGTGTGTGTGTGTGTGTGTGTGTGTGTGCGCGCAGACGCCATTAGCTGTGGAACAACACCCAACTTGGACCACTCTGTAGACAGACTGACGTAAGTTCATTAATTCTTCCCTCCAAAAGTCCGTCACACTTTACCCTCCCGAACATTTTACCAGTTACTGTTCATCATCATCTTTTTTAAATCAGTTATAATAAATCTTTATTGTGTTTGACTCCAGTGTCCACTGCCCTGCTGGTTGTGCGGAAGAACTCTACAGTGTGTATGGAACAATTACTTACCGAGGGGTGAGAACAAATCACACACTTCCAAGCTAACACAACAGCTAGCATCCTGATTTTGTGGTTAAAACCACAATCAGACTGCTGTAGCTGTCTGGAAACATAAGTTTGGTCCATTATGTTTTATGGCGCAGAATTGTGGGATCTCATATGCGATGCTACCTTTTAATTACGCCAAAATCAGGCATCTCGGTGGGCAACTGCTTCCCAATCAGACCAATTACTTCCTGCTGGTGAATAATAATCTAGAGTCTAGAACCTTGTTTGAGAAACCTAATTGAAGAGAATGTGCTTAATTTCTGATGATGCGATTGGACTCAGACTTTTGGAGATGACTGTAATTTTGAGATATTATATTACGCTGTGATGGCGAGCTGATTGTGAGCTGTTTTGCTGCAGGACTCTACGATCTGCGCAGCTGCAATTCACGCTGGTGTGGTTCTCAACGATATCGGAGGAGACTGCACCATCCTTAAAGCTCCAGGACAGGACTTCTACAGCGGCTCCACCAGGAACGGCATCACCTCCAGGCAGTAAGCACCCTTTCCTCATTTCCCTGCAGTCAAAACTGTTGTTTTAACGCGGTTCGCTTTAATAACAGCCGCAAACATATGTTACTGAAGTGATTTACCAAACACTCTTATCATTCCGATAACAGTTATGCATTTTTTTTGTGAATAAATGTCTTTTCCTCTGACTCCAAGTCAGAGATTCACACTAAATCTGACCGATTTTCCCAACTAGGCCGATTGACTTTTTATAATAATGCCGTATGCCATAAGTAATAGCATGTCAATGTTTACGGTTTCGCTTTAGCTATTTTGTCTCCTTGCTATAGTGATAAGGGAGACACTGGAAAACAAGGCATTTCTATTTTTTCCGAATAGACCAAGCAGGGAAAATATGGCTGAAAAGCCAATTCACTGAAGGGGAAAGGACATTTGTGGTTAATTTTGTTTTGCGCCAACTTTATCTTGATCTTTCGCCTGTGAATTCATGAACCTCGGTCTTGTGAGCCAATAGAAACCAAGTGGGCGGGACTGTGGCATCTTTGATGCGTTACTGTTACATCTGTAAAAAAAAAAAAATTCCACCGAACACGGTTTACATTTTTTGTGCTAAAATTCTGTTTTTTTTCTCTCTCCCTGCCTGATTGGAGATCCTTGCAAACCCTATTAGGGTAAAAGTGTAGAGATGTAGAGTCTTTTCAGAGTCTTTTCAGTGAAAAGAAAGCTACAGACGTTCCTTGTATCATCATTTCCTCATACATTTTCCCCCATTCTTCAGATACAATGGAGCTTACTCTGTATCCTACCAGTTTGCTGATGGAGGTATGACTATTTTGAAATTTTTTTTTTTTGTTAGTCCATTGATTTTGGTATCCTCCATCAGAACCTGAGTGTGTGTGTGTGTGTGTGTGTGTGTGTGTTCTCCTGTGCAGAACTCAGATGTTCAGGAAACGACTGGTACGAATTTGGAGAGTTCTGCTACAAACCCTTCATGGAGAAGAGGACATGGCACGAGGCTCAGTCTGCATGCAGGAGGAACGGCGCCGAGCTCGTCTCCATCATGTCCCTGACAGAGCAGAGCTGGCTGGAGAGCTACCTCTACATGGGTACGGACAGATCAGGAGCAAAGGAGGAGGAATTGAGGATTGGAGAAAGAATGAGGGTTGGGATGATGGGTACATTATGAGGGCGCCTTTCCTTTACTTTGTGAACATCTGGTCTTATTTGCCTTAATTTATGGGTGTGTTGTTCCATATGAAACAACTGAGTTGCACAAAAATGTGTGTGTGTCTAACTGAAATGAAACGATGAGAACCCAGAAAGTGAAGGCAGACTGCTGCAGGACACGTCTGACACTCGTTCTCTGTCGTTCCGTAGCCACTAGTGATGTCTGGATCGGACTGAATGATCTGGAGTTCTCAGGATACTTCACGTGGTCAGACAAGCACGAGGTGAAGTTCACGTACTGGGCTCCCGGAGAACCCAACAACCACTTGGGCTATAATGAGGATTGCGTGGAGATGTACCATGAGGTACGTGATCACAGAGAGAGAGAGAGAGAGAGAGAAAGATAGAAAGAAAGAAAATGTTTTCCAGCACTACTCATCTTCTGACTCGATTCTGTTAGTTGTGACTTTGGTCGTGTTTGTACTGACTCAGTTGTGACTCGATACCATGTGTTATGTCTCAGTTCTGATTTAGTTTAGACTCAATTCTGTTTGTTCTAAATCGGTTCTGACTTGGTTCTGTCTGTTCTGACTCAGTTCTGCTTTGTCCTGACTCAGTTCTAACTCGGTTGTGTTTTGTCCTGACTCAGTTCTGACTCAGTTCTGTTTGTTCCGACTCAGATCTCTTTGTCGTGACTCGGTTCTGACTCAGTTCTGTTTGTTCTGCCTCTGTACTGTTTGTTGTGACTCGGCTCTGACTCGGTTGCGTTTGTTCTGACTCGGTTCTGTTCTGTTCTTTTTGTAGACGGGCCGATGGAACGATGTAACCTGCACTGAACTGAACACCTACATCTGTAAAATGGCTAAAGGCCATTACCCTCTGCCCTCCATTAAACCCACTGTGTACGGCTGCCCTCAGGTATGTAACGCTCGCTGACACAATTCCTATTTATTTATTTACTTACTTACTTACATACTTATTCATTAATTGTTGAAATATTCTGAGTAAGAAAATTAGAAGACAGAAATCTGTACTGCTAAATATGAAGGCTGTCACTTCTCACAAATTCTCCCCGTATACTCAACAAGGGTTTAATTATCTGTGTGTGTGTGTGTGTGTGTGTGTGTGTGTGTGTGTGTGTAGGGCTGGGATGCTTTTGAGTACTCTTGTTACTTTTTCGAGGAGACAGCCATGACCCGTGCCGATGCCAAGGCTTTTTGCGAGAGTAAAAGCAGCACTCTCCTTCACATAATGGATGTGTGAGTGTTTTTTTTTATTTTTTTTATCCTATTTGAAGTGCACTTTTTTTAATTTATTTACATTTACAAAGCTTAAATATCAGAGTACGCTGATCTTTCCTGGCCTTCTTCACTGCAGGTACGAGCAGGCCCACTTCACCGCATTTCTAAGCGGTTACTCGGATAACTGGTGGATCGGTCTGAGAGCGAGCGGCGAAGTAGGAGGAGTGAATTATATGTGGGACAGCGGAGCCATACCCTTCTACACCCACTGGGACAGAGACTATCCTGGTAATGTGCCATAAATTAGCTCAAATGCTCAAAAAAACCTAGTATCTCAGAAAATCGATGTAAAATGTTTCTGTCGTCTTCTGAGATTACATCTATTACAAATGGCATGGCATAAAAATGTTTGTATAAATTAAAGTTTTCTGTCTACTCTTCATCTATTAACCCAGATGACAGCAAAGGCGACTGTGTCACCATGACGACGAAGCCTATCTCAGGGTTCTGGAGAAACCAGAACTGTGAGCACTCCCATCCATTCATCTGCGAATCTCCTAGAGAAGACATCTCCCCGCCCACTCCTGCCATGACTCTGCCCCCCATCCAAGGGTGTGCTGATGGCTGGTCTGGCAAGAGTCACTTCAGGCAGTGCTACAGGGTGAGAAATAGCATTACGCCCCAGTGCATGCTGGGAAGTAGAAAGTGGACCCTGACCGATAGAGTGCAACAATATATTGTTAATATTTCTTAAAAGTTCAACCATTTTTTTTTTTTTTTTCACCTGATTATGTTTTTTTTTATTATCAGCTCTTTACAGAGGATTATGCAAACAAGAAAAGCTGGACTGCAGCTCGAGAGGACTGTTTGTCCCGCGGAGCCGACCTCGTCAGCATCCATAATGTGGAGGAGGAGAACTTTATAGCTGAGTACACCAAAGGGAAGACGCAGTGGATTGGTTTGACCCAAGACCCCACGAGCGGAGGTGAGCCACTTCCTACACCTTTCCTACCCTACATTTAACTTATGCCCAGCATCCAACCTTAACCAGTTTAACCTTTAAACCCTAAACATAACCACTGCTACACCCTACTCCTAACCTTAAAGAAAAACTCCACCCCGAAAATGCATCACTCTCTTTAGGTAGAGATGAGGCGAGGGCTAAATTGCACTGGCCGGCTGTCAGCACAGTAATGTAGGAAACTGTTAACCAAAGTACAAGCAGATCAAGAAATAAGTTTTAAAAAGTAATTCACGAAACTGTTGAAGATCAGTGATAATTATGAAGATTAAAATGCAGATCATTCAGGGTGGAGTTTTCCTTTAAAATCTCAGGCATCGTGTGCTCAATGTCTATTGTTAAGAAATTAAACTGAATTGAATTGAATAGCTAAGCAATGTGTGATCGCAGGTTATCACTGGTGCGACGGTTCGCCTGTCTCTCACACCAACTGGGGCGACGGTGAGCCGAATGACCACGGTGGGCGGGAGAGTTGCGTGGAGATGGTTTCCACAACGAACGGCACATCCTTCTGGAACGACCTCACCTGTGACGCCCATCTGGATTGGGTGTGCATGATTGCTAAGGGCAAGACACCCATCATCCCCCCAGTGCCTCCTTCACCTGTACCAGGTAACCACATTTAAAAAAAAAAAAAAAAAAACACCTTTAAAATGAAATGATAGTCACAGAAGTTGTGCTCTGACATGCAGTCTGATTATATTTAAGGATAATAATCAGTGACGGGATGGTGTGATGTGGCGTAACCTAGAGCGGAGTGGAGTGGAGTCACTGTTAACATCCTGATGTTGATTATTTTTCCAATAACTGTGCAGTGTTTTATTCCTCTCATACCACAGTGACTAGCCGGCGATTGCAGTTTTTTAAAAAATTTATTAAAGAACTAAACTTCATGGTTCTTATTCAGTTTGTAGTTACATTCAATGTTACGGAACATCCACAAAACAAATTAGCTCCCGTTTTCTCTTAAGTTATAGAAGCTGTAAACAGTCGTTCCAGTATTCCCTTGAAGTTACTACGACAAAAATTGTGCCTCGTCTTTTTACCGAGAAACTGCAAAGTTTAACTTAAAGTTACAGATTTTCCTCTGACTTTTTACAAATCACTGACATTGGAGACTCCTACCATACATCTTATCCATAAATAAACCTCTCCCCAGTCAGATTTGAGAATTCAATAGCGCTGTGGCATAATATCGATTTGTAACATCCTGTTTTGTGCTTGCAGATATAGTTAAAAATTGTTAACATCTCTGGAATCTTTGCAGCCCCTGACTGTGGAGACAATCCCGGCTGGAGGAAGAAGAACAGCATCTGTTATTACTACAACGACACGGACGAGGTGGACTTCCACACAGCTTCGGCCAGGTGTTATGCCGAGAAAGCGGTGCTCGTCTCCATCCTGGACCAGCAGGAGCAGTCGTTTGTGGTGTCCATGGTAGGATCGCAACCTTCTGCGTTAAAGTGTAGCGAGAGCGATCTTGTGTGTGTCATATTTAATATTTCATATTTTTTTAAACTGCTGCATCACAGAGCAGCGTAACACACTCAGAGGAACCCGCTATCCGCCCTCTTCTGCATACATGAGCTCAAAGATGCCCATGTATGGCTAGTGTCACTGTGATTGACAGGGGAGATAGAAGATGCCCCTCCCACCCAGAGAGCACGGCTAATTTTGCTCTCTTGACTCCTGGCCACAGTGGCTATGGCACCTTCGGGATTTGAGCTCGTGATCTGAGAAGAGATTATTGGTTTAAGTTTTCCTAAATAGTGCGACGTGTATATTAGTGATGGGAAACGACGGCGGCACGTTAAATTACTGCTTATTTCTGCGCTGTCATAAGACTGAAAAAAAAGGATAAATAATAGATGTATTTAAAAAAAAAATAATGCAACAAAAAATTGGATAAAAATGAGCTCTCAGTGGCAACAACACCTTTTTATTTTGTGCCTTTATTTTTTATGACATTGCGTGTGTTTTATGTATAGGAAGGTTGCCTATTTAATGTAGAATTATTAATATGCCTAAATATTATATAAGATCTCTCCATTTTCACAAAGATGTTTACAGAATAAACATTAGAAATAAGGTTAATATTGCAATTCTAATATATAGTATTTACAAAAAGGTGTACATACTAATTTATGTAGCATATTTTAAAAAATATTTGCTGTGTATGATTATTACTGACCTATAAATAATACATAATGTATTGAGAAAAGTTCTGTTTGCATCAGTGATGATCTAGTATTGTAGTAGTATCTAGTGATGAGTAGTATTTTTTGAATGATTATTATTAGAATACAGGTTTATGTGAAACTTGGCCTGTCTCTCTGTCGCAGGTAGGAACAGGAAAGATTGATGCAGCTTGGATCGGGTTGCGGATGTTTGGAGTCGTGGAAGGAGAGTACATGTACGTCTGTCCTTCCTTTTCAGGTCTGCGTAAGGCAGAGTGTGTTCCAGGTGTTGTCGGTGTTTCCAGTGTTCAGGTAATGTGTGTGTTTCTGTACTCAGGTGGGTGGACGGGTCTCCGGTGACGTACGTGCACTGGGCTAAAGGAGAGCCCAATAACGCCGAAGGAGAGGAACAGTGCGTGCAGATGCAGAGAACTCCCGGTACAGTGACCGCAATCTTAAATTTTACTACCATCATAATGAATTTTAGTTCGATTGCGCAAAAAAAAAAAAAAAGCTACTGTTTACTCCAAAATCTTTTGAGGCATCTACATTAGTGAAGTGTTCTACATGCTTGTCATATTTTGTGCAAGCCTAATTGGCAATACTAAAAATTTAGATTTTTGAGGGTTTTTTTTTTTGTGTGATAACGTTAGCTTTTTGCTCGCTCGCTTAAGGCACGTGGAACGATGTGAACTGCGGCCGGGCCATCGCAGGCTACGTGTGTAAGAAACTGCCGGGAGATCATCACACTCCCCCGCCTCCTACGCCTGCATGGGAAGGGAACTGCCCTGAAGGTAAAGTTCTGCCACCTGTTCACAACTCATTCATAAATCATAAATTCATTAGCCAGCCCATCAGACACGTAATCCTTTAATATATTATTGTGTCATAGAAGTGATCCATGAAGTACGGTATTGTTATTGTAGGTATTGTTATTGTAGGTATACGGTATTGTTATTTTTTGCTGCTGTTGTTTTCAGGGTGGCTGCGTTTCCATAACAAGTGCTACATGATCAGAGGGAGGCATACACACAGTGAGGAAGGAGCCAACTGGACTTACGCACGAGACTGGTGCAAAAAACAGGACGGAAACCTCGCTGTCATCGATGACATCAACGAGAACGGCAAGTGTCCGAATGAATAACCCTCGTACTCTATACCTTTATCATATCCAGGCCTTATCCATTGTGTGTAATGTTTAAATAAGATAATACTGAAGCGCTCTTGAATTCTCAATTCTGATTGGTCAGAGGTTGTTGATTAATCTTCTATAACAGCAGCTCTGACAGTAGTGCAGCCACGAATCACAGGTTTATATCAACGCGCTGGTTCTGATACGTTATCATTTCTATAGCGACAGCTCATTCACGTGTACGGCGGACGCTCCACAGACCTGTGTGATTTTACATCAGCAGCGTATGAGTGTAGCACTCGATCACATTTTGCTGATGTTTGACGTGTGTCCATGTCTCTCTGCAGAATTCGTGGCTAGTTACCTGAGAGACGTGAGCAACGCGGCGTGGATCGGTCTGTCTGATCGGCTGAAAGAGGGGAAATTTGCTTGGAGTGATGGAGTGAGTCCCGTCCTCTTCACCAACTGGGCTGATAAAGAACCCAACAACAACAACGGCGAGGTGACGTTTTACAGTTTACATTTTCTTTTTACTCACCGACAGTACAAACGGTACACAATGTCAAGGTAGATAGAAAAGTCGTGGGAAAAGACGCGAAACGCAATATTTTTTCATTAGTGACATGCAGAAAACATTACACACTGAAAAGCAAACCCTTTGCATCACTTTTACATCGCTTTATCTCTTCAGTGAAAAACAATCAGCTGGAGATTGTTGTTGTTTTTTTTTTTTAAGCGAATGTAAATCCCTGCTGCATTGCATATCACTTTCACCAGTGTGCTGCAGCCGTGTCACACTGAAATGCAATCACAGCCCTGAGCCTCACTTGAGCAGAAGCAGAGAAGGGCCTGTAAACATCATTTTCCAGGAGGTGGTGTTGTCTAAGAACAACCTTGTCCCAATAAAAAAAAAAAAAAAAAAAAAAAAGGGAAATACTCAAAGAAGGGTTTCCTGAAGATTAAAGCTGTTAAAGTTGACCTTTGACCTATGGCTTCTGTTCTAGGAGCACTGTGTATCCATGACTCATAACTACAAAGTGACGGGTCGCTGGAATGACGAGAACTGTGATGACAAAAGAAGTTGGGTGTGCTACAAGAAGAAATGTGAATTTTTATTTATTTATTTATTTATTTATTTATTTATTTGACTTTAGCCACTCTTGTGTGTATTTTTTTGTAATTTTTTTTTGACATGTTCATATTGTGGTTCCACAGCCAGCAGTCTTCCTGCTCCTCCTCCCACGAGCAGCCCCTGTCACTCAGACTACACCTCCTGGTATAAGAACTGCTATAAGCTGGTGTCGGAGCCGAAGCCGTGGGAGGAGGCGCAGGCCGCTTGCGTGAAGGAGGGAGGAAACCTGGCCAGCGTAGACATGAGCTATGACCAGGCCTTCATCTCAGCAGTGCTGCAGCAGAACAAAGAGGACACGTGGATCGGACTCAGACGCAAAGTACACACACCGTTTGATTCTTTTATTTAAAAAAAAAAAAAAAAAAATACAGAATTGAGTTTATAGGAAGAGCTCACACTCACGCTAATCTGATGTATCGCGTTCACGGAAAAATGTTAGAGCAACAGTTTCAGAGCACGGACCATCAAAAGTCACTAAAATGTAACATTATTCCTTTGTTCTTTGGCAAATGTTTGGTTCTAGATACGTTCTGTTATTTTACTATGAGTCTAGAGTCTAACAGTGATGTGTTCACATTCATTTTTGCTAATTGTTCTGTACTAAACATCGTCTTATTTTCCTTAATATAAGAAGCAGCATACATTTGCTAGTTTCTTATATCCTCGTGAATTCAACCTGACGCCTTTTTTGTTCAATATGACATAGCTAGCTAATGCTTGCAGAAAAAAAAAAAAAAACTGGCTAGCAAACATAGCTAGGTTGCTAGCTTAGCTAACAATTCTTACAGGGAATAAAAAACAATACGTTGTCGAGCTGTTATTTTCCAGTAACACCGCTCCCTATTTGTCACACCAATTTATCAGCGATTGCTATGTTTTATTTGTTAAAGAGTGACACGTCGTACTTTTTAATCGGGTTTATAGTTACATTTAATGTTGTGGAACATCAAACTTGTGAAAGAAGCTACTCCCTGTTCGATAAACAGTCATTCCCTTACGAGCCTCTCTCTTAAAGTTAACCTCTGATTGTTACGAAGCACTGACACTGGAGACTCCTTACAAAATTGTTAAATTGAGCGTCTCCTTACAGAAAACCTCACCATATCAGCTATTCTACACATTCTTCATCTGTTTATTTTATGTAGAGGGCTCTCTGTACAAATCCCTGGGTGAGCTGTTACTACAGAAACCGTAACGTATCTGAAAGAGCGCAGCAATCTAAAGTAGATTCGAGGACGCAACAGTGCTGTAGTAAAAATATAAATAATGTGCTTAAATATATTTTAATTACCTCTATAGAAATTTGTTCATTTTACAGCACAGAGAGGGAGCGGCAGTATGGTGGTCATGTGACCTAATGCCACCGTGTATCAGCCAGTTAGGTCTTTAGTATAAATTGAGCTGTGATTTATGGAAACTTTTTAAACACACTGGTGTGCCAGTCGATGCCGGGGTGAACCGTGACGGTAAAAATGGCCGTTGTTGTTCGCAGGAGGAAGAGGGAACGTATCGGTGGTCCGATGGCTGGCCGGTGCTCTACACGCACTGGGGTCCAGGAGAGCCGACCAATCACAAAGATGAGGGCTGTGTGAGCATGCACGGCCGTTCCTACTTCATCCAGGGCACGTGGAATGACACGGACTGCAAAGTCGCTAAGCCGTACCTCTGCAAGATCTCACACGGTAAACATACTGGCGGAGCATGCGTGAGGGCGTCTGGTCACTTCTTACAGCCATCTGAAAAATCTAGCTGTCCTGCTACATCGGCTTTGTAACGTAAAAATGTGACAGTACAAAGATTGTACTCTAGGTAGTTAGCGCAAATTTATGAGTAGCAGTGGAGCTTAGCAAAAAAAACAAAACAAAAAAAAAGCCTATGTCAACATTATGCGAAAATTGTTGCATTAAAATAATAACATATCATGTAAGAAATAACACACTTGAGACATGCTGTTACAGGAAAACAATCCACACCAGGGTGGTGCGATGAAGCGAAGCTACTGTTTCCACTCTGAAGTTGATTATTTTCCCATAACTGCACATCCTGAAGTGTTTTACTCCTCTTATACCACAGCAACCTGCCAACATTGTCAACAGATTTGATGTCTTTCTCTTTATCCAGAGTCGCCTCCTCCGACCCCGCCTCCAGGCGACGGTGAGTGTTTGCCATTCTGGCGGGCGTACGGAAGTTACTGCTACATCGTGTTTAACGAACTGCAGGGCCGCTCCTGGCCCGAGGCGCGACACTTCTGCCAGCAGATCTCAGGGAGCGACTTGGCGTCGGTACACAGCAGAGCTGAGGTGGAGTTCCTCGTGAGCACCAACAACACCGGAATCCACTACTTATGGCTCGGCCTCAGCAAGGACGCCTCATGTACGCTTCTCGCCTGCATTAAAGGGATAGCTAGATAAAGATCTGTCCAACAGCTGTTTTTTTTTTCCTGGGCGGAGTCAATTTAAGGTTTAGAGTGATAGAAATAATGCAGATGTAGGTGGAGTCAGCGAGTCAGTTTATACTTTGAAGTAAGACGAGTGATGCAGATGTGGGTGGAGTCAGCTTAAGCTTTAAAGTAAGAGGTGTAGATGTGGGTGGAGTCGGTTAAACCTTGATCAGAGATTCACTGAGAATCAGTAAGATCATATTATTCTTCACATCAGCAGTAATGAACGTGTGGAAATGGGTTTCAGATGGCTGGGCCTGGACTGACCTGAGCGCTCTGGGTTTCACCAACTGGGCTCAGGGCGAGCCGTCCGACGGCGGACACAACGGGGCTCGAGAGGACTGCGTGGAGATGTACAAGGACGGAACATGGAACGACAACAGCTGCTTCGAGAAGAGAGGCTTCGTCTGCAAACGGCGCCAGCGTGAGTCTCACTTTCAACACCTTCCTTGAACCTGTAGGATGAGAACTCTCTCGATACACAGACCTGTACTCATCAGGACATCTCTTCTTTTCCTTCCCTTTGCAGATTATTCCACAGGAAATCACGGAAGTATTACTACTACTGTCTCGCCAATCCCTCGTGAGTTTTTTTTTTTTTTTAAGAGCCATACTGGAGGCTCCAGATTGCACCTTGTCTTCAGAACATTGCTGTTTCTAAAAATGTTTTGAGTGTCAAGTGACCTTTACATTTATATTTACTGTATATAGCACATTTTAAAAACCCAGTGTGTTTAAATGTCATCCAAAGTGGTGTACAATAAGATCTAGTCATTCCAAACAGCAATGAAATGAAATATAAATCAATGAATTAGTAAAACAGATGAGCAGGAAATCAGTCACTGCTGCTGAGGAAGGCCTCACATGGACAGCCTGAAGATCACTGAGATTACTGAGGATGGTGCCACTTAAAAACCGTGAAGATGGCTTTGGACCACAATTCATATGAACAGTTGTGCTATTTGTCCGTGTAGTACACAGTTATGGAAGGGAATGATTTATAATCGCACTCTCCGGTGTCACCCAGATGAGGATGGGTTCGATTTTGAGTTCGGTTCCTCTCAAGGTTTCTTTCCTCATATCGTCTCAGGGAGTTTTTCCTCGCCACCGTCGCCTCTGGCTCGCTCATTAGGGATGAATTCAACAATTTTAAAATTTATATCCTGAATATATTTATTGCGGTAAAGCTGCTTTGTGACAATGGTAAGCTGTTCCATAATCTCCAAGCTGTTCCATAATCTCCAAGCAAGCTTTAAACCTCAGTCGAGTCCACAGAACTTTTAAAAGATGTAGTTGTAACTACAGAGCTGTGGCTAGCTACAACTTTCAGGTTTGTCAAAATGTAGCATGTCCTTCTACACAACTGCGTCTGTTTATAGTATATAAAAAAAAAATCAGATGGATTGCGCTGCTGTTTGGCGCAATGCTCGCGTCGCTCTGTTGCAGAAGTGCAAACCGTTTCCAGCTCATGGCCGACGACAAGTTACTCACGTAAAAAGTTATTTTGCGCTTATGGGTCAGTTCAGGAGCGTCATATCTTCTGAAATTGAGTCAGACATCAATTTACTTTCTGTACTTAGCACTTTGACTTGCAGTGTGAATGAAGTTAGAACTGTATAAGGACCATGTAACTGTGTGTGTGTGTGTGTTTTGCAGCTCACGCAGGATCGATTGCTGGGGGTGTAATCGGAGGTCTGTTGGCTGTGGTGGTCATTCTGGCCGCGTTGTACTACATCTTTCGGGTGAAGGGAGTGAAGCTGAGCAGCGTCAGTCTCCCGAGCAGGAGCAAAAGTCAGGTCGAAGTGGTGAGTTATATGCATCTTCCTCAACACCGCAATGAGCCGCTTTAGTCACAAACATACCACTGCGCACTGCAGCAGTCAGCCCGGTTACATCACACAAATCACAAAAGACCTGAAACTGGCCCAGAAACACTGATAAAACTCACTCGGTTCCTTTTCCCAAGCTTACAACAGAAACAGTTCTGTACGTCAGACACACTGTCTGCACTTACACTTTCCCTTTGTTTGTCATAGCCGACATTTTTTTGCAGAAATTGATTAGATTTCATTCTGATTATTGTTTGCTTTAAAACAAGACTCTTTTTTTTTTTAAAACCAGCCCAAAACAATCCGTCATCTGTAGACTTTTTTTTTTTTTTACAACCTTGCTCTAAAACTAGCTCAGTTTGGAGTAGAAACCGTGACCTTGGCGGCAACTTACTTAAATCAAGCAGCATCGCCACGTTAGGTGAAGAGAAATTGGAAGTTTAAAATAAAATTCTTGACTATAAAATGTGGGCGGAGTCCTGCGATTAACGTAAAACTGTAACAGCATTCCCTAACCTAACGATAGCGTTAAAACTTTAACTTCGTTATTTAGCTCGCTGGATAAAGCTAATACAACAACATCTAACGCTTCATAACTGCAGTGTACTTCACTGATAATTGCGGATGTAGTGAAAGATAAACAGATAAACAGGATGACTCTGACAAGAAAAAAAAGAGAGGCTGGTGAGAGAACGACTGTTTATAGCTGCTATAGCGTAAGTGAGAACAGGAAGGAAGTCGTTTCATGAACATTAATTCATATATTTGAATGACTTACGACATTCTTTAATAAATAGAAGTTGTAATTGCTGTGGCGTAAGAAGAATAAAACACTTCAGGACATACTATTATAGGAAAATAATCAACTCCAGGGTGGTAACAGTCACTCCGCTTCATCACACCACCCCAACGGTGATTATTTTCCTACAGCAGCACAACACTGTGTGATTTATTCCTTACATAAACTGAAACGCTGCCTTTGTTCTTTTTTTTTTTTTTTCTTTTCAGCCCACGTTCAGCAACCCGAACTTTGGCGGAGAATCAGAGACATGAACTCACGAAGTGGGCGTGGCTAAAAATTGTACAGAAGGTGGCTAAACTACAGGGAAGTTTGAGACCTAATCGAATCGTAATCCATTTATGTTTTAGCGTTTTACTCTGGAGTTTAAACGGTTTTGTAAGGTAATTTTTTTTAGATTATATTAAAGCTAATAGCAAAAAGAAAAATAAATAGCAGAATGCTAACAAATGCATTAAACGTTGCTTGTATATACATTTTTATCCCTGTACTTGAAATACAAAAATAAACACATACCAAAGAACAAGCATGTCTGTCTCTGTGTCTTTCGATTCAGAAAAATACAAAGCAACATTTGGATTTTTTTCCCCAAAACTTTATTGCCTGTGAACTATCAGACAAAAATCAGAGCCGTGGTCAGAGAGGAACCGCCGATCCGATCCGCCGATCCGCCGATCCGCCTCGACCCCACGCTTCTCCACCGAAGCTACAAACGTCTGCATAAACAGCTTTGGAAAAAAAAAAGATCTTTTTTTTTTTTTTTTTTAAATTAAAAAAAAAAAAAAAAAAAAAAACTCATTTCACTGCCGTTCTTTATACAGCGCTGTACATAACAGTATTTACATATATCCAACAAGGCAAAATTACAAAATGATTCCGAACAATTTGACTGGAAAGTGTTTTTTTTTTTTTTTCTTTTTTCTCCCCATCGTTTTTAAACTCATTGTGTGTGTGGGAAGAAAGAACACGCTCCGTCTTGCACACCAAAACAAGCTCAGGCATGTGATATAGAACATAAAGCAAACTCGTATACATGATTCGGACTCTTACAGAACGGTCACATGACATGACGCGGAAACACAGAGGACCTTTTCATTTAGTGTGTAGAGATGAAACAGAAAGCGAGAGGAAAAAAAAAAAAAAAAGATCCTGTAAAATTTGTCTTAAGAACAAGTAAAGCAGTGTTCTTTGGAAGAATTGAAAAGACGGAAGAAAAAAATAAAAATAAAAAAATCAATGTTACATGACCAGATAGGATGAATAGTTCTAGAGTATTTCTTTCACTGATAATCATGATAAAATAAATACAATAATACATTTTTCTCTTCTGATTTCATGTGCAGCCCTTAAATCTCGGCGATCCTTACAAAGTTCACATTTCCAGTACAGGAATCCCGCTGGGAATCTCAGGAAGGAAAATAAAAAGCCAACGTTTTCCAAAACACACCTTTAAATCAAGAACCGAGTTACTGTGTGTGTGTGTGTGTGTGTGTGTGTGTGTGTAGCTGGTTTGGGAAACGCTTTTCATGGCACTCAAGTTTAACAGCGGACAACAGGAAGGAAACACACACACTTTATACCAACAAAGTGTTATTGCTCTAAATCCAGCCTACATTATTCTGGAGGGCAAAAAAGAATTAAAAAAAAAAAAAAGCAAAGAAAAAAAAAAAGGTTGTAGGTGAAAGTTGAAATACAAAACGGAAAATTTTGGAATTTGGGACAAAAATTTGCAATGTTTCAAGTTTCAGAAAAAGTTCGCATTCTTCTGTAGTTAAAAAATTAAATCAAATTAAATAATAATTAACATCAGTTTGATTCTAGGAAAAATACTGCTTTCTGATTGGCTGCTTTTGTTTTGTTTGTTTTTTTGGATCGGTACTTCACGGATCTTCTCACAAGTGGAAAGGTAACCTCGCTGGAATGTAGCCATCAGAAAACGAACAGAAATGGAACAGGTTACACCAAAAGTGAGGCTTTAACCAAGATTCTAAGCGACACCGCAAATTGTGGCCAATTGCTTGGTTCACCAAACAGCTTGCTGTTCGCATAATCAGTTCAATATTTAATAAATAACGCAAAACCTACAACAAAGCTCCTGGGTTGTTTTTTTTTTTTTTTTTTTATGTAACAGCTACCAGTTTTCCGATATCCGTCTCCTTCGTTAAACGTTCTGTTCTCTCGGCCATAAACCAAATGAAACCTCTCTCGATGAGCACCTTCTGTAAAGAGGAAACATTCGTGAAAGAGTCTTATTCCTGACGGATTTTAACGCACTGAGATTTGAGAAGAAAAAAAAAAAAAGTTGTTCACGAAAATATTCTAGCAGGCAACAAAAAAAGAAAAAGAAAAAAAGAATCTGACCTCACAAACCCGTCACTGTCACTGGACGAGACAACGCGCTGATGATAGCTTGAACGATTGTAGTGGGAAAGTTAGCTATCTAGCTAATTCTCCCCCCCCCCCCAGATGTGCGCTAAGCAACAGTAAAAGGCGAAACATCTGCATTGGTGCTACTTAATAATAAACAGGTCCTTTATTTATTTATTTATTTTACGAAAGAAAACGTCACCAGAAACGAATACGTCTTTGACGTCCCGGCGTCCTTTCCCCTTCAGTGAATCATCCTTTCCACCGAGCGAATTTCAGGTGTCTCCTGTGTTGCCATAACAAATCGGTCAAAAAAAATCATAAATGCTACAGCTAAACTGTAAGTATTGGCACCTTTTGCAATCGCAATCTGATTACAAAAGCAGATTGGACACGATGAATTTTCCATTTCGGCATCGTCGTTGTTTTTCTTCCCCCCTCCGCATCGTAGCCATTCCTGTTTCCTCCCTGAAAAGTGCATTTACACTCCATTAAGCCTGAACCCACATCCACAGACAGGTACGAATCAAGAAACCTACATCATTACATACAGCTGTCACGAGTTCATCGTTTCTTTTCAGATTAATCTTTTGATCTGCGGTGGCTTTGTTTCGTTACAACAGTTTCACTATAAGGCACAAGTGTTTTATTTACTAAAGGTGTGATATCATGTTCAGGTACAACTCAGGCCCTGGGTCTGTGCAGGTACAGGTGTGTGTGTGTCTTAATTGTTGCTCTGCCTCTGTTGTCCTCTTGAGGTAGAATTACATTTTGTTAACTGATTTCAAATTTGAAAAAAGTTTTGGAAAAAAAAAAAAAAAACAAAAAAACAGTGGCTTTATATTTCATATTTCAATCAAATACATCTTCACCGTGGATGTGGAAAAAAAACAGTGAAGCGTGAGTGATAAACGTGTCCTTCAGAGCTCTAACACGGGAAAAGAACTTTAAAAAAATGAACATTTCATGTCAGTCGGAAGCCTCAGCATCAGGTTTAAAAAGAGTTTGTGTTTCCAAAGAGGGAAAAAAAAGATTCAAGATCAATATATTAATAATAATAATAATAATAATAATAATAATAATAATATAGATGAAATAAATAATAGTGAGATCACAGTTTTTTGGGTTTTCCACAGGAGATATGAAAAACGTGGGGTTTAAATTAACCAGTCACATGATAAGAGGAAACGAGTGCAAAGTTAAAGTTTAAACATGTAGTGTGGACTTCATTTTTGTTCCCTCTGATTGTCTGATAGAGAGGCGATGGGAAAGATAAAAAAGAAGAAGCCAGAGACGCGCTCTCTCTCTCGCTCTCTCTCTCGCTCTCTCTCTCGCTCTCTCTCTCGCTCTCTCTCTCGCTCTCTCTGTGATTCCAGTGATTTTCAGCTTCTTCTCCGTGAGAGGAAAGTCAGCATCGTGCGCTCACCACCTTTACATCGACTTGCTTTCTTTCCGAACGACGTGCAAACAGACTTCCTTCTTTCCCGATGCAGAACATAAAATAATTAAAAGATGCCCGCTTTCCTCACACACACACACACACACACACACACACACACACACACACACACACACACACACACAAGCTCACGGGCCGCTGCGAGGGTTCGAGGTGTCCAGTCTGAGCCAGTGGAGGCCTTGGCAAGTGTAGCGCACCAGAGCCGTCATGCTGGAGGTCAAACTCAGGCGGCCGAGGGCCTTGTCCAGATCACTTAACAGACCTGCACACGCACACACACACACACACACACACACACACACACACACACACACACACACACACACACAAAGTGTCAGTTATGAAAAAATTTAAATGAGCATAAAACAGGAAGTCCAACAAGAAACAAACGACGAGTTAAACCTCAGAAGTAGTACAACACCACCCTCTAGTGGCCAAAGTCTTAAATCACCAAAACAATCACATCCTTCCTTCCATTTCGTTCTCTTTTTTTCTTTCCCTCTTTCTTTTTCTCACTTTTTCCTTTCTTTCTTCCTTTCTCTTTTTCTTTCCTTCCTTCGGTCCTCTTTTCCTTCCTCTCTTCCCGCTTTCCGTCTTTATTGCCATCCCTTTTTCCTTCCTACATTCAGTCCTTTGTCCTTTCTTTCTTTAATTATTTGATGTTGATGTTGGTCATGTGACCGTCTGAATAACTGGTGACTTGGTCCCGTGCCTGATTTTCTCCTCTATGAAGTGGGCGGGGCCAAAGTGGTGATACAGCCGAAACTATATTAGGCTGACGTCACTCATCGCTCTGACTTTTTTTTTTTTATTTTTTTTTTTATTATTATTATTATCAAAATTATACATCCAAGCTTGACCAGCTCTGTGGAGTCAAAGCAATTCAATGAGCAAAATCTAATCTAGTGCGTGAAACCTAACCTTTTAGACTTTTTAACAATTTTTACACTTTTACTCCTGAACGTACCGGTGCGTGTGCGTGCCAGGTCCTCGGTCTGTTCCCATGTCTCATGAGCGCTGAGGAAGAGAGCGGTGATGTTGATGTACGATGACGCCATCTGCTGGATGAGCTGAGGAATGGACACAGTGCTGCTGCTGCTGGGATTGGAGATGACCGAACTCGCCGGAGACGGCATCGGGGACATCGGAGACGAGCTCCTGGGAGACAGACGGAGGAAATTTTATGCAGCTCTTTTCTTCAGTGGTTCTAGTAAATCATCAGTGCATTAAAAGACCTTAACATCGCAGACAGGAAGCAGGAAGGCGGGACTTACTTTGAGATGCAGGGGGAAGGAGCCTGCATCGTCTTTGAGCTCTGGAAACACAAACAAAAAAAAAAAAACAAAACACAAAACTAATGAAAAACAGTAGATCACGAAGCTGTTTTTTCTCATTACATATTCTATAAACCTACGCCAGGGAGCAGAAATAACAAGATTAAAAACAAAACAAAAAAATTAAGAGATTCAGAGCATCCAACTGAGGCTAAGCAGATATAGCTGAGGACTGACCTTGAAATAATCGGTGAGTGTGCGAGAATACTTCAGCGCCGATTCTCGTTTACAGCGAAACATCGCCATCTGCAGGAGGGCCTGACATCGCATACTGCAAACACACAACACGCCCATTCGCACACAATACACCATAACGCAACAGTGCAAATACAAACACTATAAATATATAAATGAAATAATAGGCACTCGGACTGTGGCGTGATTCGTTATATAATCCGTCACTTCAACACAACTACACAACAATCCCCAAAGTCAGGAAACTAAAGAGCTCATCAAAAGTCTTTTTCCGTTTTGAAAAACACCCACCACAGGACTAAGAAGTCGCGCTCTGACGCAGGAGCCGACGGGTCCAAGTAGTTCTTCAGCTTCAGGATGAATCTGGCGAAGAAGAAGAAGAAGAAGAAGAAAAAGGTTAATGTCTGTGGTTTGAAGCCTCATCCGCTGAGATGTGTTGCACAAGAAGAGATTCCGCTTCGAGGTAAAGACAGGAAGTTTAAAAACCCAGCGCTTAACTGCACACGGTGAAGTTTTGTGTAAGGAGATGTTTATTTAACCTTTATGGAAGGAGTCTCCAGTGTCAGAGTAAAGCTGTAACTTTTAAGTTTTCCAACATCTTCAGGAGAGAGGAGTTTACGCTTTGCATAGTCACGCAACTAGCTGAGGGTGTTTTGTTTTTTCTCGTCTTATTAACTTCAAGAGAGGGAGAAAGAGAGGCTGGCGAGGGGACGACTGTTAATAGCAGCTACAATGTAAGCGAGCTGGTTTCGGGGCCGTTCCGTTACATTTACTGTAAGCATAACCGGATAAAAAGTACAATGTGTAGTTCAAGAGTAAATAAAATACTTGCCCACATTGGAAAACTGCTGTGGTGTAAGAGGAATAAAACACTTCGAGACATGCGGTTACTGGAAAATAATCAACTTTAGGGTGGTAACAGTACCTCCGCTTTATTACACCACCCCAGCACTGATTACTTTCCTGTAACAGCATGACACAGTGCATGTTGTATGTTATGAGTATTATGTATATTAACTAACGGATTTATTCAAAATCTCACACACACACACACACACACACACACA
>CM040989.1:23014710-23033560 GCA_022985145.1 Pangasius djambal | reverse complement strand
AAAAAAAAAAAAAAAAAAAAAAAAAAAAAAAAAACAGTAAAACAAAAGCTTTTATTTACAGAACTTGCTCAACTTTTCCACCATTTTGTATCAATACACAAAGGACACAAATTCCTACATTAGAATTATTTGGATCTGTTCCTTCTGGCTCAGATGCAAAATGTACATGAACCTTATGTAGGCTGGACTTACGGGATGCCTTGCCCTACTTTCTCCGTTTGTTTTATTTTATCAATTTTTTTTTAAAAAAGTCTAATAATCGTAAACACTAGCACACCTGATCTGTAAAGCGCCTCCATTTTGTTTCGTACCTTGTCACTCTTGCTGTGCTCCTCTCTGCTCGAGCTCTTCTTCTTGTGCTTGCTGCCCGGGTTGCTGCTCTCCTCCATCTCTCCGGAGCAGCGTTTGTGTCCCGAGCTGTGAGGAGCAGGAGCCGGGACCTTCTTGCTGCTCTTCTTGTCGTTCTCCTCGCGGCTGCTCTTCGGTGCTCTGTGATGGAGTGAGGATGAGAACATGGTGAAGACAGAGCGGTTGGAGTTTCATTACCGCTGGAAGATCAGGGACTTTCCGTTCCGTTACATATGGAGGTGTGTGAAGGTCTGTCCCGCAACCGTCCGACACACTCGGTTATTCATTCTTAAAAACTCACAGCCATTCAGGAAAACGATCAAAAATACAACTACACAGAAATGAAAATGAACTCTTTACTACTTGGATAAAATATGCTATTTGGAAGACAAGCTTAAAATAAATATAGTAAAGAATAAATAAAGTTTCACTGCAAGAATTATACACTACTAAACAAACAAACAAACAAACAAACAAACAAAGAAACAAATCCCAAGCTGTGAGAAAGCAACCAAAAAAAAAGAAACAAACAAAAACAAACACGTTGCAAGAATTATATACCTACACCACAAAAAAACACAAAAAAATAAATTATAGGAACAAAAACAAACAAAAAAAAGAATTATACACCACAAAAAATAAAAAAAACAAACACAGACTAAAACAAAAATAAAACCTACACTGTGAGGAGCCAAACAAAAAAACACCCCAAAACAAACAAAAAAAACAATTACATGCCTACGTCAATAAAAAACAAACAAACACTGCAAGAAAAAAAAACAAACAAAAAAAACAATAAAACCCACAAACATACTGGAAGATTTTTTTTTTTTAAATCTCTATAATCTTTCCCTGTTTAGTTTATACAGGCTTGAATTTTATTTTCAATGTTGTTCAAGTTTTCATTTATTTATTTAAGCCAATAAAAGCACATTGTTTCATTTTAATCTTTAATACTGCCGTTACACTGCATGACTGAGACGCACATTTTAAAACACTTCTTCCTGTATACACGATTATATTATACGACATTATAAACTGACAGGTCACTATAAAGGGTATTTAACAGCTGCAATATTTCACTGTATTTATTTATTTATTTATTTATTTATTTTATAAATCTAACAAGCTAATGGAGAACAAATCCCCATGGTGACGTCACTAGCATTACGCTACACAGTCAGTGACACGTGAGTCACTGTTCTATATCCTTGTCACAGTACCAACCAGCTGAATACCAACTTTCCCAGTTAGCAACATCATCAGTTCATTATTATTAGCTGCACTGTAATGTACTTTATATAAATAAAAAAATAAATAAAAATTTGGGCCATCTATAAAACAGTGTGCTGTGACCGGTGTGTGTGTGTGTGTGTGTGTGTGTGTGTGTGCGCGCGCGCACGTGTGACTCACTCTGCTTTGCTGGAGCTGTGCTGAGATGAAGATGACACTTTTCCCTCTTTGTCCTTTTTCAGTTTCGGCTTCTTTTTTGGCACAGAGAGCTCACTGTGATCAGCCTGAGTAAAAATAAAAACCACACACACACACACACACACACACACACACACACACAGCGTCATCTTCAAATCTGGGTCACTCATTGACCCTTTTTTTTTTACACTCTAGCTCATAACAACTTGCAGGGCAGGGCTGGGCGATATGACCAAAATATCATATCACGATACTTATACAAGAAATGCATCATGATATATAGGACTGCTAACAAAGCTCCAGCTAAACAAAAGTGTTGCATTTAAAAAAAACAATTAAAAAAAAATGATATTTAATATTTGTTAACATGTAAAACTCAAAATGAGGACAAAAATCCTACAATCTTTTTTAAAAACAGATTTAAAATCATTTTACAGCAGAAAGACGGAAATCATCAGCTTCGCAGTAGTGCTTGTAATCATTATTAAAAAAAATGACTGTAACGATGTTAAAGAATGTGATATCACTGAAAAGAGGATTGTGATCATTCATAATTGATGGTGGTGATGATAAAATATGACACTGCCCAGCCCTACTGCAGGGTGTTCATAAGAATACATAATTATTCTTATATTCTTCTTCTTATTATTATTATTGTTATATTATTCTTAATTATTCTTAATAATCACAATTATATAATAAATAGAGAAGCAACATTTTGAGCAAGTGCATTGCTCCAGGAAGCGCTGCTAATGGATTTTTGGAAATTCTGATAACGTTTGCAAATGCACGACACTGCTAAAAGTATGTGCACCCCTGACCTTCACACCCATATGAGGTTCTTCCCCAAACAAAGTTGGAAGCACACAATTGTACAGAATGTCTTTGTGTGCTGTAGCGTTACAGTTTCCCTTCACTGGAATTAAGAGGCCCAAACCTGTTCTGACCTCAACCCCACTGAACACCTCTGGGATGAACTGGAACACCGACTGCACCCCAGACCTCCTCGACACCCCAACATCAGCGCCTGATCTCACTAATGCTCCTGTAGCTGAATGAACACTAATCCCCACAGCCACGCTCCAACATCTAGTGGAAATCCTTCCCAGAAGAGTGGAGCTCATTATAACAGGAAATTTGGAATGAGAAGTTCAACAAGCACACAGAAACTGTGTATGTCCACAAACTTTTGGCCCTGTAGTGTGACTCTTCGCAAGTCCTGGCATTTCAGGGCTATTGTGCCTCCCCTGTTCCCTCTGTTACACAGATTGTGTTTATTGAATTAGTTGAAATTCATCAATAGAAACCTTAGAAACCTGTTCCAGAGTCTTGCCTTAAACAAGCATTTGCCAAGAAATAAAGTCTCAGGAGTGTCCATGAGTCAATATAAGAGAACCTGTGTGTGTGTGTGTGTGTGTGTGTGTGTGTGTGTGTGTGTGTGTGTGTGTGTGTATCCGTTGTGTGTATCCGTTACAGAGAAGTGTTGTCATCATAACTTACACAAGATATTTCCATCGTCCCACACACGCGCGCACACACACACACACACACACACACACACACACACACACAGAAACTCATTAAATTTGATCATAACATTTTTGTTCAGTTTTTGTTTGATGTCAATTTTGTTCCAAGTAACTAACCAGTCCGTCCTCAGTCACTCACCAACGTGCAGGAGAGATGACCGATTTTATAAAAAAAAAAAAAAAAAATTAAAAAAAAAAGACACAGATGTATCTTCACACACCTCAAATCATAAGTATATATCCCTTCTGCACCAGTATCCTGTTACGATTTATAACTCCATTATCCGGTGTCACCCAGAAGAGGACGGGATCACATTCGCAGGAATCTAAATTATAAATCAACACCCGGATTTCTATCAATTTAACTTTCCAATCCGGTCTGCGATCTTTCCGCGGAACCTGCGCAAGTTAAAGTAATTAATGATTTACTCACTGCGTCTGACTCCAGGGCCGTTACTATTCTTATTTTACTGCAGCTGCATATTTATACGCACACACACACACACACACACACACACACACAATGCGATGTTTGACACAATGTGCTCTCAAACATCTTATAACCAGGGACTGCTTTAACTACAAAGCCACCTTTATTTTATGCCTCGATTTATCGATTCGTGGTTTTTTTTAAATCAGATATCGAGCTGAATCAGACGAATTCGATCTGATCCTGATTTATATTATATTTATATTTTATATAAATTATATTTGCACTCTAAGTGATTTTTGTGGTACGAATTTTAAAAAGCTGCTTTTTTCGTAAGACATGTTATTAGCTTTGTGAAAAAAAAAAGATTTCGGATGGATATCAATATCAGCTGCTACTCAGGGTTTCAGTATCTGAATCAAGTCATCTTGTTCCATCTCTAATTTAAATCTTACGCTTACTGTTCAAATCAGTACAGTAATATTCTGGAGATTTATTGACGCTCTAGAGCTTTTTCATTCCTCAGCGACAGAACGCATAAACGGACATTATTTAAAGTAGACATTTTTAATGGGATATTTACGCAGATCTGTTTCGGCGTTATTAAGGCGTAGATTAAACCCGTTCAATTCAAGGCAAACAGGTTAATAAAGATAAGATCTTTCTCTTTCATCAAAGATCTGTAAATTTGATGAAAAACGGCAAAAATGTGTTACCATAAACCAATTAAACAAAACATCCAGTTACTTAGTATCTACCAGAGTTTATCACCGCTAACATCCCGGGGAAAAATAAATAAATAAATAAATAAATAAATCACGTAAAGAGAAACTCACAGGTCTCTTCTTGCCCGCTTTACCAGGTTCTTTCTCCTGGCTCGGTTTCTTTAAAGGGGTCTCCACGTGAGCGCCGGTTCCCGTCTTCGTCGCTCTGGGTACCTGTGGCACTCTGGACAGCTGACTGAGCTGGATCTTCACCACCAGAGTGAGCGGAACGTCGACGGTCGATTTGGATGCCGTGGATTTGGATTTCCTGTCCGTCGCTGGCGAGGGAGCCCGGCTCTTTTTGGAGCTCTTGGAGGGCGCGTGAGTCACAGTTACGCTGTTTTTGGGTGGCGGGGAGGACGGGCGAACAAGCTCCGCCTCCTTTTTGTCCTCCACCACCACCGTGGCAGTCTTAGCAACCGCATCTTTCCCGTCCCTTTTCACCGAAGACGAACGTTTGGCTGATTTTATGCCCTCGGCTTTCTTCTCGTGGCTAGTTTTCGTCTTGACCTTTGGCCTTTCCGTGAATGTGGCATCTTTGTTGCGGGGCGTCACCTCCACGCTTTCTACATGCAGGCTGCTCTGGGCTTTGGTGCTCTTGCTCAGGTGGGTATCACCTGCCGTTTTTCGGTTTCCTGCCTCCGCATTGGCTTTAGAAGCAGGCTTGTGGCTGGCGTGTTGGTTCACGGGGGCGGGTTTGGCCTCGGGATTGGCGTCACTGAACTCGGGTTGAGCGGGGGGAGTACGAGAGTTGTAGCGTTTCTTATTTTTGGGTTTGGAATCCTCCTCGGCGCGAGTGTGCGTTTGTGATTTGGTGCTGGTCGCAGGTTTGGGGTTGGCTTTTGATGCAGCGTCAGCATGGTTCTGAGGGTTCAGGCTCTGCTGGCTCTCCTTGATCCAACTGATCAACTGCCAGTTGATGTCTTTCAGCCCCTCAGCCTGGGGTGTACACACAAACACACACATATAGATAAAAACGCACACATATACATATATAAAGTGACAAAAGCAGACACAGACAGAAAAAACATGTGAAGCATACCGGACATCACAATTTAAAAGTATAAAATGTGCAAAAAAATTTACCACTAAAATAAAACTCCAGAAAGATCTGTAAATTCTGAACGCTAAATCCATCTAACCGTGAATTAGCAACTCTAATTCCTAACGTTCTTACTTTCTCTAGTCTTTGACTTATTACATTATTCTTTTTTCTTATTACACACGCCTCTTTTTCCTCTCTCTCTCTCTCCAACTCCTGCTCGAGTTACCACAGTTAAGATGTAAACTTCCTTCAATCAGCAGCCACTTAACAGCATTTACGCCATAGCACTGCCGTATTCTGGATTCTACCTGGTCAGAGGGTGTTGATTCATTTTCTATAACAGCAGCTCCGACAGTAGTGAAGCTGCAAATCACAGGTTTTTACTAATGAACTCGTTCTACTACGTTATTGTTTCTATAGCAACCACTCATTCACAGAGAGGATGCTCCACATAGAGGCATAAACGTGGGTGTAATCATTGATATGGTGAAGTTTTCTGTGAGGAGATGTTTGTTTAACATTTATGGAAGGAGTCGCTGATCGTCTTCAGGACAGGAGTTTGCGCTTTATGATCTCTTGCTAACATGAAAAACAGTTTTTTTTTGTGTTAACGTCAAGAAAGAGAGAGGGAAAAAAGGTCACGCTTGTGTCTAGCGCGTGTTTAGGTAAACTCAGATTTGAATCGTTTTGTGCAATTAAACTCACAAGCTGACATTGACATTGACCAGTTTCTAAAATATGGCACTTCTTTGTTGCTGCCAAAGCAAAACCCGCAGACTACTTTTTCTAGAGTTGATTGTTTCGTGAGGTTTTTTAGGCTGCATAAAATAAGAATGTGGCTGAGGCATTTTGCTGTCACTGTTGACCTTTAGTGAACTGGAGAATCTGTGCTCGGTGGTAGGACTGGACGTGGGCATGCTGAAGTGCAACCACCAAACCCATTCGGCTACTTCCGACTGTAGGCGGCTTCAACGATCCGAAATATGTTTTCATTCTGTTACCGTATTGACGGGAACCCACAGGGATAATACTCTAATTAAGTGTGTGTTCAGGGCTCATACGTGCTTCCTGTTCTGGTGGCTGAAATCCTAAACGTGCAGAACATAAAGCTAAGTTTTCACTCTCAACATCACCTTTAATTCAGAACACGGCTCGAGTTTCCCTTTCACCTGACCATCTGAACGATCTCTAAACCCTGACTCATCACAATCACTCTGCTTTTTTCTTCCTGGTTTCTATATTTATTAACTGTTGAAGTTTCATGTCTTTATGGCTCTGGCTGCATAATTTGTTTTAGCAGAGAAAAAAAGAAGAAGAAGAAAATGAAAATAGCTGCAAGCAGCGATCTGCGGGGTCCAAGCACGGAACAATACCGAGACCTGTGCAGTGTACTTAAATTAGAGCTAATTAAACTAATTTTAATGAACTGTAAGATATATTTTAGAAGCAGGTCTGCCAAGTATAGATAGAGGTTTATATGGTGTTTAGATCAAGAATAAAGCGGATCTACAATACAGTGTGTGTATGAGTTAGCTGATCATTGTGAATTAATCATCATCATCCCTTGGGTAATTGTTTGTTCCTCTTTTTTCTCATTTCTTGTGGTCTTGTGGACACTACACGCCTTACTCGGATTCAAAATCCTCAGAATCGTTGTATTGCTCACACTACATGACTTCTTGTTTCGTGGACGTATCGGTGCCCGAAATTCACAAGCGATGACGGACGAGGCTCACACATTACACTCTCTTTTATCTGGAGAGATCCCTGCTGAAACATGCCTAACCCACAAATCTCACAAAAATAAACATGCGATTTTGTCAAGAGCAACTAGCTGTGGTGGTTTCTGCACTATTATGTATGAAAACAAGCAAAAGGTGAAATAAGGGCAAAATCTCAAGGAAGGATTGGTTGTGAAGGCGCAAAGACAACTGGAGGTACAGTGCAAAAATATGTAGCCAGGAATCATGTCCTGTTTGTTTTTTGCTGTTCCTGACAACTGATTGGGTCTGTAAACCGGATTCAGAGATCTGCTCCGCGTGACGGCAGATTAATTTCATTTCCTCTTGGTTTCCCTTTGGCCATTTCTCATGGCTGTTCTTGCTTCTTGTCGCAACTGCGCTCGCACTACAACGCGATTCATTTCTGAAAATATCAAACATGCCTGAAAATATTGCCGCAGTAATTTGTTAAAAAAAAAAAAAAAAAAAAAAAAAGGCTAAATGTTCATGCTTTAAAAAATAAAATAAAAATACAAAAGTGCAACAGTAGTGACGATCTGATTATCCAGAACAGAAGAGACAGTCTGTGTGTGTGTGTGTGTGTGTGTGTGTGTGTGTGTGTGTGTGTGTGTGTGTGTGTGTTCAACCAAATCATGTCTATACTTGCACACTGTTTGGGTGATGAAGTTTTGCTGATGCTGGAACACCCTGTGAATGTGTGTGTGTGTGTGTGTGTGTGTGTGTGTGTGTGTGTATCTTTGCTAATAATGTGCTGTTTCAGGCAAACTGCGAGTTCGTGTACCTTCGCTGGTGGTGTGTTACTCCTGGGAGCAGGTGGCGTCTCATCCGTGCCGCTGTCGCTGCTCTCGCTGTCGGATTCAGACTCAGAGCTGCTCTCCGAGTCACTGGAGCTCCCAGACTCCGCTCCGCTGGCAGGAGCCAACACAGCAGTGCCACCATCCTCACACACACTATGACAAGATCAGACAAACAGATCA
This sequence comes from Pangasius djambal, assembly GCA_022985145.1. Classification (NCBI taxonomy): domain Eukaryota; kingdom Metazoa; phylum Chordata; class Actinopteri; order Siluriformes; family Pangasiidae; genus Pangasius; species Pangasius djambal. Next base: position 23,025,294 of record CM040989.1, on the reverse strand, counting down.
GTGAGATCAGACACAACCTGATCAGATACTCAGACTTTCTGCCTTCTACCAGGTCACAAGACTTGTACAGCAAAACAGCACAAACATAATCTTTTTGGCAATATTATCATTTTAATACGCTCCATTTAACGCTCCTTGTCTGGTGTATTTACGGGAGGCGTGCTACTCCAGCATTTACGGTAGATTGACGACACACAGTCTGCACACTGGAATGTATAGAAAGGTTAATGAGACTCACACTGGGTGCTGGTGAACGGGTGACAGCGGAGCTTTCGGTGGTGACTCACTGTGCTCTGTAGCGAGAAAGAGGGAGAGAAGAGTAAACACGTGTCACGTGAAGAGAAAATTGTGAAATTGCTCACTTTCTGCTTTCTAGAAACCTCCTCAGCAAAATACCGACTTTTTTACTCCATTAAAAAAAAAAAAAAAACGTTTTCATTTGGCATTCCTCACAGTTTTTTAAAATGTATTTTTATTTCCTGATATTAATTAATTCTTTAAATTACTTTATACTTTTTTTTTTCCAGATTTTATTTAATTCTATTTTGAAATATATTTATTTTACATTTATGTGCTTCACTCCTTAGGCTTCTTTATGTACTTTCAACTTTGTGTTTTATTTTATCCTGTGTCTAAAAAGTCAGGAGCCAATGAGAGTAAAACTACAAATACTTAATTTTTTTAATTTATTATTTACAAAGTATGCTCTACATGTTTTCTCAAAATATTCGGACTGACATTCCGATTTGCTCAACGGATTTCCACTGGTTCCTGACTTTTCGGACACCCTGTATGATATTACTTGTTATTCATTTTTACATTTTTTACAAATCTTTTTTTCCATCTCCTCTTTATTCTCCTCGTGTTTAGGCTTGTATTTATAATTTGACTTCATGTTTTATTTTATCCTGTGCATTCTATTAGATTACATCCATCATTTAATTCTATTCTAGCACTTCGAACTACTATGTGTATGTGGTATTATCATCACCACCACCACCACCGTAACTACTACTAATAATAATAACAATAATAAACTGCATTTGCCCTAAAACCGGATGTTGAAGATTCATTTCCTGTTTCTTACAGTTTGTACACGGCAGGGTTTCGCTCAACAACCCAGAACTCACGACCTTCCAATCGGGAGCCCAAAGCCTTAACCACTGAGCCACTGAGACCTGTGTTTGGTGCCTGAAATCTGTTTCTTTAGTTTTTCTTTACGATCATACGATTACAGTGTCAGCAGTCTGTATTAAAATAACTACATACAGAAATCAAACTGAAACTATATTCTCATCCACCACCAAACTTCAAGCCACGCCTCCCAGCACCAAACTCTGAGCTGCAACTGCTTTGAAACTCGGCTTATAAGACGCACTGACTTGTTATCAGCTTTAACTTCATAGCTCGGCTGAATGATAATATCTTTTTCTTTTATTTTAACGTGCAGTGCACTGAGCAACCGTAATGCACGGTGAACTTTCTCATACATCCTGAGTGGAAACACACACTCACACACTCACACACTCACACACTCACACACTCACACACTCACACACTCACACACTCACTTTGAGGCTGCTGGTATCCACGATGAACACTGGACTCCTGCAGAAACGAGACAAGTTATACACCATTACAACAAATCCTACATTAGAAGCACACGTTCCTAATACGAGAGCACACTTACTGACGCACGTTTACATCCAAATGCTTCATGGGTAATATACACACACACTTCTATTTCCGATAATCTGACTGCATCTTAAATAAGATCACAGCTACGGTCTTATTGCCCAGTCAAAGGCCTAAGTGTGAATTAACACATTCTGGTTGGTTTCCGTCTAAACACATTTCAAAACACATTTCAAATCTCTTACGGTATCATCATTAAGCTACCGTTAAAATGATGTGTAAAGTGTCAGATTTGACACTTCGCTGTTTTATCTTTTTTTTTTTGGGAAAAAAATTGTCATTTTTTTCCCCTCTTCCGTCAAAAACCAAAAGTGTTTATTTTGACTATTTTCCGGCAATAAGATGAAACATTCTCCATTTATCGTGACAGAAAGCGAGGGCACGTCACTAATGTAACATGGGGGAAGGGGCGGGGCTTCCAGATCACATCATACCATACAGGGTACAAAACATCTACAAAACTGTCAATCATTCCAGATTCATATGCTGCCTAATCTACGGTTTGTTTTTTTAAATGGGAAAGGGGGGGGGGTGCTTTTTTTTTTGGGTGCATATTTTTAAGTGTTAACTCATACTAGCGTTCTCTGATGTTAAAATACAGAACGAAAAACGTGCAAAGTTTGGCAGCGGACACAGTAAGAGCTCTAGGAGCTAATTTGCTCATTAGCGATATGTTTATATATAAATCTTCCAAGACTGACAGACAAAATTGACAATTGTGTTCAGGCGCTCTGCTAGACAAACCCCGTACGCATGCTAGCGCTTCATGGTTAGGAGAAAGAAGTGTGGTGCCATGCTCTTTACTTGTTCTAGCATTAGCTACCTTTTTAGCTGCAATGATGTTATTCTCTAGGAAAGGCTAGTATATGCATTACTAGCTAGCTGGAACTAGCATACTGTACCTGATGACCAAAGTCAATGAAATAGATTTACTTTTATTGAGTGTTTACAGTGCACAGTAATAAATGCGCTTGTTAGAGAAACGTTATTAAACGTGACCACTTCGATATGAAGGAGCTACGGCATGTCGTGGCCGTGTGATGCAGAAACCCCTACAGTTTTTCAAATATATCTAGACCAAATCTTACAACATAATTAAAATATGACTATAATTATAGCTATTATATTTTTATCCGAAGACCAAGACTGAAATTTATTCAAACGAGCTGTTAAAATTAACAAGCGACTGCTGGTGAAGTGAAGTGGGCGGAGCGAGAGAGCAACATGAAAAAAAAACTAGGCGGAGTTCAACGTTATGCAAATGAGAAGCGGATTGGTGAGGCGACCTTCAATGAAAGTAACAGAAGGTGGTACGGTTCATTCTTCCCCCGCTACAAAGTATTATCGGTGCTTTTCGGTTCCAGATGTTTGTTCATAGCTCGTGATCTTCGCCCCGCTGACTCCTCAAGTGGTGTTTATTTACCAACAATTTTCACTTCTATTCATCCATGGCATCTGGGAGTAAACTCAAAAGAATGCGCACTAGTGTCCAATGTAGCACGACTTGTACAACACAAGGCAGGTAAAATAATATTCCTGCTAGAGGGCAAAAAAAAAAAAAACCTTACACGGACCTTACGGTCCGGTACTTCTTACAAAATATGGGTGAAAATGTAGGTTTTTTTCTGGAGTTCTGGCATCCCGTCCAAACGGAAACTACGTTCACTGAAAAAGTTCTTTGAAAAGGTGCAGAGATGCTGACACTTCGCTTCACTGTTCTGATGTGGACGGGAGCAGCGCACGTTTCTGAAAAGTGTCAACCTGCACGTGTTTATTGTATGCGTTTTGCGTGTTAGGAATGTATCAGGACTGTTTATTGTGGCTGCTGATGAGGTTGTTACTTTGCGGTGTTTCATTTCTTACTTGAAAATACGTCTGCGAATTAATTTCCCAGGTGGGACACTTCGCCTTTCTGTACATGTTTCATCACTGGATGGAAATGCACGCGCGCGCGTGTGTGTGTGTGTGTGTGTGTGTGTGTGTGTGTGAGAGAGAGAGACTCACCTTGTTAGGAAAGGAGAACTTGGATGGCTCTGCTGTACTCGGGGTTTGAATGGCCGTTAGCAGAGGAGGCCATGAGTGGGTCATTTCCTGTGTGAGAGACAGAGATAGAAAGAGAGAGAGAGAGAGAGAGAGAGAGAGAGAGAGAGGGGCATTAGAACAGACTGATAGTGAAAGGCAAACAAAGGCTACTGTATGCCTCGCAGGACGTCTCTAGCAGGGACACAGTGAAACAGTCACAGACTTTCTTACAATTTGCAAACATTAACAGAAATGAGACTGGATAAACGGTTTTAGACACACAACACAAACACGAGCAGACGCACACAAAGACAACTTCCAGGAACAAACTTTCCACTCAACTTCATAAAACTCTCCAGTGACCCAGGATGAAGTGAAGTGAGACAGATGGAGGGATTAAAGGAAAGGGGGGGGAGAGGGGTACAAGTGGAAAGAGCAGCAGGAAGGGAAACGTGTCGTCTTGTACTCACTCTGAGAATCTCCTCCACACGCTGAACCTCATTTGATAGCATCTGCAAGAGAGAAACGTTACAATGAGAAACATGACCAGAGCGAAAGAGAGGAAGAAGGAGGAGGGAAGAGATAGAGACACTGTGTGTGTGTATATGTGTGTGTGTGTGTGTGTGTGTGTGTGTGTGGTGTTGGAGGGAGCCATCTATGAGCACATGTGTCACAGGCAAGTGAACCACTTGAGCCACATGACATTTAGGCTTTACTTCAAAACACACACAGAGACACACACAGAGAGCGAGAGAGAGAGAGAGAGAGAGACTCACATAAGTAAAAAGTAGAAAAAAAGACACACAGAGACACACCCACACATAGAGATACACATTCAGAGAAAGAGAGACACACACACACACACACACACAGAGAGAGAGAGACAGAGACACACACACACACACACACACACACACACACACACACACACACACACACACACAGAGAGAGAGACACACACACACTCACAGAGAGGGAGAAACACACTCACAGAGAGAGAGAGAGAGAGAGAGAGGAGAGAGACACTCACTCACTCACACAGACACACTCACAGAGAGGCCAAGAAACACAGAGTGAGAGAGAGATCCACACAGAGCCGCACTCACAGAGAGACACACCCACACATACAGATACACACACAGTGAGAGACACACACACTCACACACGGAGGAAGAGACACACACACACACACACACACACAGGAAGTTAACCCCTTTTAGTCACATGACAGGCTGCGTTATTTATTTTTTTTTGCAAGGTTTGAAACATCATGTCTAATAACAGCTGCACTTCTACTCCTCTGTGCTTTCTGTCCAGGGCTGCAACATTCATTTATCTTCACTAATCACTTTATTCCTGGTCAGAGTCATGGCGGATCAGAGTCTATCCCGGGAACACCAGGTGTGACCCCGGAATACACCCTGGATGAGACCCCAGTCCATCACAGGGCACCACACACACACACAAAATGATTCAACTCACGCAAACACAAGTCACATGTCCATATTTCTGCATTGCAATGAAAGGTTCCCGTAGAGGAAGTGTGTGTGTGCGTGTGTGTGTGTGTGTGCGTGTGTGTGTGCGCACGCGCGTGTTCCTGCAAACCACATTACTTCCTAGCCCAATTCTACCTCCACACTTGTTTTGATAATTATAGTAATTAATGTACGTTCTTGTAAACACTAAGTGCCACGTTATTTTTATGTATTTCTTCATTAGTTATTTAGAATGTACTATTAAAATTCAACTGTTTAATTTACGTTTTTTATTTTACTTTTTTAAAATGACAGTTTCTGTTTATAAGATGGCATTATGCATTACACAATAAGTATGTCTTTTGGCATTTAGTACATATTTAAACTATTCTAGCTAATCGATAAGTTAACAGATTAGCAAAACAATTGTTAGCTACAGCCCTACTTCACTTAAACACTGTGTGTGGGAATCAGGAAAAACACACACACACACACACACACACACACACACACACACACACACACACACACACACACACACACACACACACACACGCTCGCACGCACGCACGCACGCAAATCCGGGAAGGTTGCTACATTGTTAAATATAATCACACAAGGGCCTCATAGCGGTCTGAATGACTAAAACCCGAGCGACGGCTGTGAGGTGGATGTTTTGTTATGCAGGTTCTGCTGCTGGTGAAAAGCCTGAGGAATGTTGACACTCCTTCCTAGAGGAGTTTACACCATCCTGGGATATTCCGGTCAAGGCAATTCCAAGCTCTGCAGTGGAAACTATTTACAGAAATACACACACTTTGGTAACATCACTTATACCCTCCTTGAGCCGAAGACACCATGTTAAATTAGGAAGGAAAAAAAAATGGACGTCTTTTTTTTGGCTAGAGTACGTTTTTACACATTAAATAGTGTATCATTTTTTATAACAAATCTAAATCGTTTGAGATTTAAGAGGAGAAACTGTTAAAAAGAACCTGCGGACAAATTCCTGAGCGGCGTTTTGAAAAGTCGTGCCAGCTGCCTATACAGGAAACATGTTTTATCTTTCAAATGGGGAGGACAACATGTGAGGAACAGAACAGTCTGTGTTGTGCTCTTGTAGGAAAATAATCAACAACGGGTTGGTTTGATGAAGCGGAGTTACTCTCGAACTCTTACGTTACTCTTACGTTTTTTTGTTGTTAAAGAACATTTCTAGTCAGTGTTTTGTCGAGTGTCTGGCGTACAAGTCACCGCTGTGCGAGCTGCTGTTACAGGAAATTAATCAACGACTTCTGAGCAATCAGACTCAACTTTCTAAGAAATGCTGGAGTGGCATGTCTACCACAAGTACATTAATAACTAAACGTCACAATTGTGATAATGCAGGAACCGTAACATGTCTCTCTGCAGTAGAAACTGTGTCGCCTGTTAGAGCGTCAAAAAAGGGGGACATCTAATAGACATAAATATACCGTAATTATTTGGTCTCGTTAGCTAGCCTAATTGTCAGTGTTTACAGGTCTATAAATATTTTTTAATTATTATCCCTAGCAGTTACAGTAGGCAGACCTTAAACGTAACAGACGGTTAATTATCACAGCAGTTTTAATTAAGCACACTCCCAGGTGTTTTATTTTGTTTGCAAACCAGCTGGAAGGATTGTCCAATGAGTACGCAGTAAGAGGGCGAAACACAGGAACAAACCTAGACCCCACCCACTCTCACACACACACACACACACACACACACACACACACACACACACACCTTAACCTCAGTAACTAGAAAGAACTCTTTTTGATTTTAGTTTTTAAATTAAAAAAAAAAAACTACATCTAAAAAATTGCATTTTTATGAGAACATTTTTGGACCTCACAATTGTTTATATATGTTTGTGAGGATCTACCACGGACATATTAATTAGCTAATGAATGCTACACCTAACCCTAACCTCAGTAACCAGATGGACATCTTTTAAATAAAAGCTGTAAAAACAAACAAAGAAAAAAAAACACTATTTTTGTGAGGACCAGGTGATTGTGAGGACTTTGACATGATCCTATCATTGTGAGGACTTCTGGTCTTTTTGGAGCCTCCCAAAGGGTTACATACATGTTCACACCCTTCAGAAATCAGAAAGACAGACTTCGAAAGTGTATTGCCCAATGAGAGGGTCAGCAAAGGTCTCATCCCCAACCCCTGACACACACACACACACACACACACACACACACACACGTCTTCTGAGAACTTTCCATTGACATAAAAATTACTGTAGCTAATCAATGCTACACCTAACCCTAACCTTAGTAACCAGAAGGAAATCTTCTGACTCTTAGTTGTTGTTATTTTTTTAATACAAACTGTAGAAACACCTTATTTTTTGTGAGGACGTTTGACACAATCCTATCATTGTGAGGACTTTTTGGTCCTCACAAAAGGGCTAAATACATGTACACATACATGTACACACACACGTACACATACATGTACACACACACACACACACACACACACACACACACACACAAATCTGTCTGTCTTTGTCATGTTGTGACTGTCTATCAGAAATCTGAAACACAGTCACGTACCCAAACACAAAGCCACATTTTGCAAGGATTGTCTATTGACACAATAAGAGCAACTAATAAATGCTAATAAATAATAATAATATTAATTCTCGATTCTGATTGGTCAGAAGAGGTTGATTAAGTTTCTATACCTGCAGCTCTGACAACACAGAAATCACAGGTTTATATTAAAGCGCTCATTCTAATATGTGATCGTTGCTATAGTAACAGCTCAAATGCAACTATAAACAGATAAAAAGTATGACAGTTAATATATAAAAAGTCGTTAGTGTTGGCTAACTGCAGTGTATACGAGAAGAAAACGCTATAGGACGTGCTGTTGTAGGAAAATAATAAACTTTGGGGTGGTAACTCCGCACACACAGGATACTTAAGCTGGACCACCCATTAAGCAGGTTAAGAGTGAGATAGGATAAATAAATACCACTGGGTAAAAGTTGCTTGTTCTTTTTGTTTTTTGGTACATTAATTCTGAACATGATTTGATTTTAGGTTTTATTATCGCAAAAATATATCCATTATATTCATAGCTAATAAATGAAAATTACGAAAAGTCAGGAACCAACGAGAGTACAAGAGTACCGAGAAGTACTCTCTCTACCCTTTCGCCGAATGTTAATGGCATTTTTCACCTGGAAAAATATATCAAAATAATTGTAAATAAATAATAAATACAGAAATCACACACACACACACACACACACAATATATATATATATATATATTAGTTTAATCCCCATTGGTTCCTGACTTCTTGGTCACTCTGTAGTATAGGCAAAGTATCATTCAATTGAGCTTAGTGCATTTCTTTCATTATTTTATCAGCTGCTACTTGTTCTGTAATTACAGATTTCTTAATACTACAGGTGGTGCTGTTAACGATTTCATTTACATGCGCGAATCAAGCTGCAATCACGCTAGCATGCAGCAGGCAACCAGACATTTCCTGTACAAGTGACCTACTTTCCACTGCAAGCGCAAGACTGCGGTTCCTTCGACGGAGACAAAATAAAGGCCTTTGTCAAAATACGCTTGGTGTTTATGCGGAAGTTTTCCGAGCTGGCTGATTGTGAAGCAGGAAAGCGCTGGATTTGAGATTGAAGTTCAATACTGATTAGATGTACAACAATTCTCTTTAGCGCTGCTGAATTCTCAAATTAGATGGTGCTGATTAGTCTTCTGTAACAGCAGCTCTGACAATAGTGCACTCGTTTAATACGCTCGCTCTAATACGTTATCATTTCTATACTTAAAAAGACCTTGTATGGCCGATATGGTGAAGTTTTCTGTGGTTAGATGTCCGTAAATCGTTTATGTGGAAGGAGATGTTTATTTAACATTTATGGAAGGAGTCTCCAGTGTCCGAGGTAAAGCTATGAGTTTTTCAAGATCTTCAGGACAAGCGTTCACACTTTGCGGCTTCTCCGAAACATGACGAGATGTGTGTTTTTCTGGTTTTTTTTGTCTTACAAATTTCAAGAGGAAAAAAGAAAGAAAAAAAAACAGAGGATGGTTAGGGAACGAATGTTTATAGCTGCTATAAGTTTCATGGAAGTTCAACATTAACTGTAACCGTAGAAAGCATGACGTGCTGCTCATTAATACATTAATCATTGTAATTGTTGACAAATCGCTGTGATATAAGGGGAATAGAACACCTCAGGGCGTGCTGTTATAGGGGTCACATCACTGTTGATTATTTTCCTAGAATATGTGTGTCGACAGGTTTCATTCTGCACTTAAAACAAGTTATCGAATGTACTACAGTGATCTCTATCAATTATATATTAACCTAAAATGTACTAGAACATCAGAAAAGCAAGACAAGAGACAAAAGCATCAGCCACTAGAGACAAATGCGAGTGTCAACTTGTCGTTTTGTAACATGAATGTAAGATAAGTGAGCATTTATCTATCCATCTGTCACAGTTGGGACCAGGGGAGCGCTACGATGTGACCTCACCTCACCTCACCTCACCTCACCTCAGCCCTTGGGAATACATAAGATATTAATTAATAAAAATATTCTCACTCTTATCCTTGACACATGCTGAGGTAGAGCCGTTCCAGCCGGAAATCGCGAGAGTTCAGCAGCACCTGACGTCGTGAGGAGAATTCGCTCAGACGTCCGTTGTTGTAATCAGAAGCTGTCGAGTTTCGCGAGTGTCACGCGCCGCTATTGCTCCAAACCCAAACAAGTCCATCGCAGGACACTCGGCTCAGCAGAAGAGTTTACGGAACTGAGTAGCGATGCGTGATATGATGATAAGATATCGTTCCCGTGAGAAATCACATCACGATGTGCCTTTCTGAGCATGTTTTTTAATAGATCTTTGACAAAAGAACGGAAGTGTGAGCGAATCTGAGAACGCCAAAGTAAGAAAATGATTTAATGCTAATCAGAATTGTTTTTAAGTATTGTTATCATTTCTACAGTAACACGTCACACAGCGACATGCACTACAAAAACAAATTTAAAAAAAACCTGCAATTGTTTTGCCAAGTTGACATTATCTGTGAGAAGACATTTAACGTTCAAGGAATGAGTCTCCAGTGTCGGCGCTGTGTAGCAGTCGGAGATAAAGCTGTAACTATGTTTTCGTACGATCATTTTTGAGTTTTTACGGAAATTGCAAAAATAGAAATACTTGTGTATCATTCACCACTGCCAGCACATGGGGGATACAAACTTATGCCTTCAAATGTAACTAGCCAGCATTAGCTACAATTAAATTAAAATCAAATCATATTAAACGAGAAAGGCAACAAGCGTGAACATGACTGTAGGTTTTTTTTTT
>CM040989.1:22988278-23014610 GCA_022985145.1 Pangasius djambal | reverse complement strand
CTGCTGTTCTTTGTTTTTTGCGGGTTTGCTGCTGTTCTTTGTTTTTTGCGGGTTTGCTGTTCTTTGTTTTTTGCGGGTTTGCTGTTCTTTGTTTTTTGCGGGTTTGCTGTTCTTTGTTTTGCGGGTTTGCTGTTCTTTGTTTTGCGGGTTTGCTGTTCTTTGTTTTGCGGGTTTGCTGTTCTTTGTTTTTCGGGTTTGCTGTTCTTTGTTTTTCGGGTTTGCTGCTGTGTTTCTGAATTTGCTGACATGTTTTTTGGTTTTCTGTTTGCGTTTATGGTTTTGTTGCCAATGTTTTGGTTTGGTGATGTATTTTGCACTTAGGCGCTACCATGTTAAGTTCCGAATATCTTGTTATAAATTATCTTTATAAGACTATATTTAAGAGAGATCTGTATTAAAACATCTTCGTGTTGCCACTCTAACCCAAACAGAGTGGTTTTCTCAACACTCAGAGTCGATGTTTGCCACTAAGCTCACTACAGCGCCTGAAACATGGCTGGTGACTCAGCCGCCGGCGTGTCGTGACCCATCTTCCTGAGCAGGTTCTCATTCTCTCGCTGTCTCTCTGGACACGAGCCAGGCTTTATGCAGACACACCCTGCCTGTGTGCACCAACGCTGCCTGCTATTGCTCAATTATACCATTCTGCACGTCTCACACACACACACACACACACACACACACACACACACACGAAATCCGAGCCCTACTTGCTTACCTACCTTATACTTTAAAGTGATGTTTAACCTTTTTAAACGATCGTTAAAGTTCTCTGGCACCGAAAAGACTCGCTGTCGCCTGCTCACTGACGCCTTTCTCTAATGACCGAGACGGAGTTTCAATTACAAGTGGCACAAAAAAAAAAAAAAAAAAGCACAATTATAACAAACACACACATGTCACAAAATCTCAAAGCATGTGGCTTTTCTAACTTACACCACATTTACAACAGAATGCTGTTTATTCTGTGTGAAATATTATTAAAATATCAGTGTCATGCTGTCATAGGAAAATAATCAACAACGGCAGGATGGTGTGATGAATCCGAGGCAACACAATGTCCAGGAAGTGGTTTATTCCTCTTATGTACAACACAACAATTTGCCAACGACTGCCATTTCTATTTGTTTAAAATAACCAACAACCTCGAATAACCTTTTTTTAAAAAAATCTATTTATAGTTACATTTCATGTTGTGGAACAATGAAACAAGTTAGTTCCTGTTATCACTTATGTTACAGCAGCAACAAAACAGTCGTTCCTTCACTACTCTTTTTTTCCCCTTCACGAAGTTAAAAATAGAAAAAGGTGCATCTTTTCCTGTTACAGAGAAACCGTAATGCATCCTGAAGATGTCAGAAACTTTCCGGCTTTACCTCTGACACTGGAGACTCCTTCCATAAATAGGTTTAAAGAAACGTTTCCTTACAGAAATCTTCCGTTTCAACGATTACACACTTTTTTTTTTTTAAATCGTTTACGTGCTGTACAAGTCTCAGTGAATGAGTGGTTACTAAAGAAACGATAACTAAGACACATTACGTAGGTTTTTCCTTTAATTTGTCGCCCGTGTGGATTCGACACTGTAATGAATAATTTTAATAACACAACAGTGAGTTAATTCACACATTTATTGTGTTGTCGCATATACACCCTTGGCTGCTCCTCACGCTGGATGTGCGCGCTTTTAAAAGATCCGGTTGTGGGTTTTGTGAGCCACTTGTGCGGACACGTCCTGCTTTCACAACAACCTGAAGCATCTGCTGGCTGTTTCGGAACGACGCCTGGCTGCCGGACTGTTTATATTTAACACAAGCTGCATTTCCATGTTCTTTTCTCCTTCGTAGATCAGATAAGACCTCAAGTGCGGAGCAGGCGTACGTTTAAAAATGAGATAAGCGTGAAACAGTAAAGGAATTGATCGAAATGAATCTAAAAAAAAACAAAAAACGCCTGAACGCACACACAGGACAGACGAGGTAATGTTACAGCTGTAAAAATAAATCCCTGATGCTCCAGATGCGCTTTTGTGTGTTTTTGACAAGATCCACGACTTCCTTCCGTTCCAGTCTTCGCCTTTTTATAATTATAAAAGTAAGACTAAGTGTTGACCTCGAACTAGGACTAGAACAGCGACACCTCGGAAAGAGAAAAGAGAGAAAGGGGGGATAAATGCACATCACTATATCTAAAATATAATCATGACTATGAAAAGGGGGGAAAAAAAAAAGAAAGAAAGAAAGGGAAACGAGAAAAAAGAAAACACAAAAAAAACCTGAAAAAGAGGATAAATGAAAAAACGAGCAAGGAAAAAAAAGCAAAAGGATAAAACAAAAAAAGGGAAAGGAAAGGGGAAAAGATGAAATGAAGAGTAGAAGTAGAAAAAAAGAAGAAATGGAAAGAATAGATGAAAAGAAAAACAAAAGGAGGAGAGAGGATACGAGAAAATAAAGAAAGAAAGACTAAATAGAAGATAAAAATAGAAAAGCAAAGGAGAAAAGGACAGGAAAAAAAGAAAATAAAAGAATAAAAAAGGGGCAAAAGAACAGAAGACAAGAAAAGCAAAGAAGGAAAATAAAATGAGAAGAAAAAAAAAACCCCACAAAAAATGATATTCCATTAAATTGTCGTGTGTGTGTTTTATTATGGTTTTTTTATTGTTTATACTTTGTGATATTTTATTGAAAAAAGTGTGTGTGTGTGTGCGTTGACATGCATACGTGCAGTCAGTGCAGTAAGCTGTGTTCTGCGGTGTGTGTGTGTGCGCAGTCAATGCAGTCAGTGCAGTAAGAGGTGTGTGTGCGTGTGTGTGTGTGTGTGTGCGCGCAGTAAGGTGTGTTCCGCAGTGGCTGTGAGAGTGGATGAGTGAATGAGTCACCACGCTGACCTGGATTAACACGAGCAGCTGTGAAACAGTCTATTCAGTGTTATTCACGACTCGGCGCTGGCACGTGTGCCGCTTTTACACAAACACTCGGGTGCAGCCCCTCCGGCCGCCTGGTCACGACCTCAGGACGGGACGAGCGGATTCACGCTTCTGCATTTTTTGATAATCAAGACCTTTTTAATAACATTTGAAAACTCTGGCAAGCTTTAAAAAAAAAAAAAAAAAGACCATGTATTGCTAGGCTATGTTACATTCAAATTCAAAAGAAAAGAAAAGAAAAGAAAAGAAAAGAAAAGAAAAGAAAAGAAAAGAGGCTAGGCATTGCTAGGCTATGTTACATCCAAATCCGGAAACATAGAGGGGAAAAAAAAAAGAAGAAAGAGGAGAAAAGAAAGGAAAGAGGAAAATAAAAGAGAAGAAAAAAGTAGAAAGCAACAGAAAGAATATCACCCAAATCCAAAGAAAAAGGAGGGGAAAAAAAGAAAGCAAAAGAAACGAAAAGTAGGGGGGAAAAAAACGAAAGGTAAAAAAGAAAAAGGAGAGTAGAAAAAAAAAATAGAAAACAAAAGAAAGAAAATCATCCAAATCCAAAAAGAAAAGAACAGTAAAGAAATGAGATGAGAAAAAAAAAGAGAAAAGAAAGTTGAGTAGAAAAAGTAGAAAATAAAAGAAAAGATTAGTTGAAAAAAAGTACTCAATGAAAAAAAAAAATCCAATTTTAAAGATTATCTACAAACTTTTAACAAGTCAGCTGCTTCGGGTAGGTTTGCGAACATTATTTTTAAAAAGAATTAAAAAAATGTAATAAGACGATATCATGGTAACTACAATATCTCAGAAAAGTGTATTGGAACAATTTATTACAATATTAAGCCGACTTACTTAGAAATATCGAAGCTAGCTTTATTACTTTTGGTTGAAACGACCAAGAATCGCATTGAGCCAAACCGATCTGTAGGCAAGTGCTGAGCAAAACGTTCTCCGGACTGGCCTGGACCCTCGGACTGACCCATCAAAATCCTGACCAGAACGCATAACAACAGATAATACCGATAACAGTATCGCGAAAAAGAATATTGTGATAGAGATTAACAACCGATATATCGCTCAGTCACGGGCTGTGGTTCAACGGCACTGACATCAGACAACGTGTCTACAATTCTGCTCAAAGACAACATGACGTGAAAGGAACCTGAAGCATCAGGAGACTAATTAAGCTGTTACGAAGAGTCACAGAGACATTCTGAGATTCTCTTGGACAGGGACGGAACGGGAAGCTGGTACAAAACCCCAATTATGCAAATGTTCATCCGCAGAGCGAATGGGACGGAAGCGGGTGAATTTCTCAACGCTCGGTTGGATCTGCCCTTTCCTTGACCGTGTCGACCATTACCTTGACAAAGCGAGGTTTTCAAGTTCACTGGCAAACAGCGTCGTACATCAAATGCCATTTCCGCCAAAGCACGTGACCCCCCTCTGCGAACGGACGAGTAACTGAGCCATAATTCAATTATATTCGTTTAACAGACAAATCCAATCAACTATAGCCAACTCTTCTCAAGTGGGCACTTCAAAACATAATGACTGGCTGGAATGTAAAATGGAGCTATATTTAATGTGATGGAAAATGGTCAGGCTATATTCTGATTTAACTGTATGTCAAAAAAAATGGATATGCTTGGAAAATTAGCAGTTCCAAACTAATGAGCATGAAAATGTACTTCAGAGCATACATACTTCACATTCTTCTGGTGCTGACCAAAGCTTTAAAAGCCACAGTGAAGCAGTGACAACTCTCAAAAGTAAAGATTTAAAAATGATAAGCAAATATTTCCAACTCAGATACGCAACACCACCAATAAGCCTGGTCAACCGACAAAAAAAAACAAAAAAAAACAAAAACACTCACCTCTACAGGCTGCGACGGGATCTTTAGCGGAGGAAGGTTCGGCTTGCCTACATTCTTCAGATCTGACAAGTTCTCATAAGACTGTCCGTGATAGTCATCGGGTGACGGTTTTAGATCCGGGGACTCGCTGTTGACCTGGTCGGGTCCATCCATGGGTCGGACCAATGCCATGGGCTTCCTAGAGTTGGCCAAGTTGGGCTTGGAAGAAAGCGGGAGCGGGAAGGTCTGGGAAGCTGGTATTGGGGCATCTCCACCCAGGTGGGAAGTTTCCTTTTGCTGGGCCTCTGAATGATGTGACGACGCTGTCCTTCGGGAAGAACTTTTGCACTGAGGGGAAAGTGAGTGCTCGTTGGCATCGTTGTCTTCATCCATGTCCTGTTCTGATTCGCTGGACTCGCTGGAATGTAAAGGGGACAAAGGCTCTGCAGGCGGTGAAATGTCCGGAAGAACAGGTGGTAAGGTGGCGTAGTCTCTCATGTCAGGCCAGGAGTCCGTTTTTGTTTGATGGGATTTGACGAGACCTTCTTTACTCTGGATTGGGATGGAGTTGTCCGGGACTGGGAACTTCTTTGAAGGCTGAGATGAGATGTGACTCGAGTGGCCTTGTTTAGTGCTTCCGTAGGACAATGAACTCTGGAATGAGGGCTCCGTTTTGTCCTTGTGCACGGGGTGCCCTGAACGTCCATACGATGATGAAGCGGGTCGATCCCTGGGTGCCCCATCATACTGGTTATGCTGGAAGTTGTTCCCATCCTCATAATTACCGAGCATCCTCTGGATGCGGCTGGACAGTTCATCGCCTTTGTTTGTCTAGGGAGAAAGATAAAGTCCTGCATAGGGTAAACCTTTGTGTGCAAGTCTCTAAACTAAGTAATTATACAATCATAATGAATAACCCGTGCCATTATATAACCTTTATTATTATATTTCGTGATTTTATTATTTTTTTTTTTAACCCGATCTAAGCTTTCTACTAAAACTTCCATCCTGGTTGTATCCACAATAGCATGCATAAGTGTTTATGACATCCATCTTATCTGACCTTTTAAGGCACTGCTAGCTTGTGTAACATCGAGACTAACACATGAGGACATTAAATTCCCAGGTTTCGACTCCCCAGAGGTTTATATGCCATGATCATCACAGCTAACAACATCCTGTACTGTCAACAACCAGATCTCAGCAGAACATCCTTATCTACCATCTTTAAACCGTTTGTCATGAAGCTTTCCCAGACCAAATGATAGGCCCGGATGTCTGCTGAAGACTGCAATAACAGCATACAGTAGCAATAAAGCCATTGGTGTGGATGCACTGCAGAAATACAGTCCTTGCAGAGTACTGAGAAAGGCTTACTCAAGCAGGAACTGTAATACTAGCATGTAAATGACAGCTAACGTAGCATGGAACACTTATACTGAAAAGCTTAACAGGGCCCAGCTGACATGTGTATCGATTTAGCACAACCGACAAGGCACGTTTAAAGTGGAAGCACAACTGTTGCCCACAGGCCACTGAGTGCACTGAAGTGCTCTCGCTGGCCTGCCGACAACAGAACGCTAACGACGTTTAAAAGGCAGGTTGCTCTGACGGCACGGGGAGGGTGGATGCGTAAACACAGCTGACTGTTTCCCAGGGCCAGTCCTGAATAGCTCAGTGTTTGTCCTACACTGGCTTCTTTTTTTCGTTTTTTGTCTTGTCTTCTTGAGATCTTACGCAGTTTAGAATATACCGAGTAACAATTTTCATATTGTTCTTCCTAGTCCTTCGTCGTCCTTGTTTTGTTCTTTTGTAGGAAAGGTATAAAAACAACTTACAACAAGTAAATTAAGTTGTATTACAAGTGAGACTTACAACTGAGACAGGATACATCTGAGCAATTGAGGGTTAAGGGCCTGCACAAGGGCCCAGCAGTGGCAGCTGCGATTTGAACTCATGACCATACCCTAACCACTGAGCTCCCACTGCCCTTGTAGGACCCTTGAACAAGGCCCATGACCCTCTCTGATCCACGGGCGACGTATCGTGGCTGACCCAGTGCTCTGAGAATTCCACTGTACTGTACTGGCATATGTGACACTAAAGAATGTTTTCTTCTTCTTTGTCTTCTTTGTAACTTTCAATCCAATCCAATCCAATCCAATCCACTGTATGCATGTTAAGAAATGAATGTGCGCGATGTTGACTGACAACACACATATTGCATTGAACTCAGGACATACCTTGTCTTAAATACTACCACCACCATTCTTCTAATCTTTTTCATAACAACTCAAGAGAAACGGACAATATTCCAACTTTAAAACGGGAGACTACAGGCTGACTATGACTGATTTCAAATGCTTCACTCTCTGTCTCATTTCCTTTTCCTTCCTGTCTCCTTTTCTAGACACTTTCACTAATACACTGCCTGTCTCTCTGACACTAAATAAGAGTGGGGAAAAAAAAAATCTTTCACCATCTCTTCTCTCACACACACACTGCGTATTTCTTTCTCCCCACCACCTCCTGTTCTCCAACGAGCCTAATTAACTGCCGTAGCCAGATAACGAGCTGTGGGAGCAGATGGGTGTCTGATGGGAGTAGGAGAGAAGACAGACGGCTCACCATCCTACTTTTAGAAAAAAAGGCACCCTCACCTTTCCTCCTTCTGCCTCTCTCTCTCCTTCTCTCTCTATCCCTCTCTCTCTCTCTCTCTATTTCACTCCCTCTCTCTCGAGAATCCATCAGTCATTCAATCCTCAGTCTCATCCCGAAACCCTGACAGAGAGGCTCCAAGGGGCCTCATTAAAACACTCGCTTTTGCATTCATATATGCATGTGTGTGTCCATGTTCATCTCAACCAGCAGCACCCTCAGGGCTTCTCTATCCACGTCTACAGATGAGCCATGTCAGGCAGACCATCAAGATTTCAACTTTAAAGGCAAATTAACCTGTCTTGCATCCAAATTGCCCTAAAACGGACATTCTGGGAAGCTCAACTGACTGAGCAGCGATTCTCCGTCCGAATCTACAGCTTTTCCCCCCCTGAGCAACACCGCTATAATTTATGGACTTTACAGAAACGTCTCAGCTAAGCTTTAAGGGGCAGTGTGAGATTCCCTGTGTGAAAGCAAAAATCTGTTTTGTAGTCTCTATCCACCATCCTCTACCCACATTGAGCAAGATCAATTGCCTGCTATAATATTAGCTGCCAATTCAACCAGTCAGCTAACCAGCTAGTTAACAAATGGCAAAACCGAGACTACCGCAGAAAAAAAATCTAGCAGGCAGAAAGAGAGAGGAAAAAAAAAAAAACATTCAACATTCAAAGAGACCGCAGTCCAACCCACTTGGCTTTCTCAAGAATTCACAGGTCAAGGTTCATCAAGATAAAGTTGGTGAAAGTCACCACTTCTGGAAACAAATGCTTTCACATCCCACCTCCTTTCTACATCAGTGAATTTGCTTTTTTTCTTTTCTTTTTAAAGCAAAGCTTTCACCATCACGGAGTCAAACAAGCGTCGATGTTGGCCACTGGGACAGCATTTGGTTGGTGGTCGGTTATCTAGCTTATGTTTAGAAAACAATGTTTAAAAAAAATCCATTACTGATGCTGGCGAACTTGCTAACATAACATATTTTGTACCTATCTAAGACCACGCAAGCTCCCGTTATCTAGCTATCATAACTTCCACTAGTGACTTGCACTTAAGACCGAGTGCCATTTCGTGTAACGACGTTAATTCTAATTTAGCCAAATATAATTATAGTTCTGGTTCATGAGTAGCCAGTGTGTCTTTGATGCTTTTTAGAAATTTAGCAGCCCTATAACAAGCTTAGCTAATTAACACATTACGAGTCCTGACACCATTATGCACTAGTTTTAGTTTTATATGCACTGCCTGTGTTAGAGCAGAAAGGCCTGACTGACTGACGTTCACCTTGTAAGGCTCCCCGAAGAGCGGCGTACTCTCCTGGTACAGCTCCTTATCCTGCAGGGCCTCCTGGTTCCTCCTCTCCCATTCTTTCCTCCGCAGGACGTTCAGCTCTTCGCGTACGCTGTGTATACCACCCCCACAAAAAAAAGAACAAACATGAACAGATGTTAAACCACAGAAGGTTAAAGGAGAAGACAAGCAAGCTTGGTTTCAAGATCTTTCATATGAAGCGTGTGTATATATATATATATGCGTCCCTACTAAGGAATATCGTCAAATTTCCAACCTTTAATCATGGCTTGTAATGGCAAATTAATGAATATTACGTCTCAAACAATGTGCTGGCTGCAAAGAAAATCACAGATTTACATGAATACTCTCGTTCTAAAATCAGAATGACGTCATTCCATGAAAACCGACATACACAGGGACTTGAATGATAAACACAAACACACACACACAAAAAAACCGTATAACTGTTGATACGGTGATGTTTTCTGTAAGGAGATGTTTAATTAACATTTATGAAAGGAGTCTCCGGTGTCGGCGCTTCGTAACAGTCGGAGGTAAAGCTGTAACTTTTTCAACAGTTTTCAGGACAGAGGAATTTACGCTTTTTTGTGGTTTCCTGGCAACGCAAGTTGCATTTTTTGTGTTATTACCTTCAAGAGACAAAAAAAAAGGAACGACTGTTTGTAGCTGCTATAACGTGAGTGAGAACAGGAACGAACTTGTTTAACGGACATTCCACAATATTACACGTAAAAAATGGATTTAAAAAAAAAAAAAAGTATGACATCACATTCTTTAATAAAAATAAAAAAAAAAAAAAAAAAAGATTGTTAGCTATGGCAAATTGCTTTATTACTTTATGCTACGTTATTTGTTACGCTTTTGTTCGTGCCCCTGCCTAAAATCAGGACACGGTTCATGATTGGCTGGAGGGGCAAATCAGCCTCAAATCTGACACACTTATCCACGAATTAGTTGCAGATTAGTTGTTGTTTATGTTACATACTTCATGTCTAAGAGTGATTTAACATATGCAGTATACGGACCATTTGAAATCTGGTTTGTTTCGCTTCCTGCGGCAGTTCGTTTGGCCAGGCACGAACAGAGCAATCGAACTCGAGTGTGAACTACAGCCCGAGTCTGAGGCCACTCTACTGTGCTGTGAACTGCACTGAACATGATTCAACCCTCGACTCAGTCAACAGGAAGTGAGCAAGAATTATGCAACAGAAAATTGTTTCCACTGTCGACGGAAGATCGAATCCCGATGATGCAGCAAGCCGTCCGTGCCCGGGGCGGCGTCACTCTGTCCCCTGTCAATCAAAGCGACAACCAATCAAGACCGTCTGAGAGCTTGTGTATGTGGAAGAGGGCAGATAACGCATTCCTCCAAGTGTTCAGATGCTCTGTGGTCGAAAAGATGCCGTGGATTCACGTGCCTCTGAGGAAGCACGTGCTAGCTGTCGTGTGACGGGGGAAAGCTGGCTGGTGGATGGGATTTGGCAGGTGACTAAATTGGGAGAAAATGAAGATTTCTGCAAGCACATTTCCACTAGTGTGAAGTACAATCAGCCCCAATAGAAAACCAATCCAAAGCATCAATTTTTCTCTCATGGCTTTCTTTCTCCTTGCACTCGCACTTTCTTCCTTTCATGTACATATTCCATTGCTTCCCAACTTACACTTTGTTTACCATTACTAAGGGTTATTAGAGCCCACTATTAGACTGATGTCCGATGTCCAAAAGGGAGACCTACTGCACTACTGACTAACAGCACCGCATTCTAAACGCTAATTAAAGCCGGAACAAAAATATTGAACAATTATGCTAAAGTGTCGAGATGTGATGCTTTGCCTCGCGTGTGTGATAAAAATGGCCATTTGTGGGTTTTGTTCAGCGAGATGGAGGACAAAGGAAAAGGCCGGTATTAGCTGTGTGACCTTTTGGTGAGTCAGTGTGAGTCACTGGAGGTAACGGCGAAGAAATTACTCATGCTTCACAGACTGCCAAGTGCAATCTTTCCACTGAAAACTCCACAGCGTGACGTCATTCAGACAAGGTCAGTCTGTAATTACTACAGCCCTGCAATAAGGCCAAGTCTGGTGAGAGTAAAATCAGGAAAATGACTTGTTTATGAGTAAATAAGGACCATCTTGGACTCATGCTGGAAACCAAACACTTTTCCAAAGGTTTTCAAGATGAACTGACATTTATCAGGTATATTTATGTTGCTTTACTGGACAATCTGTCATCCATATTTGCCCGAGCTCATGTTCCAGATAAGATATCTTTTAGGGTGGAGGGAAGAGGACAGGTGTGATTAGATGAAGGGTCCTCAGGGGTTGCAGTAACACAACACGCAACATCTGGCCCTGAATTCTGCGACTGGCACCAGGCCAGGCGCAGAGAGCGGATTCATTTAAACAGAGACACAGATCACAGAATGACGTGATCTATAAAAACCTGCGAGTGGCATTTTCAGGGAGCGAGGATTTCTGCTTTTAAGCTGGAAAAAGGCCATTTTCAGTGCAACCATCAGGACGTTTTATTAGAAAATGAAAGCAGAGAAGCAGCAGATGAGGCTCGCCGTATGAACGGTTCACGCACAGGATCTACGTGCAGAGTGGAATTATATTTTCCGAACAAGATTCTAAAAACACAAAAATCATCACCGTTTTATTTACATAACGCAGAAGAGCGACTTGGTTCACGCTTTGGTTATAAAAGAAGTGCGAATCTGTGCGAATGCACAAATGTCCGCAGTCGTGGTAAGGGCGATGTACTGAAATTAAACTGTTACTAGAATCAAACAAACATCATAAACAGCACACTGCCAAGTCTTTTCTTCCTCTTATAAAGACTTCTTTATTCAAGAATGACACTTCATACTTTTTTTCATAGTTACCTTTAACGGTGTGGAACGTCCGCAGGGCAACTGATCACTTACGTTATAAGCGCTATGAACAGTCGCTCCCTCAGCAGTCTGACTTTTTTTTCTCTTAAAGTTATGAAAAAAAATAAAAATTAAAAAAAAAAGTAGTTTGTCATGATAAGGAGAAATCTGAAAGCATAAACTCCTGAAAGTGTTACTGCTTTACTTCTGACTTTAACAAAGCTCTGACACTGGAGACTCCTTCCATTAATGATAAGCTTCACCATGTTAATGAGTAGATATTACAGAAATGATATGATATTACAATCGGTGCGCCTGTATGAGCCTGTGCTCTGCAGCTGCACTCCTTCAATCGCTGTAATAACGAATGGTACCAACGGAGTACATATTTACATTCACTTCTGATAAGGAAATGATGAGGAGACCGGACAGTTCTTGGAAGTGGCTCTGATTCCTGAGACGAGCGTTTCTCTTTCAGAAAAATCCAATTCACATTCGATCCGTCTAAACTCGGATGAACCGCTGAGCTCTTGTTCTCGCAAAACATCACCTCCGTGACGCCCGTGACCTCGGCCTGGGCTGCCATGGCAACCGGAGAGCCGTCCCGGATCAGATGCAACACACGGCGTGACAAAAGTGTTCGTTAATCACACACAGAGGAACACATGGACCGATAAGAGAAGTTTGGAACATAACCCCCGCTTTTCCACTTTCACCCTCTCAGACCTCACACACCCTTTCCTTTATTTACACTCACTCACTCACTCACTCTCCCCCCCTCTCCCCCTCTCCCTCTCTCTCTCTCTCTCTCTCTCTCTCTCGCATATTTTCCCCCGTCGTTGCCGCAGTAGAGCGGCAGGAGGCCATAACTCCGGCTGCAGCAGAAAACACGACGCCAGGGTGGTGTGTCTTTCTCTCTGTGGTTTGAGCCAGAGAGATCCTTCAAGCTCTAAATCACTATGTCTATCTGAATAAACAAATGGGCAATCCCATGCAAATTTTAACCTTACGATGGAGAAAAGGTGAAAGGATGCACAGAGAAAAACAACAACACTAACTTGGGTCCATATTTAGTTGTATTTCATTGCTATGTCTGTATTTCTCTGGTGCTTTCTTAACAAGCAGTTTAAACTACCAATCTGGCCAAAAATAACATTTACGCAGTTGGGCAATAAAGCCAGCTCCAATTCTTTAGTTTGGAACTGGAGCTACGAAGCTAGTTTAGCTACCAAGTAAGCTAACATGGGATAACCAACACCAGGAACATCTCATCACGTCAAAACAGAGTGATCAAGGCACCGATATTTCACTCTAAATGTAATCGATATGTATACACGCATTTTCTAGGAAGGAAAAGAAAAATGAAATTCGCATTTAATCACATTTCCAAGCGGAGGTGGGCAAAGTACTGAAATTCTTTACTCAGATAAATATTCGAAATAATTAAGACTAAGAGTCACGGTTTCAAATTCTTCACTCAAAGTATAAACTCTACAGTATAAATGTAAAAAGTATGAAAGTACAACTAGCAAGAAAGATTCGCCAAAGAGAAAGACGTCTGCCTCAATTTCAAATCACGCTGCTTTCAGTTCCTGATGGTTAGTCGATGCAGCTTTCACAAAGGAACCAAAGAACGTGGGAAAATATTAGCAAAGGCTAACTAAAAACAGCGTTATTCCTAACCTCTCAACTGTTAGCTAGCATAAAAACAACATAAACCGGTTTGATAAACACAACGTTTACATCCGAGTTAATGCTTCCAGTCGATGCAATTTACGATACAAAATATCGATTCTTTTTGGCTCTCTGACGGCTTTGGTTAACTTAAATTTCTTAAAATTCAAAAGACAGTTAGGTGTAGAGAACGGAGCAAAAAGCTCATCGTAAAAAAAAAAAAATCAAGAGTTTCAAACATTTTCACAAATACCCAATAACTATCACAATATTTAGCTTGATGTTTTTGCTAACAAAGCACCAACAAAAGTGGAGCCAAAATTCTGAAAATATAGAAGTTCTGAGATCATTTAATTCTGTATTCATTAAAAAAATTTTATTTCAAAAAAAGAAAATTGAATAATGGAAGCAAAAGCAAGTTTTTAACAACATTGCTCACTTGGGGAATTGAAAAGTACCAACACTTTACCCACGATACTCAGAAAATTGCCCAGCCCTTGACTCGGTGAAGAGAAAACCTGCTTCATAACATTTTGAAGTGCGTTTCTTCCTGTGAGGTTCTTGGAAAATACGAGAAGAATTCTGCTGTAAATTCTGAGTCATTTAGATGAACCTCAGATCGAATATGACTGGCCTTGCTAAGAAGTTTCTCTAGTAACAGCTCATTCACTTGGACTTGTATCGCTAACAAAGAAAAACTTATAGGTTAATCATTATTCTGATGAAGCTTCCTGTAAGGAGACTTTTATTTAACATTTATGGAAGGAGTCTCCAGTGTCAGCGCTTTGTAACAGTAGGTTTTCCGAAACAGGAAAGTATCCGGGACAGAAGAGTTTCGGTTTCTCCGTAACATGACAAGCTGCGATTTCTAAACCAATCCTATGCCATTTATAACTTTAGTTCTTAGCTTTCAAATAGTTCCCAGGTACTGTGCGACGTGCTTAGAACGGTAGTTTCATCTTAACCTGTCCTCTCCTCAAACGTGTACAGAGATATTATGAAGAAAAACAAAGCTTGGAAGGAAGTGGCAGAGATTGTTTGCGACTCTGGCGAGTGTACGTCGCTAGTACAGCTAGTTTGCTTTGCTAAGCTGGCAAGGACGCTAGGATGAAGCGGAGAACGTAACCTGTAAATTGAACGACCAGTGCTGACACTGATTCATGCTTGCTACTCATCAATAAGGACAGGATACGCCCACAAACGGCAACAGCAGCAGTTGCTGCACGCCCACACGAGATAAATAAAAGCAGCACGAGAAATCTGTCGCTCGCTAACGTCAACGTAGAATCATATTTCCAACTTTTTAGCCGTTACACCGTCCTTTACTTCGCAGAAACTCGCATCGCGGCAATGAAGAAATGGTATTAATCATGCAGCGCTAGTGAGAGCAGTGACTAAGCAGCACCATCATCTGTATTGAAACGCAAACTGTCAAGCTGAAATGAAGTCGCGAGCTAGTCGCGAAGTCTTTCCTTCAACAGGTGGGAGAAAGCGCGATGGTCACAGAGATATATGAGAACAACAAAGACGACAGCCAAAATGCTAGCCAAGGCCGTTACGATTTTCCAAACGCAATGCGTTGGTTTAATCTATTTTGCCGTTTCGGTTGCTAGCATCAGTCAGCATTACTGCTAAGTGCTACTTCTTGAAGAACGTCGCCTTGGCCCCATTATAGTCGAGTATATACACTTCTCACTATGCTAATACTTTTGCAGACAGCTGTTAAGAGTTCTGCAAAGGAAAAATTCAGGTCTGGACAAAACGCACAGATACTAAAGGAAAGAAACACACACACAACAGTCTTACATAAAACAGTGAGAAGTGTGGGAAAACAGACGAGACGCTCGAGTCGGCACGTTTACTTAAGTGCCGCAGTCCGGATCAATTTGCATTGAGAAACGCAGCAATCAAACATGCAAATCAGAGGCTTTACCAGAATCTCTGAATTACTGAGACAAGATCCGTTTAAAATGAATAAATAAATAAATAAGAGAGAAAGAAGACATTCTGCCTCATTCGATTTCTGGTGTTCGTGTGGGATTAGCTACATCCTGTTACAGGCTCACGGATTTCACTGGCCTAGTTGCTCCGAATGCAGAACGTGCTTAAGTTCAGGACATTCTGTCTCTATCAGAGTGGGAGGGTGTGTGCTTGTGCATGTGTGTGTGTGTGTGTGTGTGTGTGTGTGTGTGTGTGCGCGCGCGAGAGAGAGAGAGAGAGAGAGAAAGCAAAGCAGAGAAATCATTGAAAAAGGAGAGATAAAGAAAGACATTTTACTGGAATGAAAAACAACTTGTGTGTGTTTCTTCTCTGGACGTAATATAAAAGCAGGCTGCTGTATAATGGATGTAAGAATAAAGCATCAAGGGGTGTGCCGCTGTAGGAAAACAATCAACGACACTGTAGTGTGATGTCCTAAGCTTCTTATTTTCCAACAACGGCTTGTGCCAAAATGCCCATACCACGGCAACAGGTCAACGCTTACAACCAGCTCATTAAATGAACGACGTGTCATAATTTTTATCCATTTACGGTCACTTTTACCGCTTTGGAACGTCCACCAAACGAGCTAGCGCTCGCTCTCACTTACGCTACAGCAACTATACGCAGTCGCTCCCTCACCAGCATCGTGTCGCAGCTTGTCACGTTACAAAGAGACCGCAGATGCGTGAACTCCTCTGTTCACAGCCGGAAATACCACCAGAGCTGCTGTTATAGAAACACCTCCCGACCAATCAGAATCGAGAATTCAACAGCGCTGTGATATAAGTAGGCCATATTGGACATGAGTCAGATTATGACCGATGCCGAGTGACAACATTACAATGCATTAATTACAGGATACTTCTGAATTAGTCAGCACACTGGTGTCTGCGCGCGGGACGCCTCGCTCATCATCTCATGTTTTTATATTCGCTTCCCATTTTTCCGTCCCCTTCCATCACTCTTTATCGCACTCTTTTGTTTGTTTTTTTTTGTTTTATTTTATTCAATGAATGAAAGTAGCGCATTCATAACTTAACTCGGGTTCCATTTAAGACTTCCGTTCTGTGTGCAAACACACCCCGAGGCAGAAGACGGTCTTTTTAACCACCTCTGAACCAAAATTGCTCAGAGTGAGTAAAAGAAAAAGCCAAGAGCTCAAAAAGCCCATTGTTACAAACTCCTCCACGCTGAAATACGCCAGAGTGAACGTGCGCTTACGCACTCCGCCAGGAGAAAGGCAATCCTGAGCCGTGCATGTAATCTAATCTGAAACACACACACACACACACTCACACACACACACACACACACACACACACACACACACACACACACACTCTCTCTCTCTAACACCCTGCTCAATTCGTCCAGGTGCGCCACTTGTCCGCTCACCTCAGGAATAAAGGATTAACCAGTCGTATGCAGGGTCACCGAAAGGTC
This sequence comes from Pangasius djambal, assembly GCA_022985145.1. Taxonomy (NCBI): domain Eukaryota; kingdom Metazoa; phylum Chordata; class Actinopteri; order Siluriformes; family Pangasiidae; genus Pangasius; species Pangasius djambal. The sequence goes on along the minus strand of CM040989.1, from coordinate 22,997,887 downwards.
GCGGATACCTGCAGCCGGCCGCAGCTTTTAGCAGCCAAACAAAACATCACACACACTCACTCACACACACACACACACACACACACACACACACACACCAAACAGCAGTGCTAGAAGACTGAAAAACAAGTAGAACATTCTCTGTTCATAAATATTACAAAAAGCAATTATTTAGCAAAAATTAGGGATAAATGGATAGACACGCATGGCAACTCTGGCATTTCCAATCCTCAGTCTAGGAAAATTAAAAAAAAAAAAAAATTTCCTACTCGGAAAAACATCGACTTCACAACGTCAACGGTAAACAAAGTAGGCCTTCTTTTATAAATGTAAACTCCTCTGTCCTAAAGACTGTTACGAAACACTGACACTGGAGACTCCTTCCCTGAATGTTACATTTACATAAACGTCTCCTTACAGAAAACGTCACCATATCAACGATGACACCCATTTTTAAAATTTGCTCGTGCGTGGCGTCCACCGTACGAGTCCCTGTGCAGGTTCGCTGCTGTCACTGAAAATGAATCATCACATTCTGACCAATCAGAAGCCAGAATTCAGCAGGGACTTTAAAGAGGGACGCCCGCCCGAATGAGTGAGTCAGTAAGTAAAAACAACTACTACTTCGATCGAGTACGCTCTGAACCACGGAGAGTTTTTTGGGATGATTATGACGGCCAAGAATCGATTTTCGTCCTCACCCTTACAGAATATTCATCAAATTATATTCTGTCCTTTTTTCCTCTCGTTTTTCTTAAATAACAGGCGCCGTATCGTCGACACTAAGGAGCTGCTCGGCTCGCGGCGGTCCAGGAAAACTTGCCTAATCATGTCTTCTCACTGCAGTAACAGCAGCTATACAGTGCAACGAGACAAAAAGGGAACCCCTGGCTGAACAGAGAGAAATTCATATAGAAATAAATACACCAATTAATCCCTCTTGCGCGATTTCCACACAGCAGACATGACACTTTTGAGCTGATGGTGACAGGTGGCTTGGCTGAGAGCCCGTTAGTGAAATTTACTCTTACTCATAAATAGGACAACCGAAAATAAATAAATAATCCCGCTCTCGTTGCCCTTTATCTGTGATATGCAGTAAAAAACACAGCTGCGTGTTTTTTCGGTGTTGCCCAACACCACTGGAGAACGATGGCCGAGCGCCAAGTTTCCCAGCTGCAAATTCTACAGTTAGTCCCTTATCTTATTAAGTATTCTGTAAAAATATTAAATTTATTTTTTTTTTTTTAAATGACCTGAAACACACCTTGAAACACAGCAAACATGTTTATACTGAAAGATCTGTGATGTCCTCAGTGCTTCTGGTGCTAGTTTGTTGATTGACACTATATTTTTTCATTATTTCTGTGAGACGTTAGCGGCCAAGTCATTGCTATAGATAGCGCAGTTACAACGGCGTTTAATAAGAGGGGGAGGGGAAATCAACAATCTCAAACATAAGTCATAACGCTCAGGTTACGCTGTTAACTTAAAAAAAAAAAAAATAGAAAAAACAAAACTTCTTTTCTCATTTTCCTGCCATGTTCCCGAGATATTCAACGCCATAATAATGAGAAATCTAGCGTAGAAGTAGTGGAGACAAATACTGGACTCAAAGTCCCAGAATGCACTGACGATGCAGAGTTACTGCACAGACTCGGCTCGGCTCGGCTCGGCTAGCAAGCGATCTAGGAGATGACGAGTGCGATGATATTCACTGTGGTTTTAGCATAAAAGCTTTCGGACCTCTGTTTGACCAGAGTGCACAGATGAAGAGGAGAGAAAGCTGGATAGGCTAAAGGACTAAAGCGCCGCTGCATCGCTCACTTTAGGTAGAGATGAAGCGAGGGCTGATGCTGCGTTCGAATTAACTCAAAAGTGGGAAATTTAAACTCGGAATTATGTCATTTTCAACCAACCAAACGAGGGAAAAACATGGAAGCCTCCACGTTCGTCTTTAACAGGCAACAAGCTAGCCAGCTAACTGTGTAGATTTTCCTCCTCCAGACAGCGAACTGGATCATCGGTGTTAGAGATTTAAAAGCAGATACATCTGTAAGTTGATCTAAAGCAAACGCTTGTATATCCACAGGATAACTCATTTAAAAGTAAAGAAGTGCTGCTTTGTTTCCTGCTGACGCTGTGGGCGGCCATGTTGACACGACGTCACACGCTGAACTCGGCGTCGAGGACACCTTCGACACCTGACTTTCCACGTAAGGGAAAAAAAAATAATCTAACCGAAAGTCGTTCCGGTGGAGATCAGCGACTCCAGCTTTAGATTGCGATCTCGCAGGCTGGGAAGGAGAGGTGGTGATAAATTCTCGGTGTGATAACCCAGCCCCGTATGAGGGTTTCCAGCCCGTCACTGGATTTGTTTACAACATTTGCATTTTAAAAGAGGATGACCTTAAATGCCATTTAAAAAGGAAAAAAAAAAAAAAAAAACCTGCAGAGACAATGCAAGTGGTCCTAGTAAGTGATTTGGTTATGGAAAGTCCTGGAACAGTCGTCGAAGCTGCCTTGTTAAAAAGATTGCTCTTCGTCTTCAGTAGTTTATCAAAACGATACGGAAATAGGCTCGCAACCAATTTCTCTCTTTTTTTTTTTTTTTACCTGGAGTGATTTTTATTTTATTTTTTTTCAAAACAACAAAAAGGAGGTGACCCCATTTGACAAATCATGTGGCGTTTATCTGACACATCGCACCTGGAATTTATGTAAAGCATAAAACAACACGACGGGGGCATCCTGATTATAACGTGCTTGTTTTCCTACAGTGCTTTCTTCCTCTTATACAACAGGTTTTCTTTGTCGTTATTTAGCCAATCTGTTTATCATCGGCTTTTGGATTGTTTTGGATCATCCGCTGTACAAGTTGTTACTAAAGACACGATAACAGAGCAGCCGGTACATGAGTTCATGTCACAGAAGACGAATCTGACCAATCAGACCTGAGAATTCACAGTGCCGCTGATTAATCGCCGACATTGTTGGTGTTTATAGTGACAGATCAACTTCCGACTTCCTCGTTAGACCCTGAACGACAACACGTCGTCTCACCAGGTCTCGGGTTTGGGATCGAGACTTGGCATTCGCTCAACGTGTTCAGAGTTGGCAGCCAATTTATCACCGGATCACTAAAAAAAAAAAAAACCTCTTTCAATTAATCCTTCTCCTTCAAAACTGATTTGACACACTGATTATTGGTAAACAACAGCTTTCATATCCTACTATGAAGAGCGCAATCTCCTCAAACCCAGCGAAACGAGAAATCTGACACCTTGATAGTCATTTAATTCCCTAATATCATTGGCTTCACTGATTAACCTAATTAACTAGTTTCCTCCAGACCTTTCTGCTCCCTGCTTATGGCTTATTTGCAATTTTTATTTGCTGTGAATCCTTGAGTGGAAACATTCTTTAACTGAGCAAAGGCTGTGCTCAGGCTAATCTGTGACTGATTGGTTTAATAAGCTGCAATAAAACAACAGCAGAAGAAGTGAAGGGCTTGTTGGCATGTGGATGTTCACTGGGAAGTCCAGAGACATCAGATTTAAAGAGATCACTTGATGATGGATTGTAAAGCAAGCTAAACAGAGCAAAGCCCAATCTAACAAATGGCCAGCAGGGCATTTCCAGTTGCTTCTTTCTTTTCTTTTTCTTTTTTTTTTTTTTTTCCTTTTTCTCTTTTGTAAAGGATGAACTTTTTTTTAGAAATACATCATCATCATCATCATCATAATAATAATAATAATAATAAACACACAAGGATTTCCATTCCAGGTGGGGTTTTTTTCCCCCCATCACTATTCATGTGTTTTTCCTGCCCAGGATTTTTCACTAAACAGCAAAAAAAAACAACCTTTTAAACACCATTTTGGGGGGATGGATGAATTTCTAAGGTCGTTTGTCGACAAATCGTTTGCAAAAACTTCCCATCGGACAGGATGTCACTTGCGTGTACCAGCTGGATTAATTATAAAACTGGGTAATGGATTTAAAGTACTTACCTAGACTGAGCAGCCATTAGTGCGAAGCCAAAAAAGATTATGAGCCAAATTTGAAGTTGCAGATTGCCATGGAGCTACTTGGCACTTCTCCTCACAAAGCCGTCTTCTCACATCGTGTTGCAATCAACCCCAAACGTTAGATTTATTCATTTATAAATGCCAAAAGTAGGATTGATCGTTCATAGTTCACAACTTATTGTAGCAGAACAGCTAGGAGCTTGATCCCTGGACTCACCGGGCTAAACCATCCAAGTCATCCACGCTTCCGGAGAGGGGGGGTCCGGGATAGTATCGACTGAGCTAAATGAGATTTATACGACATACACACACTCGCTAAACACCCAGAACGAGCTATACACTGTTAATAATTCCAATTTGACTTTCATGAAACATTACCTCTGCCCTATTAGGGTCGTGTCGGGTTGGAAGGCTCCAGATGTTCACCCCTTCCACCCGTCAGAAATGGTACGGCCCTCTGGATCCTATTATGGGCATGTTATTCTGAAAGAGCGTGCCAAAATATTACAGAGGGGGGCGCGTGCGTGTGTGAACTAGAAAAGTCCTATTGAAAAACATGCTGTTCACGTTTACTCAACAAAAATACGTGCTCACGTTCGGTTCTTACACCGAGTATTTGGGACTACATAATAATGATGATAGTAATGATAGTAATGATGATGCATTTTGTGTTCAGAGTAAATATTTACATGCCTGTGGTATACAGACGTGGGATGAAAATGACTTATCATTGCAATTATATGACAACAACAACAGCTCTTAAATGCAATTAGGTGCATTTAAGCACAGGCTTGCATTATTTATGGCAGTCCATAATTTATTTTGGGATAAAAGCAACATGGATACTACATAGGGGTGGGTGGGGGGGTGTTGGGGCTTTGCCTATTATGGTTTGCTCCTGGAGATGGTTCTGTAGAGCTGGAAACACAAATGCTCTCTGGTCAGTTGAATGGCTAACATGCTAGCTTATAAGTGCATGGTTTAATATTAGTGTAAATACAATCCTTACAATATAATCAGATTTCAGCCTATGATTATATTGGTGTAGGACAAAAATATTAGAATTAGAATAGAACATAGGCAAGAAGAACCTTTATGTATTTTACTGAAAGTGAATGCAATTTTTTTTTATTTATTTATTTTTTTTATTTTACCAATTTTACAAATGGTACAGGTAGAATTTTATTTTAGCCCCCTCATATTTTTAAATAATAGTGAAGCCCCTGAGTAAGCATTTAATCCAGGTCAGGACAACAGTAGTCTTAGCCTCAGATTCTCCACCCATGGGATATCTTCTGTACACTTTTCTGGCCACAACCCTCAGGATGTCGAACGTCTCAATCTGATTGGCTACTTTGTGGTTGGTCAGTCAAACTGGCTCTTCCTGTTAAAAGGAGCCAGTTCTTGGCCACCTTTGAAAAAGGCTGATGAAATGTACCAGACTTTGGCTTGAGAGATTAGAGTCATGGTGGATCTGGAACCTGTCCTAGAGACCCTGGATACAGGGTCAAATGCAGTTAGATAAGGCAAGTTGGCTACTTTACAAACTACATGATAGATGAAAGTAGCTTAACTAGCTACATCCATGATTGATGCCACCTCTTATGCTAATTGCTAGTCAAAAGAAGCTGCTGACAAACGATCTGGGCTCGTTAGCAGCCAGTAACTTTCTTGCGACATTTGTACTGTTTCCAGGTAACAGATGAAGCAGCTGCATAACTTAATTAGAAGACATATTTTGCACATTAATAAAAATGAACATATAACATTTATTAGTGTTCATAAGCAGCTGCAGGTCAAACAACACAATGGACCATCGATATACATGAAAAGGTCATCCTAGGGAAATTAATTAAATGAATGGTTGAAAAGAGCTGTGTGAGCACCCGAGGACTCCAGGAGCAGTCTTTGCACTATGTCAGTCTGTAATATCAGCTGCACTCAGGGACATAAGTCTCCCAGAATACATCTTTCACATGCTGATAAAAGAGCTACAGAGCTGTGGCCTGCTTTCAGCCAGACACTTAAAAACAAAATCTGACCGAAGAATGGAAATAAACGAACACAAATACGTGTCAGGTTCCAAAGATAAGTGATAATGTTTCGGTTACACTCGAGTATTTGAGTATTGCCTGATTTTATTTACCAGTTTCAAGTGCCAAACCATTAACGACTAGCAACATGCACTAGGCACACATAATGGTTCCAAAATCGTCATGGAACAACCATGACACCATGGCAGAGCGAGCATCATTTTGAAAACCAGCTGTATTTCACATTATCCTTACCTACAATTCAATTGTGCTGTGTTGACAAAGGTCTGGGACAGATAAGAGCACAGCTCTTAGGGAGGCAAAGTCCACGGATGGCTGGCACGTAAGAGGGAACAGGTACACTCACTCCAAGTCAACATGACTCTTGACATTCCACCATGGCCCAGATACACACTGGGGCCCTCGCGAAATTATTTGTGTTGTTTGTTTATTCCCAACAGCTCCACACCCACTAAGCATGAGGTGTTAGACACCTAGCCTAAAGAGATACACTAATGCAGTGTTTATTTTCTCTGATTTAACAAACAGCGGCTAATTAACTGCCAATTCATGAGTTTAATTGCTTGTTAAAGAGAGACAAACACTAAACTCTGCAGCACCGGGCTACTCTAGGACCTGTGTTTGACACCCGTAGTATCTCTGTTTTAGCTATACGCATATAAATAAGTAAGATCTGTACCAAGCGACACTTATTTTCATTTCGACCCCCTGTTACAGCGAAACGGGAGACAACTTTCAGTGTTCTCAGCTAAAGCTCCAGTAAAAGCACAGCTCTTTGTTCAGTAAATGTGTTTTGAAGTGACCATATGATGATTTAGGTTCCCTTACTCCAGGGCAAAACTTCGGTCACCAAACACGTCTTGGCTGATTGCTTTCTTTTGGGTCAAGGGGAAAACCGAAATTTTTTATTGTTGACTACACCGTTCCTTGTGTGTGTGTGTGTGTGTGTGTGCGTGTGCGTGTGTGTGTGTGTGCGCGTGTGCGCTCCTTTCGGATCCCTTAAGCCTCATCATTCTTCACATCCCCCATGCAGCTTAGAGTCTCAGATCCCGACTCTTCCAGGCCTGGAGCCAGCCCTAGGATACACAGGCAGCTTGAGTGTGTGTGAGAGTGTGTGTGACCCACAGCAACAGATCATCACAGATTAGCCCTCCCCAGCCCAGAGGCCCTGGTGTTGGGGCGAATGAAGTGTGAAGATTGGGCTTCATGCAAAATACTGGGTACGTCTGGGAAGCCGAGAGAGGAACTGATAGCCTATTAATGGTTCGAGTTAACGCCAAAACCACAGTAACACAGATCCTGCACGGTTGAGTGCTTTTAGTTGTAGGCACGCAGTGGGCAGTCTTAGCCGGACCTAGGCCCTTGCAGACAGGCTTTGGGAATGTGGAATGTCACTTTGCTGGTGGGAAAAGAGTCTTGTGTGTTAGATGAGACAGATATAGTTGGCCTTACATGCACACACAGTAAGAGTTCTGGTACAAAACGTCTTGATCGGGAGTTGTCTTTCCCACAGGAAATAGGCTTCAGGAGGATATGGGGATACTCACCAATCCCAAGCTCAGGGCCTTGCAGTTGGAGTTTTTCCAACTACAGAGAATTGCTTCCATGAGATTTCAGGTTTCAGGAAGGAAACCTCTGACTGTTTGTGTTCATGCACCAAACAGCCATTCGGCCTTCTTGGAGACGGTGGAGCGGGTGCTCGAGAAAGTACCTCCTACTGACTCCAGAATGCTCCTGGGGGAGGAACGTCCTCCTGGATCTGGCCCTGATGTTGTCAGACTTCTGTCCAAGCCACAGCAAACAATGGCATACAGCATTGCTCATAAGTGTACTTGGGACCAGAGCACCTTGGGTCAAAGGTCAATTTTGTGATTGTATCATCAACCTTGAGGCCATACATTTTGGACACTTGGGTGAAGTCAGGGGCAGAACTGTCAGCTGATCTCCACTTGGTGGTGATTTGGATTCGTTGCACAGGGCCCTGGCCAGATTTACTTGGTAAACCCAGGAGAGCTTTCTGGTGTGTTTGGGAACATCTGACAGACGGTTCGGTGAAAGATTAAATTAAATCCTACCTCTGAAAGGACGTCTCCTTTGTATCCAGCGAGATCAGGAACACTGAGTCTAAATAGGCCATGCTGTATTCCTCAATTATAGGTGCAGCTGCAAGGCTGCAAAGCACTGTCATACATTTCCTACATCTTTCTTTTTTCTTCTGCTTCTTCTTCTTTCCTTCCACCACTTCCACATCACGCTCCAGCTTCTTTCCATTTTATTCCCTTTTTCATTCTGCCATCTCCACCTGTACTTCATTTCTCTTTTGCTGTAGTTCCTTACATCCTTCTTCTGCCTCTCCTATTTTCATGCTCAGTAAGTTAATTTCCTGGAAGCCCTGGAGAGAATGTCAGTGAGTTCTGTTTTGAATCAGAAGTATTTCTTCAGGAACAAATGGCCCATTTATCTGAGCATGATTCTGGCTTCTCTTATCATGGATGAGTTCTAAATGTAAGCCAGGAAGGCACATGTGGTGCTAAAACCTTCCTGCCCTCAATATGAATGCATGTACAATTTCCTCTAAAAGCTGTTTCTAACAGGAAGAATGGACAGAATTGTGCGAAACTTGTTATTACTGGTATTAAAGTTGACGATGACGATGACGATGACGTGATGATGTATTATGTGATTTGAGGGTTTGTACCTGACACTTGTATGTCAGTAACAAAATAGTTGTATGACTTGTCTTGGACATGCCCCATACTGTACAGTGATTAAATGGAATGGCCTAGCCTACAGATATTAAATAGTAATAGACTAATAGACTAATTTAAAATTAAATTATTAAGTAAAATTCCTTCCCATGTATGAGTAAATGAGTAAAATTAAGAGCGCATGCACTCGTATTTCGGTATGTGTCGCTTTCAGTAGCTGTGTAAATAACATTCCTTCATTTTTTTCACCATAGGAATCGGAGTTCATTATGCGGGAAGATTTCAGTAGGTCCTCTAAGTCAGGTAGAAATGGCTTGCTTTCCCGCTGAGAGAAACCGCGTAAACCCCGTTCCTTCTGTCTATGCTGGAAGCATATGCTCAAAAGGGTACAGAAGTGTGTTTTGTAGGGGTCCTAGACTAGTGTATTAATAAAGAAGGCCCTGCATGTTCACAAAAAAGTAGTATTTATAAATAACTCTTGAACGTTAGACAAGGAAATGATGAAAAGACTACGGCATATACAAATTAAAAGGAGCTGTCTGAAATTAAAACAGATGACACCAGTGCAAAATCGACGACATATATATACATAACACAATACAACGGATCTTGAATAAGTCATACATAATGTAAGATTATGTCAAAAAGACACAAAACCTCCAACTGATCATAAACTCAAAAGAAAAATGAGATAAGGTCAGCTTAACATGATGACTGCTGACACGCTGTGAAGGATTTTTGATATTGAAAGTATTTTGTGTTTCATTTAACCGATAAGAGCCCAAAATAGCAGAAGTTCAGTTTCTCAGCTACTCC